>JBAMMX010000016.1:20946937-21110048 GCA_037126225.1 Dillenia turbinata | reverse complement strand
CTGCGAAAGCCCCAACCGAAAGCCCTAGGTCGACTATGCCTTGTCCACTACAAAGGTAAGATAAAACCCCAACCCAAATTAGAAGGAGCCATTCTTGATAATTTATACTAAATTGCTGACTTTACTCGAATCGAAGCATTGTAGGTTTTAACCTAATCGAATGTCGCAAGACGTTAGGTTTTGGACCTGAAGCAACCCTAGGTGAGGGATTTCTAACTCATTCGATTTCTTGAATGCATTTAAGGGGAAATTGGGCATAAGGAAGGGTCAGACAGGTTTGTGATAATGCTAGATTCGATTGTAACACATCATTTGGACATTATATGTAATTATTTAGGTTAAGTATAGAATTTTATACCTAAATTGAGGTCAAGCTGAATAATAGAATTGAGTTAAATTGATTTTAAATGGTTGCATCTAGAGTTTAATTTGACGAATGTAATAAGACACTAAAAATTTGGGATTTGAGCTTCAAGGATTGATGTTGTTTTCATTAATAAAGCTGATATTGCATAAAGGTAAGTAAAATAAAAATTTCTATATTAAGAAAATAGGCTTCAATATCTTGAAAATGAGATATGGTTTTAAAGAAATCTATTTAGAAAAGTGAAAAGCAAGTGAATTTTCAAAGATTTTTCAAATTTATAGGGAATTTATGTATTTAGACTTGTTTTCAATTTTCGAACGATTTTAGTTTTCTTGAATTTAACTTGATTTTGATTTGGTTAATTACTTATAAATGGAATGAAAAATTGATGACATTGAGTTTATTCAAAAAATTGGAGAATTAGGTTTATACAAACTTTTAGGGAAAATGATAAACCCTAAGATTTATCGGGAAATTTGATGACAATTGGGATGATTTGATTAGGTTGATCTCGGGAGACTGAGGAGTCGGAGTTTGGCTCTGATTGTGGAAATAGGGAGTGATTACCCTCCTAGAAAGTGAGTGGGACCCTTAATCTCTAGCACAAATAGTGAAAATTTGATTTTACCGTGTTTTTAAACGTAACATGTTTGGATATGCATTGATTCGACAAGGATATCAAATCTCAAATCTGTTTTGTGACTATTGGAGTGTCTTAAACTTATGTTTTCCATGATTATGCATCCATATTTGAAATGAAACGAAATTATGTCATGATTTGAGAAATGAAATGTCTTCTATTATACCAACAGATCACTGTTGATTTGAAAATGAATTTTGACGAAATGTATTGGCACATGCTTTTGAATCATTTTGATTTAAACTACGTGGGTTGGATGCCCACTCGCTTTGTGGTTGATATGTGACGTGATTGAGTCCTGTAAAGGACAGCCCTTGATTGATTCCAGACATGGGTTGGCTGCAAGGGGAAAGGATGGGTTGTCCCATACACTTCGACCAGTGGTATCCGCAAACGTCGTGATTGCGATATATATGGGCCCTATTGAACCGAAAGGGAGGTCCTGCCGGGACAAAGGCCTAGCACCGGAGTCGTTTATACATGATTGTGATGTCTGCATGGCCCATTGAATCGAAGGTGAGGACCGTCGGTCAGGCGTCTAGCTCGAGAAGGTTTTCAGACGTGCCAACGTCGCAGCAGAGAGCTATTTTTGGAAACACTTTGCATATTAAAACCCCTCACGCACCTATCCTTGGTCAGCGGCCGACCCTGCCGTGATTCTTTCATAGCTTCCTATGTTATACTTGATTTTTAAATGGATGCATATATGTATGATATCTTAAAGATTAAAAGAGTTCATTTTATCGAACATATCATGATTCATTGCAAACTTGAATTATTGCTTACGAATGATATTATTTGACACTCCACTTTTCACCTATACTATTAGTACTCGAGATTTATCCTCACCACCGAGTATTCTTCCTCGAGTATCACTCCCTCCTCTTTTCCCTCCCCGCATGTGATTGGCTGTTGTATCTGAGTGACGCTTCACTTAGGAGATTTCGGTGGATTTTGGCAGATTTACGACGGTGAGATGGGCACACTGGAAAATGAATTTTGTTGTTTTATGCCTCCACCTCGCGTGTCTTGATATTGAGATCCGTAGTCGATCGTGTACTTATTTTGGGACTTAATTACATAAATTATGTATGTTTATTTGCGAAACTCTCATATTTCATTTGCATTGAGGCGATTGCACGTATTTGAATATTTTTAGAAAAATTGGTATAAATTCTGTGCATAAAACTTAGGTCCGCTTATGGGGGGAAGGCTGCTCATGCCTAGTTTGGCATGATAAGGAGAGATATGTGGCTAGGTTTGTTGGACAGATTTTATTTAGCCTGCGTTGTTCGATGCCTGTCAGGGATTGGTTGATTTTGGAGAGGCCGGGATGGCACTTGTTGATTTTACAGAGGATTTGAATTTGAGGTTTAAACAGGTTATTTGTACATGGGAGACCTCCCAATTTAGGGGGGAGGTTCTGCCCGATTTCAGAAATACAGCCAGTATCCAGGGTAACGGGCGGCTGTTCACGATTCCCTTGTCGTAGGCCATGAGGTCAAGTTGGTATCGAGTTTCAGGTTTGAGAGTCATGGTTTGATAAAATAGTTCGAAAGGTTCCTGGGCATGATTTAAAAGTCCTCAATGGACAGGAGAGTTTTATTACAAATAAGAAAACCCCAAGAGCATGGTCTTAGGCAAATGACTTATCTTTTAGGTTAGATGGTGCGATCTAACCCAGCATAGTTGGTTCTATCAGCCTAAATCGATAAATTTATTCATTGAGGGGGTTAATTACCGCAACTAACCCTAATCTTTGAATTATATTTCAATTTAAATTTTTCAAGGGAAGATTATGATTACTAGGCGTGGTACTAGATTTGAACCCGAGATATCTAGAATACCTCGAGGATGTTTCCAAGGTGCACCCTCTAGCACTCTCTCACTACTATTATAGCTACTAGCCCTATCACCATCATTTGATGCATTTATATAGTGTACGAAAGTGGTACACCTCCCCATTGATTCAAATACCTTGATTCATAATTGGAATTTAAATAGGGGTTAGTTACCCAAGAACTAACCCTAATCCTTGCTCTTATCTAATGAAACGATGTTTTCCTTTGCGTAACTATGCCGCCTAGATGTAGTAGGCGTGCTCAGTGCACCACTGCAGAAGTCCCTAAGAGCCTGATGCACTTATGGCACTCGAGACTTTACGAGTAACGAGGGATGTTTCTACTTCACGCACTTCACTAAAACACCTTGCAAGACTCCAATTTGGGCCGTTATAGGCCGAGATTCCTCCACCACCACTCGACGCATTTGGAGACAGCTGGGCAGAGCAGCACAGAGATGCGGGGCGCAGATGCCACCACCTCACAAGACCACGACCGCACCACAAGGCCATATTCTGCTCCTATCGACACCGATTCCTCCACCGAAGACCGGATTCTTCCATTTTCTAGTCCAACCGATGAGACATCGTTACTTTGAGGCGCACTCTCCCAGGAGCTTACTCGGCCAGGACAGAGGTTACGACAGCCTGATACGTACTTTCTGCATCTGAAGGATGCCGTAGCGGCGGGTTAATTCAGATCTGTAGGATTCGCATGATCCTTACCGATGTGGGATTGTCGAGGAGCTCGATTGAGAGTCATTGAGAGACTGCTTCAATGTCGATGTGCCTCACTTGGTGGGGAGGCCACCGTGACGAGGTTATTGACCCACCGCGGCAGGAGGACTTTCGAGGGAGTTCGACCGCGTAGATTTTTACTGAGTCCTGGGAGGACCACAGAAGTTGAGACCCGCATGAGCCAGAGTCGAAGTGGGATAGGACTTCTAACTTTTTATAAGCCCTTCTCACTTTACATCAATACAAATAGATGTGACCACGTCCCCAGGTGTTTGTAGGCATTGTGCCCTCAAGGCCTCTAATTATTCCACAAAGACCGCACTATCCTATCTCTGTCGCGACCACGATCGATGTCATTTCGGGAGCTAATGAGCTCCCCCAGATGCTTCTAATATGGGAAGCAAGGACATATTTGTAGCTCTTGTCCGACTCCAGGTTTCTGTAGGTCGTGTCGCGTACACACACGTGGTGGACCAGGGATAGGCCTCCACAGGGAGCCACCGCACACCCCGCATAATACCGCCTACCTGATCGCAGTCGGGAGCAACACCGCATCAGACTTTCCACGATAAGAGCGTAGGCATAGACTCAAAGTATATGGTACGACACAAGGAGGACTTAGGCGAACCCAAATACAATCATGGTAATCCTCTACCATTCTTTTGTTTAGAGTTTATATATACTCTCAACTCGCGAAAAATGGATAGAAGTGACGACAATATACTGCCTTGACTAGTAAAGCTCTGTAGTTTAACTATTGGGATCTCTTTTGAAACCAGGCATCTCATGATGATGTGTACCACATGATCAAGCCAGTGCCTCTGTAGGCTCGATCACTTGATACATTTACACGTATATCTTTTGCGTATCCTATAATGGTTCCTTTTTCAATTCTCGTATCATGAGTATCACAAAAATATCTCGGTGAGTCGATGCCCGTGTTCTTGGCTGGATAATTGTCTCGCATTATTCTTACGTGAGAGTATTATTTCGCCCCGATGGGCCAAGGAGGGATCAAGATCGTCACATATGAGGAGCTACTAGTCATCACCTCACGAAAAGCAAATTGGTCGAAAATTCACATGTGAGAGCTTATCTCTTGCTTGACCTGACCCCGTATGTTAGGCTTCTAAGCTGGTTAGTGATGATCGGTTAAAAGACACAGCTTTCTGATTTTGAAAATGAGGCACACCTGCTCCCACCGGACGAGAGAGATTTAGGGAGCAAATGAGAGCTCCAAGGTTTTCGGGATAGATCATAGAGACGATGACAGAGAGCCTGAAGTTCGTGATAACTTTAACAGTGATATCGATAAAGGGTATGTATCTCGCCGATAGTGAATATTCGTAGAGATATGTTAGAGGAAAGTCATTCCTCCATTTACGTTATGCATTTGAGAGGTACAAAAAATGTACCTAACTATCCGAGATAGTTATTAAGGATCCTGCATGTTATAGTTCCTTGCCAGATGTCCTGTTTGTCGGCCAGAGGACGGCCAACATCGCTGACCCATAGGCGCTCTGTTAGCCTCTCATTGATTCGAGAGAAACGTTTCTCGCTCGAGGACCAAACTTATTTCTGTGAGGTTAGAAATTTAACACCGACCGCCGCAGCTTGTTCAGACAAGAGCATCGTTTCCTATGGAATATATATAAAAATATTCTCCGTTTATATATATAAATTTTTTTTAAAAATTAAATCGTACTTATTTTCGATTTTTTGGGTTTTAATTCAAACTTTAATATATTCATAATTAAAATAGAATAATAATGTATATATAAATAAATAAATATATTTTTCTTTCATTAATTAAATTATTTATCCTCATTAATTAATTTAAATCTATCCAAATAAAAAAAAAAAATAAGAATAATAATAATGAAAAATAATAATTATAGTGTGGACCGAATTAGGGGCTAAGCCCTAATTCCTCTCCTCTCTCTCCATCTCTCCCCGTCTCTCACCCTCCCACTTCCACCATTCGCCACCTCCGCCATCCACCGTCACTCCACCGCCGCCGCCCACCGGCACCCAATCGAGCCACTTTCCCGACCTCCCTCTCATTTCTACCTCTCTCGTTCCTCCCTCTCGGCTCTCTCATTGCTCTCTCTACTTCTCAAGGACATTCACTCTCCCTCACTCCTCGATTTCACACCGCTTATCTTCCATCGCCACCACCCGCACCACCACCGCCCATTCCCCTCACCTCCTCTGGCTCACTCTCATCTCTCTCCTTCTCTCGGCTTTCTTCTCACCCGCGACTCTCTCTCCTCTCGCGAACTTCATCAGCTTCACACAGAACCACCTTTCGTCCACCATCCCCACCGATCATCCCTCACTCTCTCGTTTCCTTTCCCCACCGCGATTTCTCTCTCTCGCGCTTATATCTTCTCTCCCTCCCGTGAGTTCTCCCTCTCCGTTTCGCCTCTCACCACGGTCTCGCCCTCGACCCTCTCGCTTGTTCTTCCATTCTACGCTGCTGGCCGCGACCGTTGCTGGCTGATTGCGCGCGATCGCTCGTCAATCCCAGCCCTGGGGCCGCTAGCTCCTCATAGTCACACCACGCCTCCACACGCGCGGCTGCCGTGCCGTTCTCACTGCTCTCTCTCACACATGCGGAAGCCCCAACCAGAAGCCTGTAGGTCGACCGTGCCTCTGTCCATCGCAAAGGTAAGATAAACCTCTAACCCAAATTCTAGGGTTTCGATTCTTGGTGCTTTATACTTCAAATTGTCGACTTTTGCTTCGAATTGGAAGCATTAGAAATTTCTGGATCGAATCGAATGTCGACACGTTAGGGTTTGGACGTGGTGAACCCTAGGTGAGGGATTTCTAACTCATTCGATTTATTTGAATGCATTTAGGGTGAAATTAGCATAAGGAAGTGTTGTATAGGTTTAGGATGCACGTTAGATTCGATTAGAACACATTGTTTGACATTATATGTAATTATTTAGGTTAAGTATAGAATTTTATACGAAATTGAGTTGTTTCGGATAATAAAATTGAGTTAAATTGATTTAAATGGTTGCACTTAGAGTTTAGTTTGACGAATGCATGAAGACAGTCAAAATTTGAGATTTGAGCCTAAGGATTGATGCGTTGTTTTACATTATAGTTGATGTTGCATATAGGTAAGTCAAATAAAATCTCTATATTATGAAAATAGGCTTCAATACCTTGAAAATGAGATATGATTTGAAAAAATCGGATGAAAAGTGAAAAGTGTATGAATTTTCAAAGATTTTTCTAATTTATAGGGAATTTATGTATTTAGACGTGTTTTTGATTTTGAACGATTTTAGGTTTGAATTTAACTTGATTTTGATTTGGTTAATTACTTATAAATGGAATGAAAATTGATGACATTGGAGTTTATTCAAAAAATTGGAGAATTAAGGATTATACAAACTTAGGGAAAATGATAAACCCTGAGATTTATTGGAAATTTGATGACAATTGTGATGATTTGATTAAGTTGATCTCTTTGGAGACTCGAGGAGTCGAGTTTGGTTTGATTGTGGAAATAGGGAGTGATTACCCTCCCTAGAAAGTGAGTGGGGCCCTAATCTCTTGCATGAAATAGTAAAAATTTGATTTTACCATGTTTTTAAACAAAACATATTTTGATATGCATTGATTCGATGTGTGGTATTAAATCTCAAATCTGTTTTGTGACTATTGGAGTGTCTTAAACTTATATTTTCCATGATTATGCATCCATGTTTGAAATAAAATGAAATTGTGCCATGATTTGAGAAATGGAATGTTTTCTATTCTACCATTGCATCGGTTATTAATTTGAAATGAATTTTGATGAAATGTATTGGCAAACGGTTTTGAATCGTTTTGATGAAACTATGTGGGTTGGATGCCCACTAGTTTTGTGTTGATATGATGTGATTGAGTCCCAGTGGGGACAGATATTCTTGATTGATTCCGTAGCTACGAAGGGCGTTTGTAGAGGCACAGGTTGCCCGAATACGCTTTGGCCGGAGGTATCCGCAAACGTCGTGATTGCGATATGTATGGACCCGGTTGAACCAAAAGGGGGAACCCGTTATCTTGGACATAGGTGGTTTAGCACCGGGAGTTGCTTGTACATGATTATGATGTTCGTATGGGCCAGGCTTGAACGAAGCGGGAGGACCGCTAAACAGGCAGTCCAGCACCGGGAGTTGCTTGTACGTGCTAACGTCGGGTAGAGAGCTATTTCGAAACACTTTGCATATTAAAACCCCCATGACTTTCCCTTGGTCATGGTTGACCCTTGCGGGGATTCTATCGCTAGCCTCTAATGTTATACTCTGATTTTAAATGGATGCATATATAGTATGATATCGTGTGAAAGATTAAAGAGTTCATTTTATCGAACATATCATGATTTATTGCAAAACTTGAATTATCATGTTTATGAATGATATTATTTGACACTCTAATTTTCACCTACACTATAGGTACTTGAGATTTATCCCCTCACTCAGTGAGTATTCTTTCACGAGTACTCACCCCTCCTATTTCCCTCCCGAGAGGATTATTGTTATATCGGAGTGACGCTGGATTTTGGAGATTTTGGGTGGATTTAAGGTGATTACACGGTGAGATTAAGTATTAATTGAAAATATGAATTTCATATTTTATGTCAATTCTCGTAGTCTTGATATTGAGGTCCGTAGTTGACCGTGTACTTATTTTGGGATGACTGTTGGTAATTATTTATGTTTATTTACAAAACTCTCATAGTTTATTTGCATTGAGGCGATTATATATATTTGAATATTACTTGGGAAATTGATGTAAATTTGCATAAAACTTAGGCCCGTTCAGAATGCTGTTGCTCGTGCTCTAGTTGGGCATGATAGTAGAGGTCTCGTGGTTAGGTTTGTTGACAGATTTTATTTAGCCTTGTTGTTCGATGTCGGTCTTGGGATTGGTTGATTTGGTGGATTGAGGATCCTGTGGCCATTGTTGATTTTACAAGATGATTTGAATTCCGCAGGACAAAACAGGTTATTTGTACATGGGAGACCTCCAATTTATGGGGTAAGTACTTCCCGATTTTCCGTAGAAATACGGTCGGCATCCAGGGCAACGGGCGGCTGTTCACATTATATTGCCTGGTGCGTAAAATAGTCATATTGAAAATGATCATTCTCAAACCCCGTCTCTAAAACTCTACATATTTACTGACTATAAAAGATAGATAATTAAAGTCTGAGCATAGTTTTTAAAAGCGTATAATATTTGAGTTTGTATGATTATAAAACTTACGACTCGGTTTGGTTAGATTGATAGTAAAAAATAGTCTTCTAGTGACCATTTTCAAACCTGTCCTCAAACTCTATATAATAACACTAATTAAATAGAACTTATTAAATTTGTATGTTTAAGTTGTGACAAAAGAAATATCGAGACTATTTCAAATCGTCCTTAAAACTAAATTATATTTTTACGAACCAAGAATGATAGTACCCAAACCCCAAACATATGTATTAAACATCATGCAATATATAAAATTATAGATATAGAGATTTGGTCCACGATAATATGGTTAACTAGATTATAAAGAGGAGTCATATAGAGACATTTTTAAACGTTGCTCTAGAACTCGTCATATTTACTTACCACAAATGATAACGGTCGAATTGAGTGAAACTTATGAAGACAATATGCCAAGTAGCAAGTGAAAAAATAGTCTTATTCAGGCTTGTTTCAAACCTTCTCCTCAAAATCGAATATTTATTGATCACAAAAGATAAACAATTTCAATTAAATATAAACTTTAACGACCTGATAATATATGAGTTAAGGAAAGATGAAAAACTTATGCAGTTGTGATGGAAACAGTAGATAGTAAAGAATAGACATATAGAAACAAGCAATAATAAATATTGATCCCTAAAACTCTACTATATCTACCGACCACAAATAAGAACATGCGGAAATGAATAACTTACAAACCCTACGTTACTTAGGGTGGAAACGTAAAGAGTCATATCGGGGCACCATGTCAAACCATCCCCCTAAAACTCGCTATATTTACTAACCATGGATAATAGCTAAGCGCTGGAACAATCTTGTAATATATTCATCCACTGTACAATGATATAAGGTGAGTATAGATATACAACTTACGCTCCACGGATGAATACCTAAATAGTAAAAGAGTTATTAGGAGACATTTTTTAAACCGTCTCTAAAACTTTACCAATTTTAACTAACCACAAAATAATAATCATTAGATTTGGAGTGAAACTTATGAAAACGATATGATTAAGTAGTGAATAAAAGTACTCATATCGGGACTATTTCAAACGTTGCTAAAACTCATTTAAGATGATTCAATACAAAAGATAAGCATTTCAATTGAATATAACTTTTAACGACTGGATAATATATGAGTTAGGATTGATGAAGAGTTTATGCAAAGTACCCTCCGATGGCCTTTGCAGGTCTTATCAATCAAGGTCATCAGATGGCTAAATCATCCCATTCGATTTAGTAGAGGCATTATCTATATATTGAAATCCACCTTCAACAATTGCGATAAATCTTAACAAGCATAATATAACTTAACCATCACAACTAACATTTCTGGACAAACATAATACATTTTTAATAAAAGCAAAATTTCATTATTTTAGAAATTAAATATAAGTACCAATTACACTAAAACATTTTTCTAACCTCTCTCTCCCCACAATTTGATGCCTTACTTAGGTCCATATCTGGGGAAAATTTTTGGATCTTTTTTTTATATATATATCTATCATTAGTATCCGAAATCATATTCTGATCAATCCAATTCGAACATTTACAGGACCTAACTCTCCTAATATAATTTTTCTCAGTTTCAAATTTCGAATTCAAAATTTGATTAAACACTCTAATATTCTATTTTACTAATCTAACTGCCTCTAAGTATTTTTGGATTTCTATTAACTAATAATGTTCAAGAGAAGCAAAAAATGAGGGAGAGGGAATAGAGGCGAAATGAAATGAAAGTGAAGGTTCGTGGGATTCTAATTCGAAGAAAAGATCCTCAAATTCATCCTCGATAGTTCCATAACCAGACATCCCTTTCGTCGAAATATACAATACCACCAAAACCAGGTTATGTCAAATAATCTTCAGCTACGCGATACGTTTCAATCTGCCCTCGATCAAATCAGGGTACAGAAACAAGGACTTTTTGGCCCCAGTATGACTTGGCCTGAAGTTACCTTATTGTCCTATAGCTCATTGTCAAAATCCCATATTCCCTTCCTCCTCACTTCAATCCAACACATCAAATAATAATAAATAAAAAATAATGAATAATAATATATTTTTTTTAAATTGTGTTTGCTCTGTCACCACCTCTAATACTATATGCTCATTCTTCAAAATTACATGCTTAAGGGGTGGGACAATTAAGTAAGCAAATACCTGCTTTTACGTACCTTTATTCAATCAATTTATTTTTATATAAAAAAATATAACTAAACGAAATCGAATCAGAAAAAAATAATGAACATGAAAAAATTTTACCGCTTGAACTATCCGTGAAAGACTCATTTAATCAAATATTATATGACTTAATCTGATTTGAGTAGTCGTAGACCCAATTTAAGAATTGATTTTCCTAAAACTTATTTTTTTATTCTCAAAATTTGAGTTTGATATAGAATTCAAATTTTTTATTAAGATAATTAAATATTTTATCACTAAATTCATTTGTTATCGGTAAATATTATGCCACTTAAATCATTGTATTATAAACTTGGATTTTACCAACTAGATTGTGCTGTTTTTGGGTCTGACATGGTCACCCATGTGGTTGAGTAGCCTTGTGGGTCATTATTAATTTGGAATGTTATATCATAGGGATCGAATAATTTTTATTTTTTAATAAATTAAAATTTTATTTTTATTTTTAATAATTTATTAAATACTTATTTATATTGATTAAAATATATAGATATTTGAATTGATCGAACTAATTATTAATTGAGATGTAGAATTTAATTTATGTAATGTTACTTTTTAAACTTAAGAAATAAATGAATAAATATATAAATATATAAAATGAAAAGAAAGACGATGACGTTTCGTGATTTTTTGAGACATGATGCATCAATCGTGAGGTGCTATAGACTGATGGGCTTGATGTTAACGGACCTCCAAAGAAATAATTTAGGAGTGGGAGGGACAGTGAGGACGATGCAAAAATGGACAAGGAATTGGGAGTCATTGGTGGCTAATTTTAGAAAATACAATTTTTTTGGTTGTTAAATTTTTTTATGAAATATTTGATTTGTTATTTTTATGAAAATATTTGATTTCAGTTGGTTATAATTCGAACATCATTATACTCTGTATCCACTTCTATATTTTTGTAATAGATCTGATTAATCTCAGCAGAATCTAATTATATTAATTGATCCATGTCATGTAGGTGTAGAGGTCAACCAATAAATTCTAGTCAATTATGATTTTGAATTCAAGTCATTAAATGAAAAAAGATGTTAAAAAAATATATTAGAGGTGAGTTTTAACCTACAGATTCGCTTCTTGTGACCTCGAACAGTACTTGATGAAGAGGTTTGAAACTGGAAAAGACCATCGGAGGGTGCTAGGATGGGGAGGTTTTGATAATCAAGTCAAGAAGAGCGGTTGATAAAAAATGGAAAAACATAGTCGGAGAGGAAGGGATGATGGATCTCCCCTATGGTTTGTAGTGTCTTGTGCTAAAATCAAGATAACTTACTTGACTAATCGTATTGAAAGTTCTTATATGAAGCGCCATAGGAAACATGTGCATTCGAGAGGTACAACCATAGTTTCCTTACAAAAAGATCTGAAAATTTTGGGTTTCAAACATAAAAAATTCAAATCAGTTATCATTTGGGGAAGTTTGATTATATGGAAAGAGATTCTTTCCCTTATCAATTAAATTCTCAAGGGTTTATTTCCTTATCCAAGAGATACGTTGCGTACTAAAATAGAAGTTTAATTAAGATAAGATTTCCGTGGACTATTACCGTTTGAGAGTCGAAGTGCTCGGTTCCTTGAAATATTCAGTAGTCATTGGTTGAATTGAGGGGTAGTCGTTTGTCTTCCGAATGCGCTTGTGTCCCGGTAATGTTGTTCGGATCATATGTTCGTTGTTTGGAAGGTTGGACCTTTCGTGACCACGGGTCTCGTCAGGGCTTCCGGGCATCCAAGATACTGCACCGATTGTTATTTGGATCATGTCTTATTATTTACCCCGACTCATGGTGTCGATTGTGAAAGAGGTGCCATGAGTGAAGTTTGCATCTTGAGAAGTTAGAAGGGACACAAAAAGCTTGAAACACTTGCATCTTAAGATCATAAGAACAGGCCCTAACGGCACGATGCGAAATTAAAGCGGATGAGATATAAGTCTTCCACCTCGTCTCAATCGTTCTATCTTCCACCGGTGTTAATTCGACTAACCTTCCACTCAATTTAATTCAAAATTAATATGGTGCAGGAATGTGAGAAGCGATGTGAACTTTCATACTTAGGTCGTATACTTTTCGAGGGAAGCGCTTCAACCGCTCAAAGATTTGCAAATCTTTCTTCGTGTCTATAAATAGGGACTATGGGACCTTGCTTTACTTCAATGAGTTTCCTCATGCATAAAGGTTTCTTCTTGTGTGAGTCATCTTCCATGGAGAGGTCTTTAAGGGGATGCCTCGTACTTTGTAAATCATGGTAATGCGTGTATTGCTTCGTTGGTATGAGCTCTCGGTGAGAACCGAAAACTATTGATATGAGGAATCGTCATGCCATTCAGTGTCGCGATGTCGCGATGGCCTATCAAGGTTCCCAATAAGGTCTTCGACTCGAGCTTAAGAAAAGATTCTCCCTTCCGAGTCGGGTGGTAGGACGTATTGGTTAGGTGTGGAATGAGCTAGGTGATGCAAGAAAGTTTGATGATATCCCCATGCATCCTGGAATCCCCTTCTACCATCGGTTTGTCCCTCCTTTCAGCAATCCTATTGTGTCGTTGGGGCTGCAGATTATTTTCATGTTCCTCCGCTATCATTTTTGTACTCACCAAGTAAGGTCGAACCATCGGGGTTTTTTACATAGTCATTCTTTGTATTTCTTTGATATAATCGGTCCGACCTAGGAATTGGTGAAGTGTACATTACTCATGTAATCGAACATGTGTAAGGTAGTAGGAAATAAAAGAGATTTATTTTACTTACTTGTCATTTGTCGTACCTGTCGAAGTTTCATGCGTTTATTCATTTGCATGATACTATTGTGAAGCTGCTTATGTGATTGACTCATTTGTGTGAATGACTCAGGAGCTTTCCATTGATGAGTATACTCGGTCTATCCATCGATGCAAACTCAATTGGAGGAACAAATTCTTTTCAATCCGACTTGTGATAGTCAAAAGTCCCCTCCAAGAGTTGGATTTTCCCGCTGGGAAAGGGCGAAAGAGGTCCATTCGGAGAAGATAGATCTATTCAAGGGGACAGTGGCAAACCCCGTTCGGGAGATAGATCCCTTCACTAGGACAGGGCAACTAAGGTCTGTTCAGGGAGATAGATTCCTTCGATAGGATAAGACTATTTAAGTTCCGTTTAGAGAGATAGATCCCTTCGACTAGGACATGACGACTAAGCACCGCTAAGGAGATAGATCCTTTTCGGTAGGATGGGATGACTAAAGTCTGTTTGGTGAGATAGATTCCTACAGATGGACAAGGTGACTAGAGTCCTCGCTTGGGGAGATAGATCCCTTTAACAATTGATGGGAACAAAGATGTTGGAATCAACCGATTAGACCCATCAAAAGGAAAAGCGTGAAAAGCTTACCTCCGATAGGAAGTATCTCCGCTGACGGATAATGATGTGACTTACAAGTACTGGCCCCATAGGTCCGTATAGGATGTATTGGTAGAAGGAAGCTCCCAGGCGAACTATAGAGCGTATCTAATAGGGGTTTGGCCAATGGGGGGCTAGTTTGCCCGGGGTGGAGTTGGCTATTGGTTTTACCTTCCTTAGCATTAGGACGCTTCCACTTGAACATTCGACCGAGCCCCTCGATTGTAGTACTGTATCATTTGTTGTTAATATACAACCATTCGGGCGGATACAGATTCTCATAGCTCAGGGAGTAGGTCTAAGTGCTCATGCAAGGTAGATTCGTTCTATTTGGAATCATACTGGGTCTCCCGGAGCGAATGGATACCGATCTCCATTGGCATGACAGTCTCACTTCCGTATGTTAGGCTGAACAGAGTCGCTCCGGTTGCCCTTCGGGGTGTGGTGCAGTACGACCAGAGGATGTAATAGAACTCGTCTACTATCGTCCTTTAACTTCATCTAGTATAGTTTTTAACCCTGGAAGAATCATTCTGTTGGTTATCTTTACAAATCCGTTAGTCTGTGGATGAGCGACCGATGAGAATCGATGATCGATCTCAAGTTTTTCACAAAATTCTCGGAAGCTAACATTGTCAAACTGTTTTCTGTTATCCATGATAAGAATATGGGGTATGCCGAATCAAGTGATTATATGAGTCCACACAAACAATTGAGTCTTGGTTGCTATTATCTAGACTAGAGGTTCGACCTCTATCCATTTAGTGAAATAATCGATGGCCACTATGAGAAATTTTCACCGTCCCGGTAACTAGTGAGAATAGTCCGAGGATATCCATTCGCCAATGGTCGAATGACCATGGGCCCGCTATAGGACTAAACTCGGTGGAAGGCAACAATGGGATCGAACAGAATCGTTGGCACTAGCACTTGTCACACTTTTGACATAATTGTTTGAGTCAATCTTCATGGTCAGTAGTACCGTTGTCGTAGGGTTTTGTAGACTAGGTTTGAGCCCCTAAGTGACTATTGCAAATCCTTTCATGGATCCGCTGAAGAATATAGTCTTCCTCCTCCGGGTCAAACATCTCAAGTACGGATGAGTGAAAGACTTTCGGTACAGTTTCCCATCGATGATTACATAATGAGTGGCTTTTCGCTTTAGTTTGGCTGCCTCTAGCGATGAGTCATGCAATCGGTTGTCTCTCAGGTATGCTTCGATTGGGTCTTTCCAACTTGGAGGCTGATCTGTTGCTAGGACCCTTTCGGACTCATCTATGTGAGGTATGGTAAGCTTTCGATGTAGACCGTTCGGCTTGGGGCAACCGAATGCGAGGCGGCCAATTTGAAAAGCATATTGGCTCGTGCATTTTCCTTGCGAGGATTTGTTGAATATCAACTCTGTCTAGTTTAGCCATCGTCTTGTGTAACTTGCTTTGATATTTGGCTATGATTGGCTCTTTAGTTTAGTAGACCCCTTCAATCTATTTGACCACCGATTCTTGTGGTAAATACCAACACTCTCGGACTCCCATGTTGGGCTGCACCCGGAGTTCTATCAATAAGGTTCATACTCTACTTGGTTGTTAGTGGCTTCGAAATCAAAGCGAAGGGCATATTTCGCTTTAAAGTTGTTCGGACCTATCGAATGAGCTCGGCACCACTACCGAAGAGTTTGAGGATCCGTTGACCTGTATGGTCTAATCTAGCAACCACCATTCATTAGGGCTATTGGTAAACTCGGGCTCAGCTACAACTAGGAGGGTGGATTCGAGAATGAAGTTGGCCAAGGCTTGGCCTTTGATTGTGGGTCAAGACTGATATTGGATGTCAACGCCCAATTTGATACTCCACTTGATTAAATGACCAGAGGTATCTCTTTTCTGAAAGATTTGTTTCAATCGTTAATCGTTAAGCATCATAATGGCATGGGCCTAAAAGTATGGCTGAAGGCGTCTAGCAGAAATGATCAACGCGTATGCTATCTTCTCAATCACTTGTTAATTGATTTCAGCTTCCTTGAGTATTCGACGATGTAATAGATCAACTTCCAATAGTTGAGTCCTATCTTACAAGGACAGAGCAAAGTTTCCAATTAGAAAAGAAGGGAAAAAGGTAGAGTTTCTCACCAAGAATCAGACAGGAAGGCAGTAGAGAAGTCATGAGGTACTCTTTGAGTCGTTCGAAGATCGTTTGACACTTGGGTGTCCATGTGAACTGATGAGATCTCTTCAAAGTGTTAAATATAGGTTTGTACTTTTCTTCAACTTTCGACATGAATCAACTTAGAGCCGCTATTCACACACGGTGAAACGTTGCACCTCCTTCAATATTTTAGATGATAATATGTCTAGAATGGCTTGTATCTTCTTGGGATTTGCCTCAATCCCGCGATTGGTGATCATAAAGCCCAAGAACTTGCCTGACGCGATATCGAAGCTATATATGGTGGGATTCAATCGTATGTTATAGCGTTTGAGCATTTGAAAGGTCCATTCGAGGTTAGTAACATGAGTCTCCACATCGGTGCTTTTGACAAGCATGTCATCCCACTTACACTTCTACGTTTTGACTAAGTGGACTTTTAAAGACTTCTTTAACCAACCGTTGGAAGGTTCTCTCATGTTCTTTAGACCGAAAAAGCATGACCCGGTAATAGTACGTACCGAACTCAGTGATGAAACTTATTTTCTCTTTGTCCTCGGGTGCCATTCGTATCTAATTATATCCCGAGTAGGTATCCATAAAACTTAAGAGTTGGTGGCCTGAGAAATTGTCCACCAACTTGTCAATTTTCAGGAGATGATAACTGTCTTTTAGATATACTTTGTTGAGGTTTATGAAATCCACACATATCCTCCATTTCCATTTGCTTCCTTCACCAGGACTACGTTGGCTAGCCATTCCGGGCATTTGACTTCACGGATGAATCCAGCAATCAGTAGCTTTTGAATCTCTTCTTGGATGGCACGTTGACGTTCGAGGGTGAACATCCTCTTCTTCTGCTTGACCGGTTTGTAACCCTATTCACGGTTAGCCTATGAAAGATGATCGAAGGATCGATACCGACATGTCCCTCGGGGACCAGGCGACTTGAGTGCCGTTAGCGGCCCCCGATAATAGCTTCTCATAAGGGCACAAATAGGCCAGCCCCAATCCGAACGGTTTGACTGGGGTCATTAGTTAGAGGGATTTCGATCACCTTTTCCCCCAGTTTTGGTTTGTTTCTTGGTTTGATGTTGCCTTTGAGCTCTAAGATGTCAATCGGAAAATTCTCCTGTCGTCTCTATCAGTGAAGAGGGCATAAGGATTAGGTTCACTCCGGATAGTAGTAACCCCCTCTGATGTTCTGAATTACATCTTTATATGTTTAGTACTAGGTGGTGCTTTCAGCTCGTCTAGGCTCGATCGGCCGAGGACGGCGTTGTACGGTGAGAATAGTTTTGCCACATGAAAAGTGAGCTTGACAGTTGCATGGTTAGGGGGAGTCCCTAAAATTATAGTGAGGGGGATAATCCTCTCTGGATAAATATGTTTGTCAGATTATCCCTTAAGGGATCCAATTGGGGGATGAAGATATAAAGCATTGAGGCTCATTCGCTGAAAACGTCCCAAGTAAGAATGTCACAGTCCAGCACTGGTCGACGAGGACACTTTGACCGTATGAGACTCTATTTTGATTGTAATGACTAGAGGATCATTACGACTAGTGTTGACTCTGATCAGATCATCATTATCGAATCTGATGATTGGCCTTTTTCTCTTTACTGTAGTCATGTTTTCTTTGGTAACAGAAGGTGGGTGATTAATCTGTTTTCCATAGATGACATCAATCTATTGGAGGTGGGTTTTGACTCTCATAAACGACTCTTGAGACTCGAATAGGTGCTTAATGAAGAGGCTTAAAACCTACAAAAAATTATCGAAGGGTATTCCAGCGAGGGAAACTCCGATACTCAAGTCAAAAAGAATGATTTTCGATAGAAATGAAAAACAGATTCAGAGAGGAGGGGAGGACAGATTTCCCTGTGATTTGTGTGTCTTGTGTAAAGTCAAGATAACTTACCTGGTCAGATGTATTGAAGGTTCTTATATGAAGCGCCATAGGAGACGTGTGTATTCGAGACATTACAACTCTAATTTCCTTACGAAAAGATCCAAAATTTTCAAATTTCAAACATCAGAGATTCGAAATCGTTATCATTTAGGAAATCCGATTGTATATGGACATTCTTTCTCTTATCGATTAGATTTTCAAGAGTTTTCTTTCTTATCCAAGAGATACGTTTCACACTAAAATAGGAACTCAATCAAGGTGAGATTCGGTGGAGTGTTACCATTTGGGAGTCGAAGTGCTCGGTTACTTAAGTAATCGGTAGTCCTTGGTCGAATAAAAGGGGTAGTCGTTCGGTCTTCCTGAATATGCTTGCAAATCAGTAGTACTATCCAGATCGATATGTTCATTGTTTGGAAGAGTTGGGCCCTTCGTGACCACGTGTGTCTCGTCGGGCTTTCGGACACTCGGATATCACACCGATTGTTGTTTTGATCATATCTCATAAGAGTTAACTCCTAAAATGGATTTCATAATATCCGAATTGAATTAATCAGATAATCTGAATTCCAATTGATTTAACATAAAAAAAAAAAAATCTAATTTTAAGTAATTTTAATTGAATCGAATTCAGTACAACTAGATTATTTAATTCTACTTGACTCAAATGGGGTTAGTACCATTGGATAATTTTCTTTTACATTCAAATTTCTGTTAAGGAAAGAAGTGAAATTAGTTGGAAAAAGAAAATCAAAATAGTAAAATAGTCAGTAATATTATTGAAAATCAATTAACCTCTTCAAATAGATGTTGCAAAATGGTAACAAAACTGACTGTTACTCTTTTTTTTTTTAATTACGTCAAGATTTAAATTCAAAATTATCAGTTTAGGGAGAAAATTATAATTATTAACTTGTACTTTGGTGGAATCTGGCTGTTATTATTTTTTATAATTAACCACAAATGGCTACTCTTTATCACCATAAGAATAAGAAGTACAAGAGTTTAAGCAACATAAGGAAGGATATACCATATTTCTTTGTGACAATGACAAGAGATCAGATAATCGTTTATAATTCGTTGGGTTCACTCAAAACACAAATAATGATACTAGTAGAGTAGTAATTATCCTCCTAAACTAATCACATTTGAACACTCATTGTTGTTCTCTCTCAAAGAGAAAAGTTCAACCAACACAACAAAGAGAGTATCATATTTCTTGTGATGGTGTCAAGAAGTAGCTCGTTCACAGTTGAGATGAGAAATCACTAATAGAGAGAATGATCAGTAGATGCATGGGGACCAAGAAAGGAAGAGCATTTATTTATAGAAGATCATATTTGGGGTATTGCAACGCCATTCTCAGCGCTTAAACGCGCCACAAACTCTTGAAAGGCTGCATTTTCATGTAAAATCATATTGTACCATCTGATGACTATATTGGCAATGTCATGTGTGACGCTTTATCAAACAGTGATGTCGGTGGTGGTCACATAATTCATAGAAAACTTTGCCAGTCAATTAGTGACAACATCCATCCTCAAGTATTTCAACGCCTTGATCATGTCTAATCGTGTTAAAAGTTTCAAGATATGTCAAATAGGCTTGGAAAAGGCAATCAGAGATGCAACCACTATGTCAAAAAAAAAAAAATTGTGACAACAATACAGATGTGTTTTGGAGTTGCAAACCTCATGATACATCGAATCAGCCTTGGAAAAAGGATAACTTGCAACGGCAGGGTATTGCCCATTAAAGAATTTTGAGACGACCTTTGACGTTGCCCAAGACTTGCAATGGTATTAGCGACGGCATTTGTTGTCCGAGGGCCGTAAAACAAATCAAGTTGAGTTTGATTCGCTAATTGGCCATTTAGTCAAAAGTTTGATTCAATTTGATTTTGATTAAATTCAAATCAAATTTAAACAATTTTATTATATAATTGAATTGAGTTTGAAAAATAAAATTTTAAAATTAAGAATTTATCATATAACTCAATAACATATATTAATATATATTATATATATTTATATATTATTATAATATAAAAAATAAATAAATGAAATATATTAATATATTATATTAATATTCATATCGATAAATGAGACGAAATTTCAAATTTGTGTAAAAAATTGCAATGACGGAATTTTAATTATAGGGTAGTTTTAGGGATTTAAATAAATATACAAAGCAGAAAATTGGATATAATTTTTGTAGAGAGAGAATTTAAAACCGATTTCTTTAAAGAGATAAAATTCAAATATTTTGGAAAGATAAAATTAATAATTTTTAATTTTAGAAACAAAAAAACAAATAATTCGTTATTTTTAGAAAGTGAAAACTTAAAATGCTTAGTGAGAAAGGATGCAAATCAAATAAATAATTTTGGAAGAGAAATTTGATATATTTAGTTTAGAGAGGGAAAATTAAATTTAGTTTTTTTTTAGAGATAGAAAGTTTAAAATCAATAAGTTTAGAGAAAAAATTTGAATTAAATTTATTTTTTAGGAAGATATAATTAATGTATTTAATTTTAGAGAAGAAAGTACATTTATTTTTTAGAGAGAGATAAAAAAAATCCTAATGCATTTAGAGAGACAAAAAAAGGGCATACCCAATGACGAAACTTCTACGTTGTGGGGTCTGGGGAAGGGAATATCTAGACAGCCTTTCCCTTACTTTTTTGCAAAGAGACTGATTCGAACCCTAGACCTCCAGGACACAATGGGTCTATGTCACCCGCTCTACTGATGGGATCTATCTTCTCGAACGGGCCTCCGTCGCCTCGATCCTCCGAAAGAATCTAACTCCGTGGTATTCTACTTGCTTGGTGACCCTCAATAAGGTTTATATGATTCAATCTACAAGCGCATTTAATAAGACTGAACGGTTGTCTCGCTCTCTCTCTCTCATTCGACTAACGATAACCGAATATCTAAGGAACCAAACGCCTCAACCTTTGGAGAGTAACACTCAACTGAATCCCACCATTGACTGAGATTCATATTTTAGTACAAAATGTATCTCTCGGATAAGAAATGAAACCTTTGAATATTTAATCAATAAGGGAATGAATTTTCCCGTATAATCCAATTTCCTAAATGATAACGATTTCGAATTTTTGATATTTGGGATCCGGAATCCTCGGATTGTCTCATAATGAAATTAGGGTTGTAACGTTCCGAGATTATACAACTCTAACGGGATAATATATAAAAGTTTTTGATAGATCGCAGTGAGATAAGTTTTCTGGACTCGACACAAAAACACACAAAAATCACAGGGTGATCCGTTCTCCCTTCCTCTTTGTCAGTTTATCATTCTGAAAATCGCTCTTTTTGACTTGAGTGTCAAAACCTCTCCATTAGAGCACACTTCAGACGGTCTTTTGCAAGTTTCAAACCTTTTCGTTGAGTCGGATCCGTGGAATCAAGACCCACCTCCAATAGATTGGTACCGTCTGTGAGAATGGACTAGAGAATCTTTGTTAAGTTCTTAGGATTATCAGACTGATATGCCTCCAAAGTGGAGAACCAGAACTGCATCTAAGGCCACATCCATCATGGATAGCCATACGTTATCCCCACCGATGCAGCCCTTCCGTGGCACCCACTTGCTCTACTAACAATCCTTCCGCTCATGCTCAACCTCTTCGCTCGAAGCAAGTCCCGCAACCTGCCCCCTAGGAATGCCCAACTATGGCTCCTGTATCGGTACCCCAAGAACAAGTCAGTCAACCTCAGATAAACAAGTTAGAGTCCAAGATCCAAGACATGAGCAAGCAATTGGAAGGCCTTAGTCGTGCCATGAGGCCTAAGGGCCAGTCCTCTTCAAGGAGATCGGGACAAGCACACGCCCCTGAGATGAGCTCAAGCAGGTAAACGCCAGAGGAAATGATATACCCTTATACCCTTCAGCCATGTCACCTTTCGATTCAAAGATTTCCTCAGAACCAGTGCCTTGGTATATAATTTTGCCTCCTATGGAGAGATATGATGGAACGACCGACCCCCGTGATCACACAGCTCACTTCGTAATGGTGATGATCTCAAAAGACATGACGGACGCCTCTATGTGCAAACACTTTCCTACCACCCTCAAGGGTAATGCACTAATATGGTTCAATTCACTTCTATCGCTTAGCATCACGGAGTTTCTCTCAACTGTTAACAGTTCGAAATACACTTCATAATCAGCCAAGCAGCCAAGAGAAAGTCCACCTCACTACTGTCGTTGTAGCAGAAGGACGACGAGCCTTTAAGAGACTTCTTGGAAAAATTCAAGAACAAAATGATGAAGGTTCCAGTTTTAAATTACTATTATGCTGGCTGCGCTTCTTCGGATTGCGCCCATCAAGCATGTCCTTGTCAATCACAAAGAACCCCCTTCACCATCTAGGAGTTCTATCCTCGCACTAAAAATACATCATGGCTAAGGATACCGAAACATTTGAATAACGGAAGAACTGATCATCTCAAAAAGAACGTAGCCAATCGCCTTAGTGGCTGACACCCAACGAGAATCGACCAGGCCCTCTGTGCCTGCGAAAGTTTAACACTTACACACCCCTCTGAGAGAGACCCCCAGCCAGGTCTTATTTCAAATCAGAAATAAATCATATGTAAGGTGGCCACCTCATCCCACCGAGGATGATCCGAAAAAGGACAAATCAAAATACTGCCATTACCATCGGGACTACGGACATACGACCGACGGCTGCAAAAGACTTAAAGACGAATTGGAATTCTTGGTTCGAAGTGGAAAGCTACAAAAATTCATTGATATGGAAAGGAAAAACATGTCTTCTCTTGATCGGCACTATCCATCATGAGGAAACGAGCCGAGCCACCTGGTGGTTGGTAGACTATCACACGATAGGAAAGACGAAGTGATCCTCCAGATCCACAACCCGTAACTCCTGCACGAGCCCTACATTCCAACTTGTGCCTTTTTGGCTTACGACCCGACGTTCTCTGCCTCCTTTCTTGAGTAAACTCTAATACCTTTCTCTCAGCGAGCGTTCTTTATCTAGCAGATAACTCTCTTTGTGTTCATATTCAGTCTATTCAATATTGATTTCTTTCCATGATAATACATGATTGTGTGCCGAATGGGTCTCTATTGCCTCGTCCTACCGAATGGATCTATCTTCCCGAATGGGCCTTTGTCGTCTCGACCTATCGTAGGAATCTATCTCCCCCAATGGGTCTCTGTCGCCTTGACCTACCAAAGGGATCTATCTCCCTGAATGGGCATTTGTCGCCCCAACTTACCAAAGGGATCTATCTTTTCGAATGGGTCTCTGTCGCCTTATCCTATCGAAGGGATCTATCTCCCCGAATGGGCCTCTGTTGTTCTGACCTATCGAAGGGATCTATCTTCCTGAATGGGACTCTATCGTCCCGTCCTATCGAATGGATCTATCTCCCTAAATGGGCATCTATCGTTCTGACATACTAAAGGGATATATCTCCCCGAATGGGACTCTATCGTCCCGTCCTATCAAATGGATCTATCTTCCCGAATGGGGCCCTGTCGTCCCGACCTACCGAAGGGATCTATCTCTCTAAATGGGTCTTTGTTGCCCCATCTAAATAAATGGATCTATCTCTCTGAATGGACCTTTGTCCCTCGTCCTATCGTAGGGATCTATCTTCCTGAATGGGTCTCTGTCATCCCGACCTACCGAAGGGATCTATCTCCCCGAATGGATCTCTGTCACCCATCCTACCAAAGGGATCTATCTCTCTAAATGGGCCTCTGTCGCTCCGTCCTATTAAAGGGATCTATCTCCCCAAGTAGGCCCCTATCGTCCTGACCTACCGAAGAGATCTATCTCCTCGAATGGGTCTCTATCGCTCTGTCTTACTAAAGGGATCTATCTTCCTGAATAGGCCTTTGTCACCCCGACCTACTGCAGGGATCTATCTCCCCAAATGGACCTCTGTCGCCCCATCCTATCGAAGGGTTCTATCTCCCTGAACGGACCTCTGTCATCCCGTTCTATCAGAAAGATCAATGTCCCCGAATGAACTCACATCATCTCGATCCATCGATGAAATCTGTTCGTCCAAATGAATTTGCGTTGTCTTGATTGGGCTAATATCACCTTGACCTGTTGATGTGATCCCGCATCCCAAGAAAACTGATATCGCGACAGTCGGGTCTTCCCTATCGAAGCTTCGTTATCTAAGTCTTCAGAGCAATAGATGAAACCTGATACCCACTCTGATCAAGGCTCAATCGAACTACCCTTCTAGTAGTAGCGATGCACTCCTAGATAAATTAGCAATATGCCATAAACCAATTGATTCAAGAAATCATCAACAAGACACATCAAGAATATGCAAAGAAAAGGACTCATTCTATTAAAAAAAGAACTTTTACAAAAAGACAAATACATTAAATGGCGAAAAGCCTTCTAAACAGAAATACAAAATTACACTGGGCCAGGGAGTAGGAAACGCTAAGACCTCTCAAGAAGAAGATTCCATAACCGTTCGAATTGTAGTCGGCCTGACATAATCCGAAGCTATAGAGATGGGGCCTTGGCTTACTACCGTACGATCAACCGTCCCCTCCAAAGGGGGCAAAGCCTCATACATCCCAACTTAATGAGCTATTACCTCAGCATGTCTCAGTCTCTCTAGTAGCTTACGTTAGGAATGCCTGAGGGCTAAATCAGACTCTTTAAGATCTGATATCCTTTGCTTAACCTCCCGAAGGGACTCTTCCCCCAACTGTACCAATGTCTCCGCGATTATCAAGCTACCAATGTGAATATGTCGTTCGGCCTCCAATTCTTCACATTGCTTTTCGGCCAATGCCAGCTTCTCTCCCAAATGTTTGATCTACTCAACCTTCTCAACAAGCAAGACACTAGAGGTGCTCTCAGCCTGGGCATTTCTCTCTTCCAAAGTATCCTGTATTATTAGGATCTGATTTCCCAGACGATTGACTTGCTTCTCCGATTGCTTCCTCCATTGTCTCTGTAGTTCCACCAAAGCTGTAGTCCGAGGAAAAAATTACACAAGTTAATCAAAGTGAAAAACTAAACAGGATAAGCTCCAATTAGAATAGTACCATCAAACAAAGAGACTGAAGGGCCTTGTCCACTCACTTAGGAGATGCCTTCAGTAATTTCAAGTCAGGATCTCGAAAGTCGAACCACTCAGCTAGTCAAAATGTCCCTTTGGTATTGACGCAATCAAATCTTTGACCCCCCATGTAGACAACAATGGATCCCCCCTCTTGCCTATCCTTTTGGAGATCGAAAGGCTTTACCCAAACAAACAATGGGAATCCCTTTTTCTCTATTCTTTCCCAATGAGGACTCCACAGCTCTATAGAAGATTAAACAGATGTCTCGTCTATATGTGCAATAGGAAACCTAAGACCCTACTGAGGGACCCCCTTTCAATGAGGCAGTCACGCTCATGGGCGCCTCTATTTCTGGAGTTTCTTCTATTGGGATATCCTCTTCGGCACCCTCTGCAGAAGAAAACACACCAAGCAGTCGAACACTCGCTCCCTCCATCTCTACTCTTATGGACGTAGAATGTCTTGACACAGCGGGAGACGTATGCCCTTCAGTTTCCCCATGATCACCTCCTTCCTCTGAACGCCTCGACAAGGTTAGAAATATGTGCTTCTCAGCCCCTTTGCATGACTCCTCTTCTTCGAGAGACTTAGCCACCTGGATTTTTCTTTTCTTCAACTTAGATGGCCCCCTCGTAGGAGACTCTTCAGTGCACTCATGCGGCCTCTTAGCATTCGGCCTCACATCCTTATCGGTTAAAATTGTATCCAAGATGGAATGCTCCACTAGCTTCAGATTGTTGACCAATTCTTTCTCCTTCTGCTCTAGCAAAATGGGCTTGATGATTTTCCTTCTCTTATCAATCAACAAGCTCACCAAAAGTAATATTTGATCATCTACCAGCAAGTCTACCCAAATATTTCGATGAATAAACTTATAATAATGCCTGATAGATCTGAAAAACTGAGAATGATGAGTGGGAAGCAGAGGCTTTCCCTTCAGCAATGGTTCTTACTCTACATTCGGCAACGCAGGCAGAAGGTTCCTATTCAAGAACCTCAGAAAGAAATACTTTTGCACCAAGAACTTGTCTTTTGATTCATTGTAGTACAACTTCCAGTGGGAATCTAGACGAGTCTGCAGCCAATACCAACAGTGGGTAAAACCCTAATCCTTACATCGTGTCAGCAAAAAAAGGATTATTAAAATCTCCTTATCAAAATGACGGCGACAAAACCCTAGTAGGAAAATTATTGCAACCATGAAATGCCATGTGCTAAGAATAAGCAATGTGGGTTAGACCTTCCAATACTGTATCACCTTAACGAGCAGGCCTGTATACGAGATCTTCACTCCGTACTTCGCAACCTGCCTGTATATGGGGACACAACCATTGGACACTCTATTTGCCCTATCTCTATTAGTGGGTATTGCCAATACAAAATCACCTCCCAGAGCCATATCCAATCATATTTCATTAAGCTCCTCATTCGTCATCATGCTTTGAACCTTGCTAATGCTTTGACAAAAAGAAGACGGACCCTTCGGTATCTTTTGAAAAACTTTCACCAGACAAGAGAATTGTTCATAGACGAAGAAGCAAAGTATGTAATACGCCTGGATGTGTGGCTTTTAAAGGACTACTAAAGACGTTTCACAGAATCGAAAGGACACTCATTGCATTAAAAGTTTGGCACTTTTTTGGTAAAGTCATTACTCATAACGCCTTTCTCACGAAACAACACCACGAGTCAGGGGCAAATGATGGAACCCTCTTTAAAAGGCTTAATACATAGTACGGAGCATGTTTAATAGTCAACATAAGGCTCATGATTCAATATATTCAATATGATTAAGCACAAATAGGTCTATATCACCCTGCTCTACTGATGGGATCTATCCTTCTGAACGGGTCTTCGTCGCCTCGACCCTCCAAAGGAGTCTAACTCCATAGTATCCTACTTGCAATTCGGCTGGCCCTTAATGAGATTTATATGATTCAATCTACAAACGCATTCAGTAAGATCGAATGGTTGTGTCTCTCTATCTTATTCGACCAACGACTACCGAATATCTAAGGAACCAAACGCCTCAACCTTTGGAGAGTAACGCTCAACTAAATCCCACCATTGACTGAGCTTCCTATTTTAGTATGAAACGTATCCCTCAAATAAGGAACGAAACCCTTGAGGATCTAATCGATAAGGGAAAGAATCTCTTAGTATAATCAAATTTTCTAAATGATAACGACATCGAATCTTTGACGTTTGGGATCTGGAATTCTTAGATCGCCTAATAAGGAAATTAGGGTTATAACACCCCAAGATCATACGACTCTCCCAGGACAATATACAAAAGTCTTTGATAGATTGCAGCGAGATAAGTTCTCTGAACTCAACACAAAAATACACAAAATTCATAGGGAGATCCGTCCTCCTTTCCTTTTTGTCTGTTCATCTTTTTGAAAACTACTCTTTCTGACTTGAGTATCGAAACTTTCCCCACCGGAGCACCCTCTGGTGGTCTTTTGCAAGTTTCAAACCTCTTCACTGAGCATCTGTTCAAGTCATAAGGAGTCAGATCTATGAAATTAAGATCCACCTCTAACAAAATGAATTAATTTTCAAAGAGACAAATTTAGTTTTAGAGATGTGTAATTTATATTCATTTATTTTTTAGAGAAAAAAAAATCTTAAAGGGTGAAAGTTTACTTATGAATTAAGATGAGTACCAAACATAAACATAAAAAAGGGAAAAATGTTATGCCTCTATGTTATCCTCTCGATTATTTCCCATAATCTTTTATTTCATATCAAGCATTACCTAAAAGTTGTAAAATCTTTAATTTTATGGGTGATTTTTAAACTATTTTTAAGTAAAAATGATCTGATTATGTTAATGGGACGTGAAATGATTCAATTCTATTGATTAGAAATAGTATACTAAATAAAATATTTTTTACCAAAAATAGTTTGAAGATAATTGTAAAATTTAAAATTATTTATTTTTTAAATATGAAATTATGATTTTTGGGCATAAAAACAATGACAAATATGTGAAATTCCAAACCAAATGGGTCAAAACAAGTTGATAGGATCCCCCTTTTTTACGTCCCTTTGTCCCTCCTATGTGGCAACACTGGGGCAAAAAAAGGAAATAGAGGGATGGGGTCTCTCTCGCTTTTGGCATAGCAATGAATCAGCAATTCGAAATGTTTTTCTTGCGCATTCTTGATAAACTAACGTTTATATATATATATATATATAGGAGGATCTATTTGAGAAATAAGAAACTTCTTTGACATCTCTTCATCTTCTTCACCGTCGAGAAATGAAAGAAGACTTCCACCTCTAACTCAGACGTAGCTCACTTCTTTTCGGGTTAGGTTTGATGGTAATAATATCTATGACTAACAATTCATTTATTTTCAAACTGACACATTTACTATCTACCCTATTGAATCAGTATATTTTTTTGTTTTCCACCTCGGTCTATCCTATAGAGGTACTCAAATTAGATCGGTGATCAATTTCTAGGCTTCATCGTCGATCTAATTGGTTACTTTCAATCACTCAATTTAAAGAATCAAATATGAAACTTAAGAAGCAGGGGTCACAGTGGCTGCCCTACTGGTCCATGGACAATTATGTGGACTGATGGACTTACTAATCTTGACCGCTTCAATTGCTAGTCTCCTCGATAATTTCATTACCCTCACGAGCAAGATCACGGCCCTTATTATGAGTTTGTACACATGACTAAAAATAAAGATCAAATTTATTATGATTTTGATTTTTTTGTTTTGGGTTTTCATAATTTTTTTTTATCATACATAATTGCCAACAAAAATTTGAATCATTTTACGAATTTGATGAGAAATTTTAAACTTTTTATTATATATTTCTTGTGAATAGTATTTTGGTGTTTATGCTTGAGCTGCATGAGATGAAATTATCATATACAATTCTCAGGGGGTCCCCTTGGTTAACTTATCTTAATAAAGTCTATGATTGGCTTGAGGAATGCTTTATAAATTGTTTCGTCTCACACACTATAGGTGCTAGAGGTGGGTCTTGACTACACAAATTTAGTCCATTCTTTACTCAAACGACGGCTTGAATGAAGGATTTCAAAGCTATAAAAAACCACCGGTGGGTGCTTCAACAGGAGAGGCTCCGATACTCAAGTCAAAAAGAGCGATTTTCAAAAGAAATGAAATAAATAGAGAGAGAAAGAGAATGGATCTCCTTGTGACTTGTGTGCCAA
Source organism: Dillenia turbinata (assembly GCA_037126225.1). Lineage (NCBI taxonomy): Eukaryota > Viridiplantae > Streptophyta > Magnoliopsida > Dilleniales > Dilleniaceae > Dillenia > Dillenia turbinata. The sequence goes on along the minus strand of JBAMMX010000016.1, from coordinate 21,080,257 downwards.
GTGTTGGGTCCCCAAAACTTACCTTAGCGGCTGTGTATCAAAGACTTTTATATGATGTCCAGCTAAAGTCGTGTGAACTCGTGGTGTTACAACTCTAGTTTCCTTATGAAGAGGTCTAGAGATTATAGAATTCTGATAATCAAATTATTCAAAAGATTCATCATCCTTATCATTTGAAAAGTTGAATATATGGGAAATTTTCTTTCCTTATCTGAAAGATATATTTCGTGCCAAGATAGGAAACAAATGTCATCAGACTCGGTGGAATATTACCTTTAATTCGGCAAAACTGAAGGGGTCGATTGCTGGTCCAGGGAGAGATGAGTATTCGGGAGCACCAATCACTTCTATGGAGTGATCAAATAGATATCATTGGGAATTAACTGAGCTGCGATTTGAATAATTTTAACTGTAATCTTATTGAGTAGTCGGGCGACATAGATCCATTCGAGGAGATAGATCTCATCGGTAGATCGGAGCGACATAGAACCACTTGTGTCTAAGCATATTGACCCCTCTTGGATCACGGGCCTTTTGTCGGACAACTTTTAAATTGAGCCTTTTGAATAGGGACCCCTCATTTTCTCCCAACTCATGGTGCCGTTTCGTGAACAATGCATCATGAGTAATGACTTTATCGAAAAGGCGCTAAACTTTTAATACGACAAGTGTCTTTTCGGTTTTCGCAAATCGTCTTTAGTACTCTTGATAAAGCCACGTGCTTAGGCATATTATATACTTTTGTATCTTCTTTTACGAATTGTTTGAAAAATTCCGAAGGGTGCTTCTTCTTCCTATTAGAGCATTGGTGAGATCCAAAGCATGATGACTAAGGAGGAACTTAGTGAGATACAGACTGATACGGCGTTGGGGGTGATTTTGTATTGATATTACCCACTGACAAAGATAGAGTGAACAAGGCACCCGACGGTTATGTTCCCATGTATAAGCAGTCAGCAAAGTATAGCGTAAAGATCCCATATACTGGTCCGCTTGCTGAGGTGATGCAGTACTGGAGGATTTACCCACTTTGCTCATACCTAGTACTTGGCACTTTGTGGTTGCGATAATTTCCCTGTTAGGGTTTTGTCGCCTTCACTTTGATATGTGGATTTTGGCAGTTTTTTTTTCGCTGACGCGGTATAAAGATCAGGGCTCTACCCGTGATTAGTATCAGTTGTAGTCCCACCCAGATTCTCACTGGAAGTTCTACTACAGTGAATCAAAGGACAAGTTTTGGATATAGAAATACTTTTTTGTAAGGTTTTTGAACAAGGACCTTTTGCTTGCGTTGCCGAATGCTGACCAGGAACCATTACTGAAGGGAAAACCTCCATTTCTTACTCCACATTCTCATTTTTTCTAGTCTATCAGATGCTATTGTGAGTCCACTCACTGAAATATTTGGGTGGACTCGCTTGTGGACGATCAAATGTTACTTTTGGCGAGCCTATTAATCATGAGAGGAGAAAAATAGATTGGCCTATTCTACTAAAGCAAAAAGAAAAGGAATTGATTGATGTTCTGAGGTTCATGGAGTCCTCTATCTTGGAGGTAATTTCGACTAATAAGCATGTGAGGCCAAATTCCAAAAGGCCACATGAGCGTGTTGAAAGGCCTCCTAAGGGAGAGCTATCGAAGGTTTCACCTCCTACCAATGGAAGAAAAGTCCAACTGTCTGAGCCATCCAGAGACGAGGATGTGCACGAGGAGGCCAGGGGACGCACATCTCCATTTGTGTCAAGGTGTTCTAAAGTGGAGGAAAGTCGTGGGGAAACTAAAGAGTATATATCGCCCACGGCATCGAAGCACTCTAGGTCTGTGAGAACAGAGATGGAGAAGATTGGTAGTCGATCGCTCAATACGTCTTCCTCAACAAGAGGTGCTGAGGAAGGTATCCTAGTGGAAGAAGTTCCTGAGGTGTAGCGGCCTACGAATGCTGCTATCTCAATGATACAAGAGGGTCCATCAGCGGAGTCGCACATCCCTGTTGCGCCCGCAGGCGAGGCATCTATTCAGTCTCCTATGAAACCGAGGAGCCCTCATCGTAAGAGTGCGAGAGAAGATGGGCTCTTGCCACTTGATTCTATCAAGTCCTTCGACATTCAGAATGTAACACCGGACAAGTCCAAATTTATAAAAATATACTCTAAATGTCATTATTTAAAAATTTCTACATTTTGTAAAATTTTGGAGTAATTAATCTTAAATATAAGTGTAAATTTTTGTTCGTTGGGTTGTTCGGAAGATCCTCTAGATATTGGGTGGACAAACGTTAAATTTTTAAATTACCGATTGTTAGAGTCCAGATCACTAAAGCCATCGGTTACTTGAGTATTGGGTGATCGGTGTATTGTTTAAGTGAAAATCCTATTGGTATTTTTGTAGAGATGGTCTGTCGGTATTGTGAGAACCCATCACTATATTGTTGGGCTCACTTTCATATATCGATCGGTGTAGTAAATTCTACTCCTATTATCTGACGGTACTATCCCCTCCGATCGATACATTTTTCCTATTATCTCACTTTTCTATACGATCAGTAACATCCAATTTTGAATCCTCATTTTTATTAAGAGATACCTATAAAATTCCTATTGCTTATTTTTGCCATCGATCGGTAATGTGAATCCATGATTGGCAATGTGTACTATCGGTAATATGATTTTTTATTTACCGATCGGTACTCATTCCCAGATTTCATTTTCTTATTCGGTCATTGGTCAACATATGCTTTTGCTAATTTCATCCCTTCGATATAATCATCCATCGGTAGTGTTTTTGGCATTCGGTACAATCACCGATCGGTAATGTTTTTTACCGTTCGGTACAATGTTTTCCAATTATCTATTCGGTGTTCGTTTCCTATTTTTATTTCGATCACTATGTATTCAATTTTAGACTTATCATTAATTGTTGGTGATTGCCTCAGTATATTAACCTTAACGAACGCTTAACATTCCCAATTCACCTCAGTGAACATTGTATTTTTGCGATCGGTTGTTCGGTCACTTTCCCGCCATCGGTCACTTGCTGTTCCATGCACACCCATCGGTTTCTAATGGGTTGAATATATCCATTTCTCTCTTACCATCAATGCATCCTGTTGGTTAATCACTTGCCATCAGTCAAGGTCAAACATGTACATTTACCTTATCATTTTCACTTTGCATCTTCGGTGAACATTTGCTTGCCTCACCAAATTGCCAAAGTTGTCATTCCTTATATTTGAACTCATGACTTGACTTTGTCCAAAAAGATTTTATCCACTAAGCTACTCTAACACTTCAATTAAAATTGGTATTATATTTAATATAACCAATGTTTTGCTATTCCCATCGTTGGGTCACCATTGTGAATGTAATCCATCGATAGAGTGTATTTTTCTTTATATACTGTGTTGGAATAATTTTCTATTCTTGTTCGGTAACCAATGAGAATTGACCCATACTCATCACCGATAACTCTTTTCTCAACAAATAAAGTTTTAAATATTTTAAACTCATTATATTGAGTACCCAATTATCAAAAATGGACATATTGGGAACTTGTGTAAGTTGAAAGAGAATGAGGGCAATTAAGTAAATTTGGAAGATAAGTTGTAAATAAAAAGGAGAGTTGGGACTCTAAAACCAACGAATGTCGAATTTCTCCTCTTCTTTTCTCTCTCTCTCTGCTCATGAACTACCTCTCTCTTCTTGTTTTTAGCAGATCAACCAAAACACCACAAAACCCAAACTCTAAAAACTCATAACCCAATCTCCAGGGAGTTAGATCTTGTGAGAGATTTGAGATTTTCTAGTGAGAGAAAATCTAGGGTTTTTTTAGTAACTCGGCTTGAGGTGAAATCAGAGACTGAAATTTAGGAGTTGGCAAATGCTGAATGAAGCACGACGTTCACTGCAAAGACATCTGGGAGTGACTATCGTCCCTAGTACGGTGAGTGGTTATGTGATTGCACTTAAATAAGATAAATGTTTTCAATAGATTTTCTAAATGATTTGAAACTTGATTTTATATGTTTTAGTGTGTGTGGAATATCCCAAAGAATTATTTTGAAATTCCTATGTATCCTGATGTTTTGATTGAATAAATGTGTCATGTTGATTTATTGATGTTGAGCATATTCTGATACTAGTTATTGATTTAATTGATGGCATATGGAATTGATTGCTAAATTTTTATGAAATGGTGCACGGAGTGGTTACTGGGGGAAGGGCCTGAACCCCGAAAAGTGGCTAGTCATTTCCCGCCATGGTGCGACTCGACGGGGTGACGTGGTGTGGTTGATCTTGATAGACATTGTATGTGGCCAGTCACGATGGTATATTCATGGTCAAATAACGCGCCGTTCGAAGGGCATGTGATAGTTGGTTGCACCGCCAACGAAATGTTATGGCAAATGCCAAGGAGTGGGGTATTTGTAAATTGAAATTTCTAAAACGCTTGGTGGTTCTACCTTAGGTCGTGGTAGACCTTAGTTGGAAATGATGATTTTGGTTGCCCTATGTTTGGAAATATGAAATGATTAGATGCATATGAGATTGATTTATGATGATTGGAAAATTGATTTATTGTTGAGTGATCTTGTGACTGATATGATGATTTGAAATGTATATGTTTGATATGTCCACCACACAAAATCTTATTTCTGTTCAACGTATATATCACTCACTGGGTATCCCAATACTCACCCCTCACTTTCCATTTTTACATAGGAAGGTTAATTATTTCGCGAAATCGTCTAGAGCCAGAATTTTTGGGAAGACCTTTATCGGAGATTCTCTTTGGTATAGATCTTACTATTGCTTTTGAGATATCGATAGATAAACCAATGGAGGGCATTTTGTATAAGAATCTATTTGAATATTTTTAAAACTCTGTATTTTGATTTTCGATTGGATTTCGCAATGCATAAACTTTTATCGGAAGCCCTTAATTTCCTTTTTATGAAATTTTTTTTAGGAATTATTATTGATTTTGTTTTCTATCCCTGGAGAGGGAATTGTGTTCTGATTGACTGATGGTATTTGTTGGCCGGGATGGTCTATGGCTTTATTTGGTATTTTGAATGCCTTGCGATGCCTTGGAGCACGAAGTGAGATTCACTCGTGTTCACGGTAGCACGGCAGTTGTCGCATGCTCAAACCTGCGGGTCGAGGCGTAACACAGAAGGACATGCAGGAGGGGAGATCGGTTGCTGTTTGCGTTGGAGGCCATCAATACAACTGTGTTAATGCCGAAGGGACGTTTCGGCTAGTCGAACGGCTTGACTTTTAGGATTCTGATCTGGAATTACCAAAGATGTCTCCTGAGTGGATAGATAAAGCTCTCCAGTCTCTTTGTTTAACAGTACCGTTCCTAATCGAAACTCATTTTGTTTAGTTCATCTCCCATTTTTACTGACTCATATTGTCCTTCCTTAGATTGCAGCCTTGGCAAAACTCCAAAGGCAATGGAGGAAGCAATCGGAGAAACAAATCAACCTCTTGGAAAACCAAGTCTTAGCATTATGGGTTGTCTTGAAACAAAAGAGAGATGCCTAGGTTGAGAGTGTCTTCAATGCTTTGCTTGCTGAAAAGGACAATCGGATCAAGCATTTGGAAGGGAAGTTGGCATCGGCCGAGAAGCATTGCGAAGAGTTGGAGGCCAAGCTGCATCTCCACATAAGTAACCTGATAACTATGGGGACATTGGTGCAGTCGCCAGAAGATCTTCTACGGGTGAACTGATGCAACACAAGTTTGTTCGAGGGGATCAATCATATCAACAGGTCAGGCCGACGCGAGCCAGCTCAAGAAAATGACTTCGACAGATGGATCATCGTGTCGGTAGGTCGGGGCAATGTAAGCTCATTCAAGGAGATAGATTCTATTAATAGATCAAGGCGACATTGACTCATTCGAGGAGATAAATCCCTTCGGTAGGACGGGGCAACATAGGCCCATTCAAGGAGAGAAATTCCTTCGGTAGGATAGGGCAACATAGGCCCATTCGGGGAGATAAATCCCTTTAGTAGGATAGGGTGACATAGGCCCATTCAGGAAGGTAAATCCCTTCGGTAGGATGGGGTGACATGGGCCCATTCGAGGAGATATTCCCTTCGATAGAACGGGACAACATAGACCCATTTGAGAAGGTAAATCCCTTTAGTAGGACGGGGCAGCATAGGCCCATTCAGCGAGATAAATCCCTTCAATAAAATGGGGTGACATAGGCCCATTCAGGGAGATAAATCCTTTCGGTAGGATAGGGCAACATGGTCCCATTGAGTTCACTAGAATGTCTTATCATGAAAAGTGATCAGTTTCAAATAGACTAAAGTAAGCACAAAAAGGGAAAAAACCATCCATCAAGAGATATTGTAAAAACGTCTGCTAAAGGGGAAAGGAGTCAAAATTTACTCAAGAGGGAAGATAAAGAACGCTTGGTCGTAAGTCGGAAAAGCACAAGTGGGAATGTAGGGCTCTTATAAGGACTATTGGTCATGGATCTGGAGGATCACTCCTTCTGGCCTATCGTGCGATGGTTGACTAATTGGTTGTCCATTCGGTTCATTTTCTCATGGAAGATTGTATCAATTGAGGGAGGGTACGTTTCTCCCTTCTTTGCTAATGAACTTTTGCAATTTCGCACTTCAGACCAAGAATTCCAATTTGTCTTTAATCTTTCATCAATCATTGGTCATATGGCCATGGTTTCAGTGAAAGTGACAATATTTGGATCAGTCCTTTTCAGGATCATCCTCGTAGGATAAGAGGGTCATCTGACGTATGATTTATTTTTAATCTGAAACAAAACTTGGCGGGGAGACTTGCTCAGAGGGGTATAAATGTCAAATTTTTGATGTGGCGGGGTCCCGATTGATTCTTCTTTGGTAACAATCGTCGGAGTGACTGACTGCCTTTTTTTGGCGACGATCCATTTTTTCACCTGTCGAGGGTTTCAGCACTTCAACTATGATATATTTTTCAACACGGGCGTAGAACTCTTAGATAGTGGAAAGGGGATTTTTTGTGATCGAGATTTTCATGCTCGAGGGGTGCAACCTAGTAAGCAATGCTGTTTACGCGATAGAATGGTCCAAGATCGGGACCTTCACCATCTCGGTTTTGAATTTCTCAAGGAAATCTCTTAGGGACTCATCGTCCCTTTGCTGTAGTGAAAGCAAGGAGGTAGACTTTCTTTTGGCTCCTCGATTGATCACAAAGTGTGTTTCGAACTGCTATCGAAGCTGAGAGAAGCTCTAGATGCTGAACAGTGGAAGTGAATTGAACCATTTTAATGCATTACCCTTGATGGTTGTAGAAAAGTGTTTACACATAGCAGTATCTATCATATCTCTTGGGATCATCACTGTTACGAAGTGAGCCGCATGGTTGCGAGGATCGATCGTCTCATCATACCTCTCCATGGGATGGAGGAGTATATCCCGAGTCACTGGTTCTGAGGAAATCTTGGGGTTAAAGGGCGATATACCCGAGGGATACGGAGCGAGACTTTCCTCCTGGTGTTAGCTCGTTTGAGTTCATCTACAAAAAGTTGTTTGATTTGCTTTTTTAGGTCATTTGGATCTTGGCAAGATGTCATTGATGGTTCATGGCCCAATTAGGGTATGAGCCTTTATGAGAGTGCTTGTTCAGATCCTCCCGAAGAGGATTGCCTTTCCAGCTTGACAACACGTCTGAGTCCCTCCAACCGTCTGCTTACGCTCTATATCTTTGACTCCAATCTTTTTAGTTGGGGGTAATCGATTGGACCTAGGAGCACTGGCGCGATGGGAGCGATCGGATGTCTTTGAGGCACAGGTTGAGGAACCTGCTCCGAGCGAGAGGGTTGAGTAGCACGATCGTCTGCAAAGCGAATGGGTGCCACTAAGAGAAAGGCATTAATTAAGGTGGCGGTATGACTGTCCATGGCAGACACAGCCTTCGAAGTAGTTTGGTTTTCCTTTTTGGAGGCATGATGATTTAGTAAGTCGGGGAGTTCGACAAAACTGCTCTAGTCTATTTCTCACGGACGGTGTCACTCTATTAGAGGTGGGTCTTGACTCCACAAATTCAGCTCCTTCTTCACTCGAACGACAGCTTGAATAAAGGATTTCAAACCTGTAAAAGACGCCGAAGGGTGCTTTAGCAGGGGAGACTCCGATACTCAAATCAAAAATAGCGGTTTTCAAAAAGAATGAAGTAAATAGAGAGAGAGAGAGAGAATGGATCTCCATGTGACTTGTATGCCAAGTGTTGGGTCCCTGAAACTTACCAAGCCGGTTGTGTATCGAAGACTTTTATATGATGTCCCGCTAAAGTCGTTTGAACTCAGGGTATTACAACTCTAGTTTCTTTACGAAGAGGTCCAGAGATTTTGAGATTCTGATAATTAATTTATTTGAAAGATTTGCCATCCTTATCATTTGGAAAGTTAAATATATGGGAAAATTTCTTTTCTTATCCGAAAGATGTGATTTGTGCCAAGATAGGAAAAAATGTCATTAGATTCAATGAAATATTGCCTTTGATTTGGTAAGAATCGAAGGGGTTGACTACTGATCATCGGTTGAGGGAGAGACAAGTATTTAGGAGCACCAAACACTTCCATGGAGTGATCGAATAGATGTCATCGGGAATTAGCCGAGCAGTCGGTTTGAATAATATCAATTGTAATCTTATTGAGCGGTCGGGAAGACATAAGCCCATTCAGGAAGATAGATCCCCTCGGTAAATCAGGGTGACATAGGCCCACTTGAGTTTAAGCGTATTGGCCCCTCTTGGATCACAGGCCTTATGTTAAACACTTTTGAGCTTTTTGAATGGGGTCCCATCAATGGGGATGATGAAAAGAGATATATTTTACATCCTACAGGAGTAGAATTGGAGATACCATTGTTTCTGGTGCAGAAATTCCTATAAAAATGGGAAAGAGGATTCGTATATGATTTATTTGACGCCACCACCGGTATGAAATTGATGCATAATTTTTCATATTGGAGGAGTAGCTGTTGATCTGCCTCAAAATTCAAAATCTAATAAATCTTATAATTTAAAATGACTTTCCAAATTCAAATTAAGGAGTTTTTGTTATCATCTATATAAACTCTATGAAATAGAATAAGTTCCTATTAAGATCAAAGAAATAATTTGTGAATCCTCTTTAAGGAATTCATCTGATAATTCTGAACCTAATCCTTTCAAAAAAGCATGTATAGTACTCTTGTGTTTATGAGCCAAAGTCCCTAAGCAGTTATCATGGCCCCTGCTTCTTTAGGCGGAACTCCAGGTTGAGGAGCCACTCAAAATGCTGCAAAGATATGGATACACTTGACAATATGAATCATTTGAAAACTAAATGATTCATACATATTCTGCAGTACCCCCTGTGAATACTCTGTTGATATGAAAAGTTCTTAATGTTAGTTAAGTATCTGGTTCTCCAATAGATTAACCCGCAATAATACTGACAACTTCTCCTAATTCGACTAGATCCTCATTTTGTCAACCGGCTTTGGAAGCTTTTACTCAGGGGTGCTCCTGATCCAGTGAATATATTATGGTGTTTATCAATGGATCAAATCGGTGTATCAATATTAAATCGATCTGAGATCTCTTATTGAATTGCTCATTCAATAAGCATTCTCCATTGGGAAGTGAAATAGAACATGAAATCGTAAGCTTCCAAGCAATGGGAGGAGTCCAGGGCTCTAACCACATGTCTATTGAAGAATAAGCTAATACAATAAGATTTATGGCTACACAAAGCGTTGATGATAGTCCTAGATTTAGTCCAAGATGAACTATTATAGTAGATTTATTTAAACCCACACTACTTTTATTGTAACATAAGATTCCCATTTTATATGGAAATATGTTGTATTGAGAATTATGATTTTACGTATGGACAATTTCTCAATTATCCACTGATATTAATCTAATTAGAAAGTTTATTATTTTGTAGATAAGCAAACAATTTAAAATCATACTTACTCTTTGATCTCTAACCGGACCCGATGAAAAAAATGGAATCACTTCTTATGAACTCGTTGACAATGATTCTGACTTCTGTGATGAACTGTTGGCATCGGTCTTGCATTTTGTCTTTGTGGACTAACCCTTAGTAGAGACTGGTACAATTCAATTAAACATTTTGTTATCTAATTTATTGAAGAAATTCTTAGATTCAATGATTGGACCATATAAATTAAAATTTCCTATCCTCGACAGCTATTTAGTAGAAAAATATTACTAGAATATTGGAGAAATCCCACGGATGGATAAAAAGAATAAGTACGGTTATAATAGCAAAAACCATTGGAATTTATATTTTATACACCTGAGAAATTTGTTTTGTTATTAATAAACGAGGTCCAAAGTATGAAAGAGACTCTACCATTTAGTCAATTCTGTTCCACTTGTTATGCGGGCCTCCGTATTGGGGCTCGCTACGCAAAAAGCAAGAGAAACCCCATCCCTTTTTTCTTTTTTTTCGCCCCTATGTTGTCACACGAGAGGGATACGAGGACGTAAGGCCGGAGCAGTGAACCTATTTGAAGTGGCTTATTTCGTACCAGAAAAGCCCATGTATGAATAAAAATTAATTTTACTTCCTCACCAGATCTAAAAATGATTCATTTTTGTATTTTAGATTTAAAATTTTTCTTTTGTGAATACAAAAATGTACCCCAACTTTTCTTATATTAATAAAAGGAAAAATATCAATTTGGATTGATTATGGGAGCTGGTCATGTATGAAGTTATTACTTTAATCGCAGGGGAGGATGCCAAAGGCAAGACCAGTGAGTGGAGTTAGTCAAGAACAATTACTTGATTTGAATTTGTGATTTATTATAAATTAGGGTGGAAATAATTAACTTCAAGCCACCCACAAATAAAGGAGGCTAAGCTATAGAAAGAGACATAAGCATCAAAATCATAGGGACCTAAAGGACTACCATCCCTTCCATAAGACGCAAACATGGAGCCACTCAAGACTTAAGAAGGGGTGTAGTGGGTGGGTGGGGGCTCCACTCGGCGGCGCTCTCACCTTTTCCACAGCTTCTCCTTTTATTTAAAGAAGGGTGATATTGATTTTTTAGGGTCTTTTTCTTCGGTTGTTTGGCTAAGACCTTTGGGTCCCATCCCTCTAGGGAGAGGTCTCTAGACCATTATCATACACAATATGCCCTCCTTAGTGTTTTTTCTTTCTTTTTTTTTTTAAATTCCCAAAAATAATTATAAAAAATTATACAATCAAACAGTAAGATGAAAAAATCGAATAGGAAAAATTACGTTTACAATTGAAACCTATAAATTCACAAGTTTTGCACACTCCTTAGGTTATCAAAGCTTTGGTCCAAATGTTCAATTTGCAGGGTCATGTATTTCGCTTTTTGTTTAAAGATTAGTGTGAGCCAGTTATGGTGGACATGCTTTGCTGCCAAGCTAAGCGGTTGACCTGTGGGGCACGTTTTTGTGGCCTTTTAGCTTCATTGCTCTTTTGCCCATTTATCCCCACATCATCACCTTTAGCCCTTTATTAATTCGTGCCGTTTCTTCTTTTCTTCTCCTCTCTCTCTCTCTCTCTCTCTCTCTCCCCCCTTTTATTCATTGAATTATATATATATATATATATATATATTATTACTCTCTATCACTATTAATAAAGCAAAATTTCAAAAGAATTTTAGGACAAACGAATTAGAGATATGTATAAAGTTTCTAGACAATGTACAAACTAGTATAATTAGACTATTAGTCGAGTTACCAATAAGGGTCCATTTCTGACTCTGAGGGACGACGTGTTCCGTCTGTGGATAAGAGATGGGACGGATCCAAATTTTTAGGCGCTTTTAGGTGTCGGGATGGGTATGGACGGGTTCAATTCGCTGGAGGGCGAAGACACGATACGACTCCGTTGGAGAATGGAAAAAATAACCATATTTGTGTGACTGTGAAAAAAAAAAAAAAAAAAAAAAAGAGAACAATGGCCATTTTATGGTTTTGGTACTTGTTTTATATTTTTCTTTTTTATGATGACAATTTGTGTGGATATGATATATTAAATTTATTAGGTGAAAAAGACAGATTTAAAAAAAGGCAAGTTTTTCTAGACCGCTAAGGGACCAAACGCTTAACCATTTACCATCCGATTAGATTGAGAGTTTTGATGAAAAAAAAAAGGAAAAAATAGAAAGTTTTTAAAGAATCCATTTATATTTGGCAAAAGAATTAATTAAAGGGAAGAGAAAATGAGAATTTTTATGAAATCCTCTAAATTTTAATTTTAATTTTACCAAATTTGTGACTTTTGGAGGGTAGCGATTTTTTTTTAAAATTATAAAGGCTAAATTAATTTTTATATTCTCTATTTTAAAATTTTAATAAAAAACCATAAATAATAAAACAATAAATTTATATAATTTTTGATTATATTCTCTCCCTATTTTTTATTTTATTTTATTTTTTTCCTATTACATATTTTATTGTCAAGTATAATTTTAATTTTACTTTTTTTTCTCCTTTTTTCCTATCTTTTCCCTTATTTTCTTTTATCTCCCTTTTCCATGCCAAACACACTGTCTCCCTTCGCTCTCTCCCTCATAGGAACAAGACGGGATCTGATTTTTCAGACCTTTCAACTATAAGGGACGTGATGGATGCTTCATTTCAGTGCCATGTCCGTTAAAGGCAAGGACAGGCGGCGACGGAAAACCCTTATTGACAGCTCTAATGGTCAATGCATTAGTATTTTTTTTGAGAAAGTGAATTCAAGTTTTAATGGCAACTTTAATTTATTTAATTATGGTATATGAGGAATTACTTCTATTATGTAAGTATAGGGCATGGCCTTACAACCTCATATCACGAGATGACAAAGCAAGTTATGACCATTAGGTCAATAGTAGATCTACGACTTAGTGATGATAAAATATTTTTATAAAAACACTAACTAATGGTAATATATTCGGATAAATGAGATAATATTTATTTGATAAATAAAAATTAATAAAATTATTTTATTGATAAATATCTGCCATCCTTTTTATGTGACTCTGACAGTGCACTAGGCTATCCCCGTAAGGATAGAAAAGATTTTTTTCTGCACAATAAAAGTCCGCTAACATCACTCTAATGGTTGTTTAGGCATCATACCCGACAATAGAAACCTGATCCTTTGGGTAAGAAATAAAATGAGATTATAATAATTCCTTATTCAATCTTTTCGATTATAATAAGATTATGAGTTAAGATTTTTTTTTTTTTTTTTGGCAACGAAGAAAAATAATTAAAAAAAAACAAGTTTCTAAATAACTAAATATCAAATACATATATATATATATATATGTATGTATATATATATATGTATGTATGTATGAGTTAAGGTGGACATGCTTTGCTGCCAAACTAAGCGACTGACCACTTGGGCACTTTTTTTTTTTTTTTTTGGCCTTTTAGCTTCATTGCTCTTTTGCCCAATAATTCCCCACATCATCACCTTTAGCCCTTTATTAATTTGTGCATTTTCTACTACTCCCTTTCTTCTCTCACTCTCTCTCTCTTCCCACTATTATTTATTTTATAATGTGTCGAAGATCTTAATCTCGATATTAGGTTCCTCGACCAGTGAAGGGTCAATCACACCAGATAAGTCTTCAAGAAAGTGATAGAGTCAGAATGATCTCTTTTAAGAACCACTTTCCTTAGGCATGACTTTTTTAAACCTGCAGTCTAAAACCACTTTATGCAGAAGATTTATACCATGATAAGATTGAAGGATTTAGGAAGAAAAATTTGAGATGAAACTCAAAGTATTTGCAAAAACTTTTGTTGAAGAAAATTGAGATAAAACTCAAAGAATTTGGGTAAAAAATAGAAGAAGATTTAGAGACATTTCTTAAAAATTGTTAGGGAAATTATTGTCGAATATTTTGATTTTAATCACAACAAAACATTTCATATCATTTTAATATTTTTACTAAATGTACAGATTAAATTTTATTTGAAATACTAATTTGTTGAAAAATATTTTTCTTAATTTTCAAAAACCCAATTAGTATAATAAGTGTAATTTGGGTATTACACTTAACCTAAAAATATAGTTTGGATATCTCATATTTGAAAGACAAATGAGCTAAAATTCAAAAGTCACATAAAATTTTTCTAAGTGTACGAGTATGATCATTTGATAATATTTGGACTATTATATCTATTTGTGTAATGAAATAATTTTAAATTCAAAAATCATATTTCAAAGAAGGTGTGAGAGAATACAATTTCAAACTTTTACAATTCAAAAATTTGTTGGATAAGTTGAAGAAAATTCAAGGTGAAGAGGGCCGGTTAATCATTTTTTACAGCAAAAAAAGTTAGTTCCCAAGGGATTTTTGTGCTTGAATATCTTTACCTTTGGCTAAATTTTTTGAAATTTGAAATTGCTACATTATAATACTATAGTTGGACATCATATATAATATTTTACATACATTAATTTTGAATTTTTGATGGGAAAATAAATGTGCAAAATCAGTAATTGCACAAAAAATTCTAGTTAGCAACTTCCTAGAACTAAATTTTTAGGAGATAATTTTATGTTTACAGTAGTCTTATCTCTTTGGAAATTTAAATTTGAGTTTTTAACATTCAAATTTGATATTTGAACTTTGAATTGAAGTTGTAACAGCTATCTTTTATCTCTCAAAGTTGGAGCAAAATGAACCTACAAAATAGGGAAGTTAAGCATAAAAATTACTGGAGAAATTGCAAGTTACAGCAGCACTTTGACAGCAGTAAAGCTATTATTTTACTATAGATTTTTATGTCTAACTGCAGCAGAAAAGTTGAAGGACGTGGAACACATTCTTGAAAGGAAAATTAAGCATTTTTGAGAGCTAGTTCACAAAGAGAGACAATTTTTTTCTCCACTTCAAAAGTCATCTTCGAACTTTCAAAAATATCTATTGTACATTTATGTTTGTATTGTATTGAGTGTTGGGTTGTGTAATGGATTGTGAGTTTAAATTTAGTTTTTTATTGTTATTGGGTTGTATAATGGATTGTGAGTTTAAATTTAGTTTTTTATTGTTAGACGAATTTATTTTCATCGTGTGAAGATCAGAAGTAAACAAATTGATTGTAATTTGTAATCAAATTTTATAGTAGAAACCAATAGGCTGTTAGATCCTGGCTTGCTGGTTGGAAGAGTGGACGTAGACACAAGACCAAACCACTATAAAGCGGATTTGTCTTTCAACTCTATTTTTATTTTTCCATAAAATTAACGTATATCTAAGTGGAGTTAAATTAAAATTTTTAAAAATTCAATTTATGATAACTAATTCAAGTCTCCTTGATCGTTAATGGGACTAACAAAGATGAATGAATATCAAGAGATAATAATTTTTGAGTGAATAAATTCAAAAAATAACTTTAATTATATATCTAAAAATTTTTACTAAGAATTATTTGAACGAAGCCCCAAAAAGATTACAAAGAGACACTTTTTGCTCTAAGTTTACGTGGAAATTTTCTCCAAATTTTTGTTGTATTTTGTCGCAAGCCTTTGTCCCTTGTTTATAAAAGAGGAGAGGGAAAAAAAGGGAGAGAATGGGTGGGGGTCTTAAGGCCCCCGCCAACGGCCTGGCCGTTGGGGGCCCTTGATTGGGCCCCCTAAGGGCCAGAATGGGGCCTTAGATGGCTGCCCATTGTTCCTTTTTTGGGCCCAGAATAAATTGGCCTGTTCTGGGTGGGCCAGATTTTTGGTCCAATTTTGGACCATATTTTGGGCCCTAATTGGGCCATATTCTTGGGCCATAAATGGGCCAATGTTTAAGCTATCTTGGGCCTATCAATAAAACAGAATCTATCAATGATGCACATATTGTTCGATTACTTCTCATCGAATGCTCGCTGATCAAAATTTTATATATATATATATTTGGGCGTAATTTTTTCATGTCTTCTTTGACATCCAAGATGAGGCAATTTAGGGCCTCAACCTCTTCGGAGTTTGGTATGTCTTCCAAGGCCATTTGATATGCACTTACAACAATATGTATGTTTGGTATTATTCTCAACGACCTATCCCGTTCATGGATAAGGGACAGGTTGCGCCCAAATTTTTAGGCCCTTTTAGGTGCAAAGATGGGATGAGACGGGACAGACCCAATTCATTCACTGCCTGGACAGGATGGGTCGGGCTCGTCCCTTAGGGACTAAAAAATATCCATATTTATGCGAATGTGGAAACAAAAACAACGGCTGTTTATGGTTTTGGTGTTTATTTTATATTTTTCTCTTTTATGATTATAATTTATGTGATTGTGATACTTAAATTTATTAGGCAAAAAAGTCATGATCAAACAGTGATTTTTTTAGGTCCTTGGGGTACCAAACACCTCTTGAGGAACTCCCGCCCTATCCCTTGTCCCATGCAGCAACGGCATGGACACTGATTTTTAAGCCCTTCAACTAAACGGGACGGGACGGGCCCTTCATTTCAGAGACCTGTTTTACAAGGGGTCGAGACAGGAATTTCTTATTCATGGCTCTAATGGTTGATGCATTTGTAACTTTTCTAACGAGAATGAGTTTACTTTATTTAATGATTGTATGTGAGGTTCTCGTGAAGAGATCAAATGGTAGAGTTTTCTCACTTCTATTTTTTTCTATTTCATTTAATTGTATTTTCTTATATAAAAAAAAAAAAGTTTGTATGCGAGAAATTATCCATATTGTGTAACTATGGGCTTAGGGCACGGCCACTCATTGAAAAAACAAAAGTTATTTTTTTTTTTTTTTGAATAGTCCGCATGTGCCCTGTCCTGTGGGGGCTGCATGGTCCTAGTCTCATAACCGGCCGTGGAGGCCCATCCTGAATCCCCATGGTGAGATGAGCTTCACTCGGTACATATTGCTGTAAACTAGACTTAAGTCAACAAAATGCTGACAATCCAATATGACAATTATTGTTCTTTTTTTTTTTTTTTTGGATTACACAACGAGTTGAACCCCGGATCTTAGAGTTGAAGATGGAAATTATTGTTTGAAACTAAAATCCTTATTCAAGTTTTTCAATTACAATTAGATCACAAGTATTTAAATAGAGAACTAATTTTAAGAAAATATGAGTTATAATTTTTTTGGCAATAAAGAATAATATTGAAAAATAAAAATAAGTATCTAAATAACTAAATATCAAAATAAAAACTAATTTAACTAATAAAATTCACTTCATGCTATTCCTAAGACATAATCAATCTACAAAAATATTTATGTCCAAATTCATTTTACAATCAACTCAATGGTAGGTCTCGAAAGGATAGTCTAGTAATCACAACCCCCTCTTTCAACTTGAATATCCCATATTCAAACTTTTGTATAATAAAATAATAATAATAACAATAAATAAAATCAGAGGTAGCACAAGATATTTCAGCCCCCTTTTCTCCTTCGAGCATGATCCCAATTAACTATGTTTTGAGTCCGTATTCATAAATATATTATATATACGTCCCTTTGGGCACATCCGATAAATATATTATATATACATAGGCCTATAAGTTACGTGCACTAAATAAATACAGTAAGCAAATTTTAGTTGAGATTTGAATCGATCTGCATCGTTATTGTAGGTATATGTAGGGAATTCTCAAGTACAAATAATAAGAGGACTTGTATTACATCTCTATACTCATCCGGGGGGCTAAATCCGGATTTGGGCCTTTCCTTCTCGTTGATTAAATTTCAAGTGAAGTCCATAATTGAAGTATGTGGCAAAATATTTTGAAGTGTTGTTCAATATATCAAAAGGCACGAAGAGGATAGGATAGTAGTCACATCTTCTCTCCTCTCATCCATGATTGGATCTCAGATTCGGGATTCAAATCTTAGTCTAAAATATATATATATATATATATATATATATATTTATATGAACAGACATGCCACATGGTTTACATAAGGGGAGAACCCTCAAGCATGTGGCAACTTTTATTTTTATCTTTTTTATTTAAAAAAAAAATTGGGTGACAAGTGACAACTTCTTCAAATAATATATAGTATTATTCTTACTTTTATTTGTTTAAAATAAATAGGATAAGAAAAGAAATAAAGCAAATGTGGTGCAATTGACGATCAGGAGGTTTAATTGAGGCTTTGGTTTTGAATGATCAAGCATGAAGACTACAATAGTGCAAAACACATACAACCATGGATCGAAACTACTAGTGGCCTTCAGCTTGCGAAGTGCCCTGTCCTGTGGGGGCTGCATGGTCCCAGTCTCATAACCGGCCGTGGAGGCCCATCCTGAATCCCCATGGTGAGATGAGCTTCACTCGGTACATATTGCTGTAAACTAGACTTAAGTCAACAAAATGCTGACAATCCAATATGACAATTATTGTTTTTGTTTTTTTGGGTTACACAACGAGTTGAACCCCACGTCTTAGAGTTGAAGATGAAAATTATGACCATTAAACCGTTCGATCTTTCTGTGTCAAATCTCATTTATTATTTCGGGTAAATTATTCCTCAAATTTCATTTTATTTCTCAGATATAAAATGCAACCTTTTCCCGATGGTCTTTTTTCAATATTCAAAGCATATGTGGCCGCAATGCTTCTCTCCCTAATGTTTATAGTCAAAAACATTGATAAAATCAATTCTCCGTGACGTTTTAGAGACAAAATTCCTGGAAAAATAGTTCTTGGGAAAAAAATTAGTTATGGGTGGAACTTTTATCGACCTTTTAGTAAAAATGTCAATGAAAGTTTTCATTTTTCCAACATTTCTTTCATTGGCAAAATATGTCAACGTTTAGCTCAAATGTTGGGAAAGAGTAGAGAGAGAAATAGAAAGAGATGACAATTCCTGATCTTCTTTTTTTTTTTTTTTTTCCAAATATCAAGAAATGCTTTTAGAGAGAGAGAGACTGCATTTGTAATGAATGCTTTTTTTTTTTTTTTTTTTTTTTTTTTTTTTTAACGTCGGCATATGTAAAAGCTTTCTCAACGTTTTTGAGAAAAATGTGGGGAGGGCCTTTAAAACCCTCAACCTGATTTCTTTTCATTTCTCTCTCCTCTCTTTTTCCTCTACTATTTTCTCCATTCACTGCTACCGCTGAATCTAAAGATCTCCACTGAAACAGACACTACCGATTTGTCCCACCATTGACTGCTTTATCCATTCTCTATTCTCTATTCTCTCTTTTGCTCTCTCTACTCACTACGAACTCCATTTTCTGGCAAGGTAAATTCTTCCATTCTCTGCAATCATTGATATATTATTTATTGTTTTTTGATACCCATACATGATTAGGGTTTAGAGTAGGGAAGGACTGTTGAAATTTTGAATTTGTTTGAAGGGAATACGGAAGTTTTGGTGTTTGAAGGTTGATGATTTTGGATAAGCAATGGAAGAAGGTTTGAAGAAGACTTTTGAAGTTGAAAGAACAACAAGACACAATAATTTTGAGAAAATAATCTCAAAGATTGTTTTGACGATTTATCAAAGAGACATTATAATAATTGCTTGAGACAATACTCCAAGAAAGAATATAAGAGAGAGACTTTTGCTCTAAGATACACAATGAGACATTGCTCCAAATTTTGTTTTTTGTTGCTCTATCCCCTGCTTCCCTATTTATGGAGAATGAGAGGGTGAGAAATGAGAGTGAGGGTGGGAGGGCTTAACAGCCCTTCTCTCCAACGGCTAGATTCTTCTTGCCATTGGAGGCCATTTCTTGGGCCCCTTTATGGGCTGAAATTAAGCTGGCTTGAGTTGCTCCAATTGCTTCTCCAAAATGGGCTTGAACATAGCTGCGCTGGGAGCATTCTGGAACACAGTAGATCAACCTATTGCCATCATAGGTCGACCTGAGGCTTTCTAATTGCAAGAATTTAAGCCACGACACACAGAAGTCGACCTTTTTCCTTCCCAAGTATACCTGCTTCCTTCACAGGTCGACTTGATGCCTTCATAGGTCCACTTGCTGGGAAACTTCTTGGGCAGCCTTGTGTTCTTGACTTGGGCCGGCTTCCTGGGCTATTCTAGGGCTTGGATCAAGGTTTCATTGATAAGTCTTGATGGCCTTTATTTCTGGATGGAAGATGGCTGCATTGCTGGAAGGATCCAGATTGGGCTAGAGCCCGTGGCCTGTTTCTGGACATTTCTCCTGAGCAGTCCGTGCCTTCCTCCTGGGCTGGATTCTTGAATCAATTTGAGCTCTTCTTCTTCTTCTTCTTCTTCTTCCTTCTCTTGGACGGGCATGGTTTCTTCTTGTCATTATTGATGTCCAAGGAGCTGCAATTTAGGGCTTCATGCCCTTCAGGGTTGGGCTCACTTTCCTCAAGCATTTGATCGATACTTGCAACAAAGATTAGGATGAAATTAGGGTAAAATTTGGACAAAATTAGAGCAAAATTAGGGTTTAAGGTTTAGAATCTAGAGTTTAGGGTTTAAGAATTCGAATTTTGGGACATATTAAATAAAAATTAGTAATAAAGCAAAGCAAACTGACAGTTTATTAATGAAATATATTCACAATAGGGTTTAGGGCAAAATTTGTATTCTCTTTTAAATTATAAAGAGTAACAACATACTTTTGTATTTTATAAATTCCTAATTTTCCTTAGTCATGCCTCGAATAATAACAACATAGTTTTCCTTGTCTTTGCATCTGAAAATGGATTGGTAGTAGTCATTCCACAAGATGATGATCCATAGTAACTAGTAGTTATTGGTCGGATCCCTTTTCCTCTCACTCTACCCGAATGTTCTTTGCCAGTTGCTTCAAGAAAGACTTTATCCTCAATCTCATTATTGGACCCTTGCGTTGAAGCTGATTCACTTTTCATCATTTCTTCGACTCTTTCCTATGTAAACAAAGTGAATATAGAAATATTAGCATAAAGACTTATAAAGAAATGATAGCTAAAGTTCATGTAAATTACCATTAAATGAGCAAACTTTGTGTTGATATATGAACCATAGAACTTCTCATGAGTAGCTATGTGCAGTTCAACTCTGCACGATTTATGTGATGTCTCCGATTCTTGAAACTAAAGTTTTAGCAACTGAAAAAATACTAATAAATACATTATCAGTATATAAATTATTTACCAATTCCCTTTTGCACGTAACAAATGACTTGGATCCACAAGTGTGTGTATACTTTTAAAATAATTTACCATAATTTAAAATAATTTTACCTATATTTGCCCTAATTTAAAAGATTTCACCCCAATTTAAACCATACTAAATTTTGTGCTAATTTAAACAATTTTGCCATAACATAAAAAGATTTTACCCTATTTTGCCCTTCCAAATTTTGTCATATCCTAATTTTGTCCTAATTAAAAATAATTTTACACTAATTTTTTTTCCTAATTTAAAAAATGCCCTAATTTGGCCTACTAAATTTTGCCCTAATTTAAAATATTTTTACCCTAAGTTTTCCTTAATTTAAAAGATTTTACCCTAACTTCAAATGGTGGAGATAATTCAAATCTGAACACAAAATCAAATTCTCAAAACATAATTAACAAATTCACCCAAACAATTTCATGCAGAGAAGAGAGCAGCCAAATAACTTCGACCAGCCAAAGAGGAAAATAAGGCACTCACTGGTGGAGGAAAGTGATAATGGTAGTACCAGAGGAACCTTCTGAGGCGGGATAGAGAGGTGATGGCAACCACCGAGAGGAGGCAAAAAGTGATGACAAGAGATTCTATCAAGGCTGTATAGCTGTAGTGAGAGAGGATGTGCTACTATGGTAAGAGAGGATATGTAACTTTGGTGAGAGAAGGGTGAGGAGAAGAAGAGAGAAGAGAGAAGAGGCAGTAGAGGTGTGTCAGTTGTCAATGCAATAGTAGCCAATAGGGGTGAGGAGAGGAGAGAAAAGAGAAGTGAGAAGCTCCACCTAGGGTTTTACTTTCCATCCTCGATGTTTCACTTAAACATGTTGGGACTCATGAGAGAATTGCCAACATTTTAAAGTGAAGTGTCAATAGTTCTTGAAGAATCGCCAACATTTATAGAAACAAATGTCGGCACACTAAGAACAAAGACCAACGTTTATAAATAAAACATTGGTAGAGCACTTGAGGTGTTGACATTTGCTGGAACACATCAGGACGAAACCTTACGCATCGAGATGACTCTCTCTCTCTCTCTCTCTCTCTCTCTCCCCCCCTCTTTCTCTCAATGATTTCCCAATGCTTAGGCATAAATGTTATAACCGAATCTATCAATGCTATGGGAACTTTCTCTCCCTCTTTCTTTTCCCCTCATTCTTTCTATGATATGTCAGAAGTTTACTAGTCAAATGTTGGGAATGCTATTTCATATGTAGATGTTTGTGAAAAAATATCGGCAATAATAGAAAACTATGCCAACATTTTCTTCTTAAATGTTTGCATTAATATTTTTGTTACAGACATTTATTTAGCCAGATGTCGGGAAACAATTAACTGCCACCCCTGATTTTATGCCCCTTCATTTTTGCCAACGTTTTTGGGCATAAACATCATTAATGTATACTTTTGGTAATGTTTTTGAGAACATTGTCATTAAATGCAAAATTGTGGTGACTTTTTTTCGAAACATCATAAACAAAATGTCAGGAAAGGAATTTTTGTAGTATTTGTTTTTAAAACTTGTGGAGTTCATGGTTTTATACAACAATTCTAGAGAGAGACACTATTTTGAGCCCAAAGGTATGTATTGTTTACTATGTATGTTTTTCCTGTCATAAATGTTGTAGTGTTTGTGTTCGTTGTAGACCATGCAATTACAATGCACAATTTGCGCACGCTACCTGTGCATGTGTATTTTCAAGCGAGGTTATGAAGCAATCAGAAAGGGAGTTAAGATGTGATTTTTGGTGACAAAGTGGATAAGATGGAGCCTAAAAACTACATTAAAGGTGTTTGGGTGAGGCTGACATATAAGGCCATGTGAAAGCACAAACAACTTGCGTGTAAAGTCTACCGCACTACTTGTGTGTGCACATGGTTTCAAGTGAGGTTATAAGGGGTTGGTGATTAAATTGATGAAAGGGAGAATAAAATATGTATAAAAGGAGTTTGGTTACGGCAAACTGGCATGGCCATGTTAAAACATAAACAGCTTACACACGCATCTGCACACATTGCCTATATGTACGCATTGGTTCAAGAGGGATGTTTATGGGTAAGAAGAGGAGTTAGGATCTAATTTTTTGGTTACTTAGTAGGTGACAGATGATGAGTAATACTTATAGGGGAATTAGGCACGATAGGTATGTGTGCTTAAGTGTGCAAGCACTTTGTTTGTGTAGCCATGCACAAGCACTTTGCTTGTGTAGCCATGTGCGTAACGTCTTTGCACGCTAGCGGAACTAGAATACGAGTTTCTCCCTCACATGACCTTTGACTATTAAGTCTCCTATATTAAACTTTTTTGACCAAGTTAGACCTAGATTTTTGAGAATTTTTATGCCTTTTTGGACTAAGATAACCCTAGGTTGATGATGATTTTATGTACCGTTTTAGTTTGAATTAACCCTAATTCAATAACACTTTATATTCTTTCAAATGTGCTTTCATATTGGTGACTTTATATGCATTATTAAACGACCTCATTGACTAAGTGTGATAGAAGTAAATGAACACAACTTCAAATCATGAGAAACCTCATTGACTAAGTGTGATAGAAGTAAATGAACACAACTTCAAATCATGAGAAACAAACATAGCTTCCTCATTCTTGAGTTATTAATGAATATACAAATAATAAAGATTATTGGATTGGATAAGAAGACTCTCGACCTAGGTTACTTGACTACCACCATAAGAGTATAGTTTTCTTCTTATATAAATAGTTAACAGTAAAAGTATGTGAACCTCCCCCAACAGTGGAGGTAGATAAGATAAAACTTCATGACATAAATCTTTTAAGAGAAACAAAATGGAAAAACCATGAATAAAACATTTAAAATGCAAAGAATTCAACTCCTAAGGATCATCAAAGATCAAAGACACCAACAGTTTGTTTTTCTTAAAATTGTAGGAGATGAAACTCCTAATTCAATACACTCCTTATATGACTAGAGGCATGGGCGAGTGAGAAAATTCATACTTGTTGGACTTCTCACTTTTTTTTTTGGGTATTCTATGTTCATCATAATATTGCTCGTACCATGGTTCGATGTTTAAGTGTAAATAGCTTTCTGTATGTATATCGTCCATGACATCATGAAACATACACAATATCTGCCTTATTTTATGGGCTTGCTATGTACGTCTCTCTTCTTGAATCCCCTTGGGACTCACTTGCTCAACTAGTGGTTAATTAACTCAAATCTTAACATTTCAGGTGATTCAAAAGACGAGGAGGAGCCATTCAGGGTAGTGAAGGAGCCATCCACCTCGTGATACTAGATCCCTTTCCTTTCTACTTTTATCATCCAGTTTTTAATTATATTTTGAAACAATATGACACGATAATCATATGACCCGTGTACATGGTTTGAGTATATTTTTTGCATAAGTATGTTTAATTAATATATATGTGTGGGTGTTGTGCTGGATAGAAAACCCAACTTAGTGTATATATTCACGTTTATGATATTATTTAATACTTAATATAGTTGTCTTGCTGCTTAACTCTAATATTAGTGCTTGGAAATAGGAAAGTAGTTCCTTTGGAATTCTAACAATGCATGACATAAAAATGTACAATTTGTTGAAACTAAAATGATCCTATGTAAATTTGTAATAGTCACTAAATGGGGGTGACTTTTCCAAATTTTTCTAGAAAATGTTTGTCATGCCCCAACCTGTAGGTTTTGATATGCAACAATTACTGTGCTACTCTGAAACACCTGTGAGCTCCACCTTGTGCTCCAAGGTACCACAAGACTTTCGAAATATCCAACAGAACCATAGACCATCCTAACCACTCAAATCATCAATCCACAAAATAAAGTCTCCCATTTAAGGAATAGAAATCAAAATCAATGAAAATAATTCCCAAGTAAACTTTAAAAAAAAGAAAAAAAAATGGAGATCCCCAATGTAGCATGTACATAAACAATTCAAACTATAATCAAATACAGGTTTAAATAAATTTCTAAATAAGTTTTATACAAAATGTCATCCTCAGGTCCATTGATCGATACCTCACAGATCGGAACAAAATCTATACCTAAAGAAATCTTTGACAGAGGTCTCCCCAAAGTCTAGCACTAAATAACCATAAATCTTGGCTAGGCTCTGTAAAGGTGAAGAAGGAGGGATGAGTATACACTACATCTAATGAGTGTATAACATGTTATGAGAATAAATGAGCGATAATTATTGATATGTCAAACATTTAACTCAAATTCATATCATCGTATCCATTGAAAACAAGGGTTCATAATCAAATATCAAGTTATCCAAATAAGATTTAATAAATTATAGAGAACAAATTATATTCATTCAATTATATTCCTGTGTTTTTTTTTTTTCCTCAAAATCATGGGATTGCCAAAAATTATAGTTTTTAACAATAGTCTACCGCAATTAAGGGTAAAACTGTCAAGAGTTTTCATGCTCATTCCAATTTACAAAATACCCCACCCTTGGCATTGGCTCGGGTCTCTTTTAGGGTGCTACTAAGCTAGTCTGAAGGGAGGAAGTTGGAGGCACTCTCAAACGCAGCTACCTTCTCAGTTAAATAAACGTCCAATCATGTCGCCCTGTCGGGCTCCGCATTATGAAGGGAATGATTATATCCATTAATCATACATATAGTACCATTTCACGATTATTGCATCATATATCAAAATGTGTTAATAATTATTCAAACACTTTTCAAGTCATGAGTTCAATGTTAACTTGTTTAATATAGATCAATCAACATGACACATTAATTTCAATTTAACATATGGATGTATATTTTCTACCAAATCCCCTTTTGGAACATTCTACAACAATGCAATTTGAAAACCAGTTTTAAAAGTATTTATAAAATTAATACAAATCATTTTCTCACTTAAAACTATAAGTTTGCATTCACTCATCTCTTGGGAGGATTATTACTTCCAATTGAATCAACAATGATATTCAATCACTATTTGAGTCCAATTGCCTTACACCTAAGATAATAAACATCCATTACTCACTTACTCACTTGTGAAACTAGAGTTAAATCGGTTTTTCTCCAATTTATGACAAACCCTAATTTTCAAAATTTCACAAATCTATGTTCCAATTTCTTCAATCACACACCAATTGTAATTATATGCCATTATTGTTCTCGATGTTTTCCAAATTTCAACATTCATAACCCTAGACCTAAACCTCCCCCCAAATTTCACATTTTCACAAACCTTAACCTAAATCTTAAAATCAGGTAATGATAGCTCAAGTCCAAGATGAGAGAGAAGTATTACATTTATTTGTGTCGTCGGTTTCGTCTCCAAATCAAAACACCTCAAAACCTTAGATATTCTCTCACTAGAAAACCTAGTTCTCTCTTTAGGTTTGATCTTCTTTGTGCTCCTTTGAGACTTTGGATGCCTCAACCTATAGTTTTGGAAGAGGTTTGGTTGATTTCAAGGGAGAAATAGAGAGTGAGTGAGAGACGAAGGGAGAAAGCAAGAGGAGGGAGTGTGAGAAGTCGAGAGATGGGAGAGAATGAATTTAGGGCAAGTCGACTTGGAATTCAAAAGTCTAACCCTCAAGTCAACATGAGTCATGGGCAAGTCAACCTGAGGAATATAGGGCACAGAAAACCCAATGCTAAAATGAAGCAAATTGACCTGGCCCTATGATAAGTCGACCTGACTTCACTATAACCCAAGTGTTAAGTCTACTCAAACCTAGAACAAGTTGACCTATGAATTCTAAGCCTCAGAAACTTACTCTACAGATGCACCAAGTCAACTTACTAACTGCACAAGTTGACTTGTCAAAACCAAACCCTAGAAGCTTAGTCTACAAGCTAGCTAAGCCGACTCACTAGTAACACAAGTCGACTATACCCAAGACACAAATCCATGAGTCGATCCAAGCATTAACAAGGGGACTTGTCCCTCTCATTTCCTAAGTATAAGTCAACCCAGTAAGAAAAATAAGTCGACTTGGAAATTCTAAATCTCAGAAAAATCAAAATTTAACCAATATATCTCTAGGGGAATTCATGAGCTTCTTCTTTCATATATCATCAAAACTAATACAAGTCCAAATCATTTTGGAATTATATGGAAGAACGAAAATTAAAAATTCAAATATCGAATTTCAGTATTACAATTCCTAACGTCCTAAAAATAAAATTTCGTTCTTGAAATTTAAATATGAAATTATATACTAAATAAATGTGGGTATTGGCTCCGCATAGCATTTTTGGGTTCCCAAATCTTTTCTTCGACCTGATCACTTTTCCATTTGATTTTAACAATAGGGATTTGTTTATTCCACAACCTTTTGATTTGACAATCAAGGATGATTACGGGTTGAGTTTTGAAGTTCAAGTGTTTCCTTAATTCAACTGGTGGAGCCTATAAGATATATGAAGGATCTGACAAATATCTCTTCAATATTGAGACATGGAATACATAATCTATTTTCTCTAAATTCAGGGGCAATTCTAGTCGATATGCCACTTTTCCTATCTTTTCAAGGATCTTGAAAGTGCTAATGTAATGGGAATTCAACTTACTCTATTTCCAAAACTAGATCACACCCTTCTAAGGTGGTATTTTCAAGAATACCATGTTTTCCATGTCAAACTTTAGAGGTCTTCTCCTTTTATCGGTATAGCTCTTTTGCCGATTCTGAGTTATCTTCATCCGTTTCTGGATTACTTTTACTTTCTTCATAGTAGTTTCAATCAATTCCATACTTTCAATTTTCCATTCTCCAATCTCATCCTAACATACCGGAATCCTGCACATCCTTCCGTATAATGCTTCATAGGGTGGCATCTCGATACTCGTCTGATAGCTATTATTATATATGAATTCTATCAATGGGAGATGTCTATCCCAATTTCTATGAAAATCCATCACACATGCTCTAAGCATATCCTCCAAGGTCTGAATTGTGCAATCTGACTCTCCATCGATCTGAGGATGGAAAGTAGTGCTAAATTTTAACTTTATCCCCAAAGACTATTACAACTTTGGCCAAAACCATGAGGTAAATCTACAATCACAGTCCAACACAATCGATATCGGAACTCCGTGAAGTCTCACGATCTCTTCAATATATAGTTTGGCCAATCTTTTTAAAGAGTAGGTGTTCTGAATCGGAAGAAAATGTATTGATTTGGTGAGCCAATTTACTATCACCCAAATAGTATCATGATGGCTCGAAATACGTGGTAATCCTACCATGAAATTTATGGTGATATGTTCCCATTTTTACTCGGGTATAGGCGATAGTTATAGGGTTCTGGTCAGCTTCTGATGTTCAGCCTTAATTTGTGGGTATTCAAGGCACCTAGCCATAAACTCGGTTATTTTCCACTTCAATCCGGACCACCAATAGGTTTTCTTGATGGTTCGATACGTCTTAGTACTCTTATGATATATTGCATAGGGCGAGTGTGTCTCTTCAAATATAACTCTCCGAAATTCATCATTTTTGGGAACACAAATCCGTTTCTCATACATAACCATACCGTTATCCGGATTTTGAACTCACCACATTTACCTTTGTAGACTTTTTCCAATACCTCTTTTAACTCTTCATTGTTAGCTTAAAGCTCTCGGATGCGATCCATTAACCTTGGTCGCACTTTAAATTTGGCCAAAAGTGTACCATGCTCATCATTGGACAAGCACAAAGTCTTATCAAGTATGAGAGGTAAGAACTCCCATGAGATGTTGAAGCAGAAGACTTGCGGTTTAATGTATCCGCGACTATATTTGCTTTCCTATGGTGATAATCTATCACTAGATCAAAATATTTGATCAATTTTAGCCATCTTCGTTGCCTCAGGTAGAGTTTTTTCTAAGTGAGCAAATATTTGATACTTTTATGGTCAATAAAGACTCGGCATGTTACCTTATACAAGTAATACCACCAAATCTTCAAAGTGAAGACAATTGTGGCTAGCTCTAAGTTATGTGTGGGGTACTTCAACTTATATTTCTTCAACTGACGAGATGCAAATACAATCACCCTATCCCCTTGTATCAAAACACAACTTAATCTTTGCTTGCTAGCATTACTATACATCACATAGTTGCTATCGCTAGTGGGGATGGCAAGAATAGGTGCGGATGTGAGTCTCTTTTTAAATTCTTGAAAACTCTCTTCACATTTGTCACCCTTTTGAGTTAAGTTGGACAATGAGGCTCCAATTTTGGAGAATCTCTCAACAAATCTCTGGTAATATCCTACCAATCTGAGAAAACTTCTCACCTCGATAACATTTTTGGGTTATTTCCACTTCAGAATTGCTTTAACCTTATTTGGATCTACAAATATATGATCTTTGGATACAATGTGCCCTAAAAACCAATTTCTCTTAACCAAAACTCGCACTTAGAGATCT
This sequence comes from Dillenia turbinata, assembly GCA_037126225.1. Classification (NCBI taxonomy): domain Eukaryota; kingdom Viridiplantae; phylum Streptophyta; class Magnoliopsida; order Dilleniales; family Dilleniaceae; genus Dillenia; species Dillenia turbinata. The sequence continues at coordinate 21,050,740 of JBAMMX010000016.1, read as the reverse complement.
TGGTGAGTAGTTGTTTCTAACTCAGAGTTTGCAACACAATTCAAAAATGCTGAGAATACTCTTCATTGTTCTTGGAATACACCAAGATATCATCAATAAAGATTATGACAAACTTATCGAGGTAAAAGTAAAAGACTCGATTCATCAAATCCATGATGTCGTAGGAGCATTTGTCAACCCAAAGGGTAATACCATAAACTTGTAGTAGCCATACTACATTCTAAATACGATCTTGTGGATATCATCCTCCTTTATTCTCAATTGGTGATATCCTGATCTTAGATCTATCTTTGAAAATATTGAAACCCCTTAAAGTTGATAGAAGAGATCATCGATTCTTGAAAGAGGGTACTTGTTTTTGATTGTGATTTTATTGAGTTACCAATTGTCTATACACAACCGAAGGGTCCCATCCTTTTTCTTCACAAACAGAACCGGGGCACCCCATGGTGAGGTACTTGGCCGGATGGACCATTTCTCTACTAATTCTTGGAGTTGCACTTTTAGTTCCTTCAATTCTGTAGGAGCCATTCTATAAGGAGGAATTGAGACTGGAGCAGTGCCAAGAACCACATCAATAGCAAAATCAAATTCCTGGACCAAAGGCAACCTAAACAACTCTTCTAAAAAAAACATCTGAGAACTCCTTCACCACCGGAACATTATTCAAGTTCGGACTCTCCACAGAAATGTCGATGATATGTGCTAACTAGGCCTCATAACCCTTTTGCATCAATCTTCATGCTTTTTCCAAGATCACACAACTTAACAATATTCAACACTCAGCAGCAAACATAAGCAGAGGACACCCTGGTCTCTGAAACTCTATCTCTTTGGTGAAGCAATCCACAAATGCTCAGTAGAGATATAGCCAGTCTATACCTAGAATGACCTTAAAATCCACTATATTTAGTTGAATCAAATTCGCCTCAAGAATCACTTTGCATATCTTTACTTTGCAACCCTTGTATGTGGTATTTCTAACCACTTGCTCTTCCAAAGGAGTGATAACTAACAAATCCTCTTCAAGCAAAGCAAATGGCCTATCGAATTGCTTAGCAAACCTTGGATTCACAAACAAGTTATTTGAACCTGTATCAATAAGCACACAGACATCAACCACAAAAATGTTCATTGTATATAATTGTACAACACAATTAACAATTGGGTTAATTATTTGAAGTTTCAAAATCCATAATAATTGCTGAAGTTAAACATTGTACATGCAAGTCAACTTGTACCCTGAGACGAGTTGACCTACCTTGGCTAAGGGAGAGGATAAGTCGACTTGAGAAGAGAGTAAGTCAACTTAGGAAGTCTATTTAGGAGACTATTAGTCGACCTGAGAGCAAAACAAATCGACTCGAACAAAGTTACTCTCAGAAACCAAACTCTACAGGATTATAAGTCGATTTGGGGTATCCACAAATCGATATGGGGATCATGATATCAAAACAAAGGTTTATAACATAACTAAGTCAACTTGACTATGATACAAGTTGACTTGACCTAAAGACAAACAGCCACATAAGTCAACTCAGCCATTAGCCCAGTTGACATGAGAAATCAAGATCATAGAGATCAATGTCTGTGAAATAAATGAGTCAACCCATGAACAAACAAATAGACTTTTCACTCACAAAACAATGTATGCAAGTCGACTTAAACCCTTAACAAGTTGACCCATGTATCTAACACTTTGACAAGTCAACCGCATGAGAGTAATTTGTCAGAAAAGGAAGCATTCAACAGCTTAAACATACTCAATCAAGCCATATAGTGATCTTTACCTCCATAAACTCTCATAAAACATCAAAATCATCTCCCCCTAACTTCATTATCATGCATATTCATCAATATGCTTCTAAATCGAAATCATAAACACATAACTACATAGCATTTGTAGCAAAACCTCTAAATCAAAGTCATAAATATATAATCACATAGTATTCGCATTAAAACTTCTAAATCATAAATTCCAAGTCTAAGAGTCTACTTGTGACTACGTTGGGATTATTTTGAGGTTTCTCATTTATCATTGCATAGATTCATGTTTGATTCCTTTGTTGGGGACGTTGAGGAGGGACGGCCACTAAATTGCTTCCAGTACCCATCCATGGAGCAGTACTAGTAGATGGTGTAGGGGCATTTGATCGACCATTCCTTGAACCACTTGGGTGGTCTTGACTCGTATGATTTTCATATCCATTTAGACCCAATTCGCGGCAAGAATTGCGAAAATATCCTACTTTCCCACATTGGTAACACTTGGAAGGCTCAGGGCATGGTTCGAGGTGGTGTTTCTCACAATTCTAATAGGGTTCTCTCTTCGGCCCTACTGACTTCTCCTGGACATGGCACCAGAAGTGGAAGTGCTAAACTTGGAGAATTGTTAGGCCCTTAGAGAGCCAAAAAATCTAGAAACTAAAACTCAACTATAAGAGTTTGTGCCCCTGCTTCTCTTGGGACCTTGACTCGCAATGAACCCAGACTTTCTCTTCTTACGCAGACTTTCTCTAACTTTTTTCCTCTCTATTACCATCTTCTTGGCCCTAAAAGCCAATTCCAACACATGTTAAAATGTATACCCATTCGTTATTGATATTTTCTCCCTTATACTTAAATTCAATCCCGATTTGAACTTTACACACAAGGATTCCTCAGAGTTCACAAACTCCGGAACATATGCAGCTAGCTTCCTTAACTCAGTCTCATATTCCGCTACCATCATGTTCCCTTGAGCTAACTTGAAAAACTCTTTCCTCTTTTGGTCTCTATAAAATCGAGTGTAATACTTTTCTTTAAAAGCCTTAAGGAAATCTCCCTAAGTAGGAGGAGTAGAAATCATACCCTTTACATTCTCCCACCAAGTCCATGCACCCTTATCCAATAGTTTTACTGCCATCCACAACTTCATCTTGTCATCTAATCTTATGTCGGTAATGGTCTCCTGAATTCGGTTGATCCAGTCCTTGGTCACGGAGGCACACATATGCCAAAAAAATGTCTTACATCCTAGTTGCGTTGCCTTGCCCCCTTGATCAGCTTTGACAACTCTATGATTGGGCAGTTGGTTGAAGTAGCAATCGAAGGAGTAGGTTGTGCCATCGGAATGCTCGGTGCAATGGCCGACATTAAAGGAGAAAATACCGATGGGACTAGGGTTTGATTTGGAGCTTAGAACTATACTCTATAAGTGTTCTACCACTCCATCACTTGCTGGAGGACGGTTATGGGAGGAGTAGGAATCCCAATTAGAGGAGCTATGTGTATCAACATTAGAGGAGGTGCATGTGAAGATGATGTAGTCTCGGGTTGAGGAGGTAGGATAGGAGGAATCTCATTGGGGTTCTTCATCCTTCTTCATGGAGGTATAGTTCTATAAAAAAGAACTATGTTTAGCACATAAGTCTAGGAAAAAGGACTAAATGACTAACCTCCTAAAAATAATATGCCTAAAACCTATATGAAGCGTTTTAAAATCATTTGGAAACCTTTTGAATATCGAACTTTTTGAAATGGTTTAAAAAAAAAAAAACAACTGAGGACCTTTAACGTACTTGGGAACTTTTTAAATACTTTTTTTTTTTTTAAAAAAAAACATTCTCAAATCTAGAATCTAAACTCTGATACCAACTAAATTATCATGCCTTAACCCATAGGTCCTGACACATGACAACCGTTACGCTACCCTGAAACACGTATGAGCTACACCTTGTGCTCCAAGGTACCGCAAGGCTTTTGAAATATCCAACAAAACTATAGGCCTTCCTGGCAACTCAAATCATCAATCCATAGAATAAAATCTCTCATTCAACGAATGGAGATCAAAATCAATGAAAACAATTTCTAAGTAAACTTAAAAAAAAAAAATGGAGATCCCCAATGTAGCATGTACATATATAGTCCAAACCATAATCAAATACAAGTTTAAATAAGTTTCCAAGTAAGTTTTATACAAAATGTCCTCCTCGGATCTATCTATCAATATCTCATAGATCGGAACAAAATCTATACCCAAATAAATCTCTGAAAAAGGTCTCTTCAAAGTTCAGCACTAAACAACTACAAGTCTCGATTAGGCATCCTCTATAAAGGTGAAGAAGGAGGGGTAAGTATATACTATACTTAGTGAGTGTATAATATATTATGAGAATAACTGAGCGATGATTGTAGACATGTCAAACATTTAACTCAAAATTCATATCATCATATCCATTGAAAATAAGAGTTAATAATCAAACATCAAGTTGTCCAAATAAGGCTCAATAAATCATAGAGAACAAATTATATGTATCAATTCATATTCCTGTGTTTTATTTTTTGCTAAAATCATGGGGATACCAAAAATTATAGTTCTCGACAATGGTCTATTATAACTAAGGGCAGAATCGCTAAAAGTTTTCATACTTGTTCCAATTCACAATATACCCCAACCTTGATGTTGGCTCGGACCTCCTTTGGGGTGCCACTAGGGTAGTCTGAAGGAAGGATTTCAGAGATACCTCTTGAGTGCAGTTATCTCCTTAGTCAAATAAATATCTAACCACATTGCTCCATCGGGCTCCACACCATAGAGGGAATAACTATAACTATTAACCATGCATACAATACTATTTCACAATTATCGCAACATATATCAAAATATGCTAACAATTATTCAAACACTTTTCAATTCATGAGCTCAATATCAATATGTTTAACATAAATCAATCAATATGACATATTAATCTCAATTTAATACATGAATGCATATTTCCTACCAAATCCCCTTTTGGGACATTCCACATTTATAAAACAATTTGAAAACTAATTTTAAAAATATTTATAAAATCAATACAAATCATTTTCTCATTTAAAACTATAAGCATGGATCTATTCATCTCTTGGGAGGATAATCACTCCTAATTTAATCCACAATGATATTCAATCCCTATTTGAATCCAATTGCCTTACATCTAAAACAATAAACATCAATTACTTACTTACTCACTTGTAAAACTAGGGTTAAATCGGTTTTTCTCCAACCTATGACAAACCCTACTTTCTAAAATTTCACAAATCTATGTTCCAATTTTATCATCATACACCCATTGTAACTATATGTCATTGTCGTTCCCGATAACTCCCAAATTTCAACATTCATAACCTTAGACCTAAAACCCCAAAAATTTCACATTTTCTCAAATTTCAACCTAAATCTTAAAATCAAGTAATGATAGCTCAAATCTAAGATGAAAGAGAAGTATTATCTCTATTTATGCCATCGGTTTCTTTTCTAAGTTGAAACACCTCAAAACCCTAGGTCTTCTCTTAATAGAAAACCTAGTTCTCTCTTTAGGGTTGATCTTCTTGGTGCTCCTTTGAGAGTTTGGATACCCCAACCTATGATTTTGGATGAGGTTAGGTCGATCTCAAAGGAGAAATAGAGAGTAAGATTGAGAGATAAAGGGAGAAAGCGAGAGGGAGGGAGTAAGAGAAGTTGAGAGATGGGAGAGAATAAATTTAAGGCTTTGTTCAAGCCTTTTTATAGTGGAAGGTGAAGTTACCATCTTATCCTTTGTGACTCAAGAATGTAAGTGATGTTGGTTATCCTTTTTGGTCATTTTACACTCATAAAACAATTGAAATTTGACTGGGGCAAGCCGACCTATACCATGAACAGGTCGACCTGTAGGTTCAAAATTCACTTGGACAAGTCGACCAGCTTGTAAACAAGTTGATCTGGAATTTAAAACTCAAACCCTCAAGTTGACATGAGTCCTAGACAAGTCGACCTGAGGAATATAGGACTCAGAAAACCCAATGCTAAAATGAAGCAAGCTGACTTGGCCCTGTGATAAGTCGACCTGACTTCACTGCAACCAAGTGTTAAGTCAATTCAGACCTAGAATAAGTTGACCTATGAATTCTAAGCTTCAGATGCTTACTCTGCAGACGCACCGACTATAGCTGCACAAGTCGACCTGTCAAAACCAAATCTCAAAAACTTACTCTGCAAGCTAGTTAAGTTAACTCGCTAGTGACACAATGTCACGCCCCGATCCTCGGATCGACCACGCGACAGCCGCCGCGAAATCTCGGTATACGGGCAGAACCTCCCCATATACCGGGACTCCGCAAGGCTACAAAGACAGCAAGACAACAATTCTTTCTACACCCATCATCAATCATATAAAAACAGAAAAACATCACATAACAAACACATGCAAGGACTCATCCGGTCCATCCCTGTACACACGAGCACACATCGGGGAGAGGGAACCTGTACATGCGCATTTACACATCAACACACAATCGGGGAGAGGGAACCTGTGCATGCACGACACACAATATGGCCATCCAAGCCATTTCAAAATTTGAATAAAGTCCAAATGTCCCATTTATACAATAAGTTTTTACCAAAAATGGAAGAAGGGAAAATAAACAACAAACCACGTAAGGATTCTATCAATACTTGTTCCTATACAGAAACAAGTATCAATTAAATCCGTACCAAAATAATTGTACAAGTCTTCCTTTCCATGGAATTCAGTTCAAACCAAAATGACTATACATCTCTATGTATACCTACAAAAGCCCCCCGGTAGGCCCTCCCCAAGCTCCAATCTCTCTCACAAATCTAATCTTCCTCCGAAAAATGTTAAAGAGTGGGGTGAGTATTATAAATACCCAGTGAGTGGAGTGCAATGGCATGATTGTGTAATAAATAAGGGGTGAAAGTGGGGAATGTCAAAGCATACTTGAAACATCATTTTCATATCCAAACATTTCAGTAATTCAACATCATTTATAAAATATGCATCCATATCAATCATCTTTTCAGTAGAAAATCACGGGGGTTCCATCGAAAACACTTCCGTCAGCAGGCGGCCAAACCCAGACGAAAGCCCGCCAAGGGTTTTTCTATCTAATGTCTCAAAACAAACCCCCTTCCTTGGCGTTGGCTCGAACCTCACCGGGGTGCAATCCGGATAGTCCGACGGGGCGGAGGCAGAGGCCGCATACCTCTCTCGCATATAATACCCCAATCCACGTCACCCCGTCGGGTCGCTCCGTGGGGGGAATGACTATAGCCATTTCTCTCGTGCACCATCATTTCACAATCATTCCATTTCAAACAATGTGCCATATTTTATCAATTCAATCCACAAATCATGCTACGAGCATATACCAATCAGGTAATCAGGACAAATGGCACAAACTCATGTAAAATCACATAGGATGCATTCATACTTCGAATTCTCATTTCAGACATCCCACAATCACAAATAATTTCATAATATCATATGAAAATCATTTCAAATCATTTATCAAAGAATTTAAAGATATTTTGCTTATTTACTACACAACGATCCGTCCACTCACCTCCAGAGAGGGTAATCACTCTCAAATTCTCAATCAAATCCGAATCGACCCCTTTTTCAATCCCCAATCGAGTAACCTATGCAAACATTGCAATTATCGTCAAATAAAATCTCTATATCACGGTTTTCACATTTTCCTCATTTAATTCACCCTTAATTTCACATCCACTATTTCTAATTGCTGATTTCATCACCCAAAACTCATTTATGTCTCAAATGAACTTTAATTGCCAATCTTTCCTAATTTTTCCAAATTTCTTCCAATTTCACATTAAATCTCTCAAAATCGCATCGCATACCTTTCTCACTCATTTCACAACATATATATTATCATTTCTACCTAATTTCAACAAAAATCATGCGAACATCGAAGGGATTGAAAATCCCTCACCTAGGGTTTTTGTAGTTCGCAAATCTTCGTTCCAATTGCCCGTTCGGTCCATTCTAAGATCCGCAAAGTGTTCAATTTCGAGATTAGGATCAGAAATTTAATTTGATTACTGTGGAAATTTCGAAACCCTAGCTTTACCTTCGCAGAGGGTGGTTGCGTCTTGACCTAGGACCGTCAAGGGATCTCAAGGTTCTTGGGTTGCTTGTTGACACAGGGAGCTCACGGTGAGCTCGCAAACGAGCAACGAAGGGAGGCAGGGGATGTTCTGCCATCGCGCGCACGGGAGGAAAGGAGAGAACTTCGTTCGCGTGCGGGAAGAGAAGACAGAAGGGAATCGCCCGCTCGTGTGAGGAAGAGAGCGACTGAGAGACTGAAACGAGACTGCGACAGAGAGAGATGTGAGTAATGGAGAGAGAACGAGAACAACCGCGGAATAGAGGAAGAAACCGAGAGATGTTACCTGCAGTGGTTCGCGGTGGGGGTCACGGTGGCGGTTGCAGCGGTGAAGGAAGGCGGTGGTGATCGATTCGCGGAGAAGAGACGAGGGAGGGAGAACCGAGCTCGCGGGAGAGAGAGGAGGGAGAGAGAATGTCGAAAAGAGAGAGAGGGATTAGGGTTTTCACCCTAATCTCTTTACATTTGGGGGAGATGCCGCGTTTCACCCCGAAACGCAGCACCTTCTCCTCTCTCCTTCTCCCTTTTTTTTTTTTTTTTTTTTTTTTGTTTCTGGTATTACAACTCTTAACCCCCTAAAAACAAATTTCGTCCTCGAAATTCAAAATACAACTCATACATCAAAGAGCTGCGGATGTTGCTTCCGCATTAGTTCTTCGGTCTCCCAAGTCTGTTCTTCGACTTGATTGTTTTTCCACAACACTTTCACCATAGGAATCTGCTTATTCCTCAACTGTTTGAGCTGTCTATCTACTATCTGCACAGGTTGTACTTTGAAACTCAAGTCTTCTTTCAGTTCTATTGGAGGAATTTCCAATACGTGCGAAGGATCCGGCAAATACTTTTTCAACATCGAAACATGAAAGACATCATGGATCCTTTGCAATTCTGACGGCAATTGAAGCCGATAAGCCACCATTCCAATTCTTTCAAGAATCTTGAAGGGTCCAATATAACGAGGGTTTAGTTTTCCTCGTTTCTGAAATCGAACTATACCCTTCCAAGGAGATATCTTCAAGAATACCATATCTCCCACTTCGAATTCCAAGGGCCTTCTCCTTTTGTCGGCGTAGCTCTTTTGCCGATTTTGAGCTGCCTTCATTCTTTCCCGAATTAGCTTCACCTTTTCCTTGGTAGTTTCGATCAGTTCTATGCTTTCAATCTTCCGTTCTCCAACTTCATCCCAACAAAGTGGACTCCGACATTTTCTTCCGTAGAGAGCTTCATAGGGAGGCATTCCAATACTAGTTTGATAGCTGTTGTTGTATGCAAATTCAATCAGCGAGAGATGCCTATCCCAACTCCCATGGAAATCCATAACACAAGCTCTCAACATATCTTCCAAAGTCTGGATCGTACGTTCAGATTGCCCATCAGTTTGCGGATGAAAAGCAGTGCTGAACTTCAACTTGGTACCCAAGGCCTCTTGCAACTTAGGCCAGAACCTGGATGTGAATCGTGGATCTCGATCCGATACAATCGATACCGGAACCCCGTGAAGTCGGACAATCTCATCAAGGTACAACCTTGCTAACCTCTCCAAAGAATAAGTATTCTGAACTGGGAGAAAATGTGCCGATTTTGTGAGTCTGTCTACTATCACCCAAATGGAATCATGACGACTCGAAGTACGTGGCAATCCTACCACGAAATCCATAGTAATATGCTCCCATTTCCATTCAGGTATAGGTAATGGCTGAAGCATTCCGGCTGGTTTTTGATGCTCGGCTTTGATCTGTTGACAAATCAGACATCTTGCCACAAATTCAGCTATTTCTCGTTTCATGCCTGACCACCAATAAGTTTCTTTGATGGTTCGGTACATTTTTGTGCTTCCGGGATGCATAGCATAAGCCGAAGAGTGTGCTTCTTCAAGAATAGCCTTTCGAAGCCCATCATCTTTGGGAACACAAATCCGTTTCCCATACATGACTGTACCATCCTCCCGAACATGAAAATCATTAGTTTCACCCTTGCGAACTTTTTCCACAATTTGCTTTAACTCTTCATCAGTGGTTTGGAGTTCTTTAATACGATCCACCAAAGTTGGTCGAACTTCAAATTTCGCCAATAACGCACCGCTGTCATCATAAGAAATTTTGGCTCCAAGAGCACGAAATTCCACAAGACATGAGAGATAAGAGTCTCCCTGAATCAGAGAAGAAGATGAAGACTTGCGGCTTAAAGCATCCGCAACTACATTTGCCTTGCCCGGGTGATAATCAATCACCAAATCATAGTCTTTGATCAGTTCTAACCATCTCCTTTGCCTAAGATTGAGCTCCTTCTGAGTGAGCAAGTACTTGAGGCTCTTGTGGTCGGTGAAGACTCTGCAAGTGGTTCCATATAAATAATGACGCCAAATCTTTAATGCAAATACGATTGCAGCCAATTCTAGATCATGGGTAGGATAATTCAACTCATGCTTCTTTAACTGTCGAGAAGCATAGGCGATAACTCTGCCACCCTGCATCAAGACACATCCTAACCCTTGTTTACTAGCATCGCTGTAAACAACATAATCACCACCGATAGTAGGAAGGGCAAGTATGGGAGCTGACGTGAGTCTTTGTTTGAGTTCTTGAAAACTCTGCTCACATTTATCTGTCCATTCAAATTTAATTCCTTTCCGCGTCAAACCAGACAACGGAGCTGCAATTTTGGAAAAACCCTCTACGAATCTTCGATAGTAACCCGCCAATCCGAGGAAGCTTCTCACCTCGGTGACGTTCTTGGGCTGTTCCCATCTTAGAATTGCCTCAACTTTCTTCGGATCAACAAATATCCCTTCTCCGGATACTACATGTCCCAAGAAACCAATTTCCTTCAACCAAAATTCACATTTTGAGAACTTAGCATACAATTGCTTGTCTCGGAGAGTCTGTAGCACAATCCGAAGATGATCCGAATGCTCTTCATCATTTTTGGAATACACAAGAATGTCGTCAATGAAAACAATGACGAACTTATCGAGATAGGAGTGAAAAACTCGATTCATAAGGTCCATGAAAGCCGCCGGAGCATTCGCCAAGCCGAAAGGCATCACCAAGAATTCATAATGCCCGTACCGTGTCCTAAACGCAGTTTTGGGGACATCATCTTCCTTTATCCGCAACCCGGTGATAACCGGACCTCAAATCGATCTTAGAGAAGACACTCGCCCCTTGGAGTTGGTCAAACAAGTCATCAATTCTCGGCAAGGGATACTTGTTCTTGATGGTCACCTTATTTAATTGTCGGTAATCGATACACAATCGAAGAGTGCCATCTTTCTTCTTTACAAAGAGAACCGGAGCACCCCAAGGTGAAATGCTCGGTCGGATGAATCCTTTATCCAACAATTCTTGGAGTTGGACCTTCAACTCTTTCAGTTCTGCCGGTGCCACTCGATAAGGAGTAGTAGAAACTGGTGCCGTGCCGGGAATAAGATCTATAGCGAAGTCAAATTCCCGAATCAGTGGTAACCCAGGTAACTCTTCCGGAAAGACGTCCAGAAACTCATTCACCACAGGAATACCGTCCAAACTAGAACTTCCCACTGTGGTGTCAACAATGTGAGCCAGATAAGCTTCGCATCCCTTCTGCACTAGTCTCCGTGCTTCAATAGCCGAAATTACACAACTCGGCAGTACCCTCCGTTCACCGGTGAATACCAGAAAGGGATGTCCTGGCCTTCGGAATTCCACTTCCTTAGTGAAGCAATTAACGGAAGCTCGGTGAAGATATAGCCAATCCATGCCCAAAATAGCATCGAAATCTTTCATTTCCAACGGAATCAAATCCGCCTCAAGAGCTACTTCACCGATTTTCACTTCACAAGACTTGTACACAGTGTCTCTAATCAAGTGCTCTCCCAAAGGTGTAATAATCAATAACTCTTCAACAAGTGGGACTAGAGGCCTATTAGAATGCTTGGCAAACCCCGAACTCACAAAGGAATGATTAGACCCAGTATCTATGAGTACATGTGCATCAACATCAAAGACCTTCATCGTACCTATAGTATAAACCACAAACAACATTGTTTCATCCACATTCTTTGAACTATACTCACAAACCATCAAATCAAAATCATAAACCATTAATATCACAATTTCAATTTCAGAGCTTAAAATTTAATAGAAATTACCCCGTGACTACATCGGGATTGACCTGGGCCTCTTCGTTTGTCATGGCATAGATTCGGGTCTGAGTCCTAGGCTGAGGGCGGTGAGTGGGGGCTGCAATAGTATTACTACCGGTGGCTGTCCTCTATATACTGCTAGTGGAAGGTGTAGGAACAAATGGATTTCTTCTAAAACCACCCGAGGGAGCTCGAACTTGACTACTTTCTTGCCCTTTTATAATCAACTCCGGACAAGAGTGCTGAAAGTGACCCTCCTTGCCACAGTGGTAACACCTCTTGGGTTCCCCCGCACGGACCCGGATGATGCCTCTTGCAATTCGGGCAAACTCCTCCGCCACCCCCCGCACCCTACTCCCATATCAACAAATCTTCCGGGGAGCACTTGGTCTAAAAGTAGATCGGCTTTGAGGAAAGCCAACCGACCCCCGAAAAGGATCCACCACTATAATAAGAGCCGGTGCCTCGACTCTTCTTGAAGCCTTGACCTAGATTAGAGCTACTAGGCCTCTTCCCTTTCCCCCCGATGTTCCTTGACTTTGTTCCTTTCCATCACCATCATCTCGGCCCTCAAGGCCATGTCTAGAATGTCTTGGAAGGTATGCCCTTTGGTGATAGGCATTTTCTCTCTAATGTTTAAATTCAGCCCCGATTCGAATTTCGAGCTTAGGGAGTTCTCGGAGTTCACAAGCTCCGGAACATAAGTAGCAAGCTCTCTCGGCCTCCGTCTCATATTCAGGATACGGTCTTACTTCCTTGAGACAGCTTGTAAAACTCTTCTCTTTTCCGATCTTGGTAGAATCGGGTGAAGTATTTTTCCTCAAAAGCTCTGAGGAAATCTGTCCAGTAAGAGCAATAGGAGTCCTTCCCTTTACATTCTCCCACCAAGTCCTCGCACTTTTATCCAAGAGCTTCACCGCCACCCATAACTTCCTCTCATCACTTAATCCCATGTCAGTGACGGTTTCTTGGATTCGGCCAATCCATTCCTTGGCCACAGAAGCATCGAAGAACCCGAAAAGGTCTCACACCCCAAATGTCTCGCCTCCTTTATCAACTTGGACAGCTCTACATGAGGGCGATCGGCTGCTGTAGCAACCGGAGGAGGAGATGCTAGCGGGGTGCTAGGAGTAGTGACCGGCACTGAAGGAGGAGCCGGTGGAGCTGAAGTCGGCCGTGGAGCTTGATACTGCGCTCCAAAGGTGGTCCACCACTCCACTACTTGTTGTAGAGCGGTGACAGGAGGAGCAGAAACCCCGGTGGGAGGAGCCGGGTGCGCCGACACTGAGGGAGGAAGAGCATGCGAGGACGACTCATCCTCGTGCTCCGGTGGAGGAATCTCGTTCACGTTCCTCATTCTCTTTCGGGGAGGCATAGTGCTACAAGACAACAAGGATATGATAAATTCAAAGGGTTAAGCAAAATCAATAGTTAACCCCCTAAAAGAACATTCCCAATTTCCTAAGAAATCCATAGAAGACTTGTACATTCCCAAGGACACATTTTTCAAAAATCAAACACTTCAAAATCTTTAGAAAGCTTTTGGGACATTTGAAAACATTTGAAATCATTCCAAAATCATCAAACTTTTAAAATCGTGAGCCTATGCTCTGATACCACTAAAGCTGTCACGCCCCGATCCTCGGATCGACCACGCGACAGCCGCCGCGAAATCTCGGTATACGGGCAGAACCTCCCCATATACCGGGACTCCGCAAGGCTACAAAGACAGCAAGACAACAATTCTTTCTACACCCATCATCAATCATATAAAAAACAGAAAAACATCACATAACAAACACATGCAAGGACTCATCCGGTCCATCCCTGTACACACGAGCACACATCGGGGAGAGGGAACCCCGTACATGCGCATTTACACATCAACACACAATCGGGGAGAGGGAACCTGTGCATGCACGACACACAATATGGCCATCCAAGCCATTTCAAAATTTGAATAAAGTCCAAATGTCCCATTTATACAATAAGTTTTTACCAAAAATGGAAGAAGGGAAAATAAACAACAAACCACGTAAGGATTCTATCAATACTTGTTCCTATACAGGAAACAAGTATCAATTAAATCCGTACCAAAATAATTGTACAAGTCTTCCTTTCCATGGAATTCAGTTCAAACCAAAATGACTATACATCTCTATGTATACCTACAAAAGCCAGCTGGTAGGCCCTCCCCAAGCTCCAATCTCTGTCACAAATCTAATCTTCCTCTGAAAAATGTTAAAGAGTGGGGTGAGTATTATAAATACCCAGTGAGTGGAGTGCAATGGCATGATTGTGTAATAAATAAGGGGTGAAAGTGGGGAATGTCAAAGCATACTTGAAACATCATTTTCATATCCAAACATTTCAGTAATTCAACATCATTTATAAAATATGCATCCATATCAATCATCTTTTCAGTAAAAAACCCCGGGTTCCATCGAAAACACTTCCGTCGCGGCGGCCAAACCCAGACGAAAGCCCGCCAAGGGTTTTTCTATCCAATGTCTCAAAACAAACCCCCTTCCTTGGCGTTGGCTCGAACCTCACCGGGGTGCAATCCGGATAGTCCGACGGGGCAGAGCAGAGGCCGCATACCTCTCTCGCATATAATACCCCAATCCACGTCACCCCGTCGGGTCGCTCCGTGGGGGGGAATGACTATAGCCATTTCTCTCGTGCACCATCATTTCACAATCATTCCATTTCAAACAATGTGCCATATTTTATCAATTCAATCCACAAATCATGCTACGAGCATATACCAATCAGGTAATCAGGACAAATGGCACAAACTCATGTAAAATCACATAGGATGCATTCATACTTCGAATTCTCATTTCAGACATCCCACAATCACAAATAATTTCATAATATCATATGAAAATCATTTCAAATCATTTATCAAAGAATTTAAAGATATTTTGCTTATTTACTACACAACGATCCGTCCACTCACCTCCAGAGAGGGTAATCACTCTCAAATTCTCAATCAAATCCGAATCGACCCCTTTTTCAATCCCCAATCGAGTAACCTATGCAAACATTGCAATTATCGTCAAATAAAATCTCTATATCACGGTTTTCACATTTTCCTCATTTAATTCACCCTTAATTTCACATCCACTATTTCTAATTGCTGATTTCATCACCCAAAACTCATTTATGTCTCAAATGAACTTTAATTGCCAATCTTTCCTAATTTTTTCCAAATTTCTTCCAATTTCACATTAAATCTCAGAAAATCGCATCGCATACGAATCTCACACATTTCAGAACATATATATTATCATTTCTACCTAATTTCAACAAAAATCATGCGACCATCGAAGGGATTGAAAATCCCTCACCTAGGGTTTTTGTAGTTCGCAAATCTTCGTCCAATTGCCCGTTCGGTCCATTCTAAGATCTACAAAGTGTTCAATTTCGAGATTAGGATCAGAAATTTAATTTGATTACTGTGGAAATTTCGAAACCCTAGCTTTACCTTCGCAGAGGGTGGTTGCGCTTGACCTAGGACTGTCAAGGGATCTCAAGGTTGCTGGGTTGCTTGTTGACAGCAAGGGAGCTCACAGTGAGCTCTGCAAACGAGCAACGAAGGGAGGCAGGGGATGTTCTGCCATCGCGCGCACGGGAGGAAAGGAGAGAACTTCGTTCGCGTGCGGGAAGAGAAGACAGAAGGGGAATCGCCCGCTCGTGTGAGGAAGAGAGCGACTGAGAGACTGAAACGAGACTGCGACAGAGAGAGAGATGTGAGTAATGGAGAGAGAACGAGAACAACCGCGGAATAGAGGAAGAAACCGAGAGATGTTACCTGCAGTGGTTCGCGGTGGGGGTCACGGTGGCGGTTGCAGCGGTGAAGGAAGGCGGTGGTGATCGATTCGCGGAGAAGAGACGAGGGAGGGAGAACCGAGCTCGCGGGAGAGAGAGGAGGGAGAGAGAATGTCGAAAGAGAGAGAGGGATTAGGGTTTTCACCCTAATCTCTTTTACATTTGGGGAGATGCTGCGTTTCACCCCGAAACGCAGCACCTTCTCCCTCTCTCCCCTTTTTTTTTTTTTTTTTTTTTTTTTTTTTTTTTTCTGGTATTACACACAAGTCAACCTGTACCCTCGACACAAACCTCTAAGTCAATCTAGACATTAACGAGTGGACTTGTCCCTTACATTTCCTAAGCATAAGTCGACTTAGTAAGAAAAATAAGTCGACTTAGAAATTCTAAATTTCAGAAAAACCAAAATTTAGCCAATATAACTCTAGGGGAATTCATGAGCTTCTTCTTCCGATCATCATCAAAACTATTACAAGTCTGAATCCTTTCAAAATTACATGGAAGAATGAAAATTGAAAATTCAAATACGGAATTTTCAGTGTTACAATGTTGGCATAATAAAAGTTTTAAAATTTTCATCAAATTCTTCCGATTTTATCACGCACGTGGATGACAATTCAAAGATTGGAATCTCTATTGTTTATGTTTTGTATTGAATTATATCTAAACTTTTCATACTAAGTATGCCTTTATGTTATGAATGAGGCGCTTGAATTGCGGGTCATAAGAGGTTTCATAGGGTAGATCTGACACGGCTAGCTTATGGAATTAGAATCCCAACATGCATTTTTATCTGGCTTGGTAGGGCTGACCATATACCAAACTCTTTGTAAAATTGTGCCTATTATGCCTAAAATGTCTTTTTAAATGCATGTACCCTTCCCTTACTAAGTTGAAGTGGTGAGGATTTTGGTACCCTTTGTTAAACTCTTTTTATGGCAGTTTATATCTTTGAAATACCATGCGACACTTCGCATGTTATAGCTAGAAATAGCAAATCCGATTTTGAGTTTTGTAAATTGATATAGAACGGATGCTGCTTGAAATGGTTTCTTAATGCTATATTCATATTTCATAGGCCCAACTGAAGAAATATGTTACAAGCCCTCTCATTTCAACCCAAAGGAAGAAATTTTCTTGCAAAAGCCTAGAGAGTAGAGAGTTAGCAAGAGCATGATCTCACATACAACACCATTTGAAGCTATTCTGTGAAATAGAGAAACCCACATTGCTGTAGCATCAGCCGTTCACACTCTGGCTTCTTGTAATCGAAATTGGACTTGCCAAATTGAGCATCTTTTCAATAATCTTCAGATCTCTTCCATCCTGTATTTGAAAAATATTGATGATATTTCCATTGTCGATATTTGAAAAAAAAAAATTAGAAAAATTTACTTAATGAAAAACTTGACCAATAAATTACAGTTGAATAAAATGTTATATAAATTTTTGATAGAGGAAAATAGAAATTTATTGCAGTACTTGAACAAATTTTATGAGATTCTTAATCAATTTAAGAAAATTAAAATAAAATAAGAAGGAAGACATTCACTTTCCAGTTAATATAAGAATTGCGTAAAAAACATTGTGTAAGAAAGAAAAGAAGAGGCATTGCGGATTAATTCACAGAAATAAAATACTACTGATGGGTATTAATCAAGAAGCAGCGTTTTAGCAAAAAGATCTTCAAAAATTGGTTATTGTCATGTCACTTATGTGCCCATCCATGAATCCTGGAAGGCATGTTTTACAAATAGTAAAATATATATTTATTTTAAGACACTGTGTGGTAGAAAAATAACAATTAGAAAATAAAATTTACTTTCATAAAATTTATTTTGATGAAATTATTCTTCCCTATTGTATAGTTGAATTAGAAAAGCATGTTTTAAAAATAAATACACCTGTGCATGGAATTTTCATTGTGCATCTTACCTGAGGCATTTGACAGATCTATTAAAATTTATGAAGAGAAAACATTCAGGCAAATAGCGAAGCAATCTTACAATCAAAAGTTGCCCAGGAGCTTGGAGGCAATGAAGAATGGTTCAGTTTTAGTTCTTGAACATATAGCAAGTCGTAGAGATCTACTGCAACACCAGTCTGTTTGGAGGGTGCAGCAGGCTTTGCTTTTGATGAATTCCCACTCGGAATAGCTGAAACATAACTTGTGTCCCCTATAGCTACAGAACCCTGCCAAAATAATTTGTTCAAAATTAGGGTAAAAAATGTCTGCTCTAATAAAATGTATGCAAGCTATAGAGTTACGTAGCTGTAAAATGCAAATGGAAAAACGCCAATTCGGAAAAGCTTGGGGTTACCCAATGAGGTCTTGCTGTTGGTTGTGGAGCAACTCGAGCCGTGTAATTGTTAAGCATCCCTTCATCAAGAGAATGAGTTCTTGTTTTCTTTCGAAGGTTTCTTTTAGCTACACCATCCACCAAGTTGTTGGGTCTATTACACTTCTCAATGGGTTTTGGAATTGTATGTGCTGACTTCTTTGAAACCCACCTCCTCTCCATATGCCTAATGTCCCAAACAACCAGAAAATGAAAAAGTAAGGTGGAAGGAGACTCCTAAGCTAGACGACTTCCCCATGGACAGTCGCAGCAAGGTTTATTGGGTTTTGTTGACAATGACAAGTTGCTTGGAACGTATAAACTTCTTAATCTGACTTCTATCAACATTGGGTGGCAGCCGTGCTTCCCAGTAACTATTTGACCTCTCATTGCCTACGGCTGCATAAGGAAAATACAACAAAGAATGGTAGGAGTGAATAGACTAGAGAGATTTATTTTATTTTATTTTTTAATAAAAACTGCATGAGAGAAGCTTCCCTATGTGGTCTTTTATGTGATAACTAGACAAGATTAGAGCTGTAACTTAATCTTACATTGCATGAAAGCAACCTGCTCTGGTAGCCACGTGTCTAAAGTGGTTGACCGTACCTATAGGACAGAAAAAGGGGGAAGAAAAAAAAAATCAAAGAGTAAATTTAATATGAAGAAAGACATGCCACCTTTCACAATATGCATCTCTCACTGCAAAATGAATTAGGAATCTTCTAGAAGAGTGTGCGTAAATAACCTTTTTTTTAAAATAATTTTGTTATCATGACAAAAATATAAAAAATATAAATATGAAAAATATATAAATATAATTGTGATATTATATTAGATATATTTAGAAGTAATATAATAATAATAACTTTAATACTTATCACAGGTACAAAAACAGTTATTACAGATGTAAAAATAATTGATTTTGATATGTATTATATTTTTTAATATATTTCTTTTTGAGATAAAACAAAATAACAATGCTATTAGATCGATTAAATTCCAATAGTGTATTATGCTAGACTTTACATAAGAAGGGATTTCTTGTCAAATTATTTTGAGGAAATGCCCCACCCCCCTTCTCCCCAACCCTTACACTCCTTTAGTTGACTAGATTAATATTCCCCTTATAATTAGTACTTGAGAATGTAAGGTATTGGTTTGCAATGACTTGCCACATCCAAAAACACATAAAATGTTTCATTTGGGTTCGACCACATCAATGTTATTTTGTACGGATCAAAGCTGGAATTAGATCACGGGGAATTTAAAAGATTTATACACTACAAAAAAAAATTATAAATTTACAACAAAATTTACGACAAATTCGTAAGAAAAATTCGTCCCAAAACAAATTTGCGACGAATTTTGCGACAAATTTTTTTTCGTCCCTAATAAGTCGTCGCAAATTTTTGGGACGAAAAACTAATTTTTTGTCGCAAAAATTTCCCACAAAATTTTTTTGTCGCAAAATTCGTAGCAAATTTGCGACAAATTTAGCCACAAAAAAAATTTTCGTCGTAAATTTGCAACGAATTCGGTTTTGTCACAGTTTTGTGACGAAAATAGGATTCGTCGCAGATCTGCGATGAACATGATTTTCGTCGCAGATCTGCGACGAACATGATTTGCGACGAAAATCATGTTCGTTGCAGATCTGCGACGAAAACTAAATTCCTCGCAAATTTGCGACGAAAATCATATTCGTCGCAAATTTGCGACGAATCATTTTTTCGTTGCAAAATTCGTAGCTAACGGCACATATGTATTTTTGCAAGAATTAAAAATTTTATTTATATATTTAGATCATTTTTTCCTATATAACCTATTTTTATCCCTGCTCATCTAACCTAATCAATAACTAATCATTCAAATCGTTTTTAATATCAAATTTCAGGCATCTATACTCATAAATATAGCTAACTATTCAATAAAATGAATAAATTAAAAATTCAACAAGAAATCATAATAATAATATCAAAGATAAAATCAACATCAAGTCTAAATGTTAAAATATCAATAACCATACATAACCAAGAAAATAAATATAACGAGTATCAAAATGTAAGTCAAATAACAGTACACAATCTCAAGTATGACCTCCACCACCTTCATCACCGAAGAAATCATCACCTTCATCACCATCTCGAGCATTATCAGGAGGAGAAATAGAAGGGGGAATTTGACTTGAAGCGTAGGCTAGCTGAAGATGCTGCATGATTAACATTTGCTGTGTGCGGAACTCGTTTATTTCTTGCGTGTGCTTTGCTTGAAGTTCATTGAAATCCTAATCTCTTTGCCGCAATAAGTCCTTCAAATGGCTCACCTCTTGAGTTAACTGATTTATTTCTACCCTGACTGTTGGTGGGGTGGAAGAAGACGAACCAGAGAATTGGTAAGTTCTGCTCAAAAAACCTAATCCAACTACTCTACCCCCTTTTGCTCCACCAGTCAACTCGAGCCATGTATTTATGTTATCAACAGATGGCTCAGATCCACCAGCATCATCACTAGCACTCGAGCTTCTGCGTGACATCTCATTATATCTCTCCTGTATTGTCATGAAAAAAATTAAAATAAATTTCCAATAACAATATAATACAAGCACATATAATCTTGATTAGATATATATATATAAGGAAAATAAAAAAATTAGTAACATAAATCATGAGACTATATAGAATATCAATTATGAACATTCATATTAATATTGAATAAGTTAAAAGTTATGGGAAAAAAAAATCTCTATCAAGTAATTCATTAGAAATCAAAAAATCAACTTAACAATAAAAATAAACTTGGGAAAGACTAATCTAATAAATTTATCTTCCTACATTATTATGATATATTCAAGATAATATGATCAAATCAACATTAAAAATATTCATTAAATAATTGAAAATTTTGAAATTACAAACCTTAATTGCTTTAGCTCTCTCCTCGCTCCAAGTCTTGTCCTTTTTCTGAAATGTGCGCGTGAAAGTTTGTATGAATGAAGGCTCGGTCCCCGTTTCTTTGGCCTAAAATAAAAAAACACTGTTAGAAATAATGAAATAGTTTAAATTAGATTACAAAATTAGTGTTTGTATAAAATTACCAATCTATTTCTATGTTCACCGATATTGATCGAGCCTCCCGCATACGTCGCAGACGATTCCCCTGAATTATAAGCTCGGTTCTTTTTGTTCTGCTCACTCCTTTTGCTCTCCTCCGATTCCCAAAAATTGACAATCATGCCCCAATTTTGCTCGGTGACACAATTTGGCTTTTTTCCGTGTCTCTTCGCATGATTTAAAACGTGTCGAATGTGATCACCACATTTTTTCTTGAAAATTCTTTTTACTTCCAACTCTTCAGTCTCGTCCCACGTGAATACTCGCTGCAATGAAAAAAAACCAATTGATTATAAAACTATTAACTTAATTTTATATATAAACTGATTAGGATAATTTACCTTGTACTCACTCCACCATAACTCTTTTATTTCTTCCGGAGTGCTTGTGTAAGTCATCGAAGCCCCTCCCCAATAGTTATTCACGATTCTATTAAGCTCGTGAATAACATGTACAGAATTTGTAAATCTATCATAAATTTTCAAACAAACAATATTAAATAAACAAGATAGTTAAAAGAATAATTTGTTTTATAAATAAAAGAAATAATACATCTGAAATTTTAAAATTTTGTACTTACGAATCTCCGTAAGGGGCTATCAACTCTCGATTGTCTTCCCATTCTACATACGAGTGTTCTACCGAAGGGACTTGAGAAGGTACATTACTAGCCATTTGTTGTGAATGTGAAGGACCTGCAACAGAAGGGGGAGGCGAAGGTATATTACAGGCGAGGGAATGGGATTGCGAAGGTACTGAAGCAGACTGCGATGGTGAAGAGTGTGATCTTCCATCAGAATTTCGTCTATGGCCACCACGTCGAAACTGTCGACCATAATATATTATTAACAAAAATAAAAAATAAAATTTGCATGTTCATCAGATGTATAATAAAAAAAAATGAATAAACTTACCATATTTAATTTGACAAATTAAATGCGACGAAAAAGACACCAATATGTCAACAAATCTTCTGTAATGACCTATAGAAAAAAAGATAATGCATTAAAAAATCATCAGATGTATAATAAAAAACATGAATAAACATGAATTAACCTCTCCTGCATATCTGCAATGCAAGCAAGCATGTTTAAAGAACATCAATTTCAGATCCCATATTCTGTTCCAAAAATCATAATTTACATGCTCATGAACTAAGCTAATAAACCAACTTAATCTGAAAAGCCCTATTTTTTGTGGAGGAATAAAGTGGTTGCATTGGTTTGCTTAATGAGACACGTGGAAAATTTGGGATAAAGACATGCCCTGCACTTCATCTTGGCATTGTCTAGTCACTTTTTCTTTTTCTTTCAGAAGATCAATAAAAACTTCCACATTTACAAAAGAATGGAAGCATCACAACCTCAAAGGTGACTTTAATCATCTTAGGATTTGAGATGAACATTAGGTCAAAAACTGCCAGTAATGATCAAAAATTAAATCCAGTTATCTAGTTTTGGAAGTTCAGCTAGAACTGGAATAAGTAAACCAGCTCATATTAAATGCTCTAGAGGGTTGACTCATTTATTTGGTCAACTGAAACTAATATAGAAGAAGTAACATGCTCTAGTCCCAAATGCCTTGTAGGGAACCCAATGCTTACACCAGAAATGAATATTTCCAACCAAAGCCAAGCTGACAAGCCATTGAACTGCCATGCCCAACCCATTCTGGCTATATTGTATGTAATAAAATAAAATAAAATAAAATAAACCAAAAAAGTCCAAATTCATGAGCCTTGTATCAAATTCATCAGAGTCTGGGCAGCGCAGGGGCGGCGGCCCCTTGCCGCGGCTGGCCCGCGAAGGGCAGATCCGGCGGCTTGGCCGCCGGATCTGGCTTCTACGGCCTGCGGCCGAGAGATGAGAGAGAGAAAGAGGGAGAGAGATTACCGATCACCGCAGAACCACCTTCGCAGAACCACTGAGGGAGAGAGCGAGAGACAGAGTGAGAGTGAGAGTGAGAGTGAGAGTGAGCGAGAGACAGAGTGAGAGTGAGAGTGAGAGAGAGCGAGAGACAGAGTGAGAGTGAGTGAGAGTGAGAGTGAGAGAGAGCGAGAGACAGTGAGAGCGAGCGTGAGAGCGAGAGAGAGAGACAGAGTGAGAGTGAGAGACAGAGTGAGAGTGAAAGAGTGAAGTATAGATTTTAGGGACGATAACAATTCGTCCCAGAATTCGTCCCTATTCAGGGACGAAAAAAATTTTCGTCCCAAATTTAGGGACGAATTGACGAATTCGTCGCAAATTTTGGGACGAAAAATTAATTCGTCGCTAATTCAGGGACGAAAATAAAATTCGTCCCTGATTTAGGGACGAATTTTGGGACGAAAAAAAACTTCGTCCCTGACTCAGGGACAAAAATAAAAATTAAAAAAAAATTAAATCAGATAGCTTTTTTATTTTTAAAAATAAAAATAAAAATAATTTACAATAAGTGGTATGATATTCCAAGTTTTCAATCTATCACGTGAACTAATATAAGTAAAACTATAAATATTTTTTGGTGGAGAAAGATTTGATATTTGACATTGTTATAAAGATTATAAATATTTTTCGATCAAAATTATAAAATCTGTTAATATTATATGGGATGGTGTAGGAGCATACTTACCTGAAAAGGCTATCACGGTGAATCCTACTTTAATTTTAATAACCCTTCACGTTTAAATATGACACAATTTGATTATTGTACGGCAATGGAAAATAAATTTTTTAGAACTTTACAAATTATGTGGAGTTTACTTTCAAATATCTTTTTCTTTATTGATTTATAAATTTAAATTTTTTTATAAAATTAGATTAAATTTCAATTTTTTTTTAAAACTTTAAATAACAAAAATTAGAAGTGGAAATCAACTCTTCATTTAGCTTGAAGCACAGGTTAAGAGGGAAATTATATAGAAATCAAATGCATGCTATGTGCTGGGTGGTTGTATAATTCATAACAAACCTTCTTACTTTCATTGATAGAGATTCGACCACTCTGTTAACATATATATTAAAAAGAATTCCTAAATCATTAAAAATCGTGAACAATTATGAAAATTTTATCATTTCTATTCTATGCAAAATTAAAACAGTGGTGAATGTTAATTTAATGACGTGCATGGTTCATCCAATGAAGATATCCGCCAACCTCCCATTTGTTTGTGAAGTATACGCAAAAAAAAATTCGTCTCTACCGAAAAAAAATTCGTCCCTTTTTCGGGACGAAAAAAAATTTCGTCCCTGATTCAGGGACGAAAAAGAAATTTCGTCCCTGATTCAGGGATGAAAAAGAAATTCGTCCCTGATTCAGGGACGAAAAAGAAATTCGTCCCTAAATTAGGGACGAATGGACAAATTTTTTACAAATTTAGGGACGAATAATTTATTTGTCGTAAATTTAGGCACGAATGTTTATTTTGTTGCAAATTTTGGGACGAATTATAAATTCGTCGCAAATTTAGCGACGAATTTTAGGATTCGTTGGAAATTTAGTAACGAATTTATTATTTCGTCGCAAATTTGCAACGAATTTTACATCAAAAAATTTTCGTCACAAATTTGCAACGAAATTTGTAACGAAAATATTTTTTGTTGCTAAATTTGCGACGAATACTTTTTTGTTTCTAAAGTCGTGGCTAATTAGCAACGAAATTTATTTTTGTCGCTAAATTTGTGACAGATTTGCGACGAATATTTTTCGTTGCAAAATTTCGTCGCTGAATTCTTGTTTTTTTGTAGTGATAGAAAAGAAAGTTTATAAAGATCAAATAAATTATTAATTAAATAAATCAAATTTTTTATGATAATGGTTAATCAATTTTTAAATAAATCATCGATACATTTAGATCAATTTAAATAAATATTTAATTAAAATTTAATTAATGATTTATTTAGTCCATGGAGTATTAAAATTTAGGCAAGTAATTCTTACACCGTAAGAATAGGATTATGGGTTAAATAAATAACTTACACCATAAGATACAATTATTCACTCGTTTTGGAGCCAACATTTTTTTTTTTTTTATACAGTGAAACTCGAATCCGACTCTATTACAAGGAGGAGGTTTATTAACGGCTTTCTTACACAATGTAGACCAATTGTTCTTCGAGTGAAAGGGCCCATCATATGTTGATGCACAGATTTTCCCAAACCTTTATGCAGTCAACAAAAGGGAAAAGAGGAAATAAAGGAGGATTGATTATGTTAGAATTAAACGTGACTCATACATGCAGCGGAAACGATAAATAAAATTTCGAAACCGTAAAAGATTAAATTTGCGATATACCTCAATCGGTGATGCAGAAAATTTCTGGAACCGCAAACTTAAGAAAATCCTCACGATCTACCTCGCTGTCGGGACGATAATCACAAATCGGAAAATCGTCACAAATCCATGACATCTCGACACCTAATCCGGTGATATGAATATCGTAGAAAAGCAATCCATCTATTTTCCCTTAGAATAGTTTTTTCAGATCTCGTATAGGCTAATTCAAAATCTATTTTTAATTATGCCAAGTCATTCAATCTCCCATGACTGATTTTTGGAAGGTGATTTAATACCGGAAGACAAATAAAGAAATCTTCCTTATTTTTAAAAATGCCCCAACGTGGGCATTCCTTATTTGGAAGATGCCCCAACGTGGGCATTGATTTCTTTCCTTCATCTCCCACTTGCACACAAGGACATTCTTACGATTATCTCGAAATCACAACTCATGCGATCTCTACACATCACCCCACTGGATTTTCATACGGAGTTGGAAGTCGTGCGACTAGCGAGTACACCTGCAAATAAAAGACTTCTCGATACACCTGTTAGGATTATCGAGTAGTCAACGTCAGTACAAAAATAAAGCTCGCAGTTCCCCAGATTCAAGACTAATTACATCCATCGAGCTACTTTCCTCATCGAAAGTAATCTCCAGATATCGCTCGACTATGTATCCACTATTATGTTCAAATCCCTATATGGATGAACATAAAAGATCAGTCGGTGAATACAAAACAGTGATGCAATGTCAATTGGTCTTCCTTTTCCCAAACTCGAATCTATCAGTCCCAACTCAGCTACTTTCCTAGACCTGTCCCTCAGACCTCAATTTATCTTTCGGGCCATTGGTAAACAGACTAAAGTAGCAAACACTGAATCAGAATATCAAGAAACAACCGAAAGTAATAAGGGCGTAAGAGATCCCACTCAATGGATCTCGGGTCTCACACAGTGGAGTTCGGGGATAAATATCAAGTCATTGTCTCAAATAATATATAGCTCCCACTATCCCAAATAGTCTTTTCACACGTGATATGAAACACGTGTCACAGTGTTATTTCCCCATTTCTCAAAAAGGGCATATGTCAGATTTCTTTAACACTGTGCAAGTATGGAGACTCAGTCTACACATAAAATTTTACCCAGAGATCTTAGAGAGAGTACATCATGGACTATCACAAATCGCAGGTGATATCCGAGATCTCAAACCTGGCTTCTCACAAGCAACATGGATGTGGGTACATCCATGTCGGTCATATCGCATATGACCTCATCCTGAACACGTATCAGGGCGACTTATGTTCTAGCAGGGCCACTCTCAAAGCCTCTTACAGCTAGAAGCTGTCTCATCCCCGCTCATTCAGAGCTGGACGTGGTCACTCGTGTGTGAGAGTCGACCTCGCCTGCCTGACATATCTATTATCACATCACAAAATATATATATGACAATAAAAATAAGTGCATTAAATGAAAATATAACACAAAAGTGACTGAATAATGCACTATAATCATATATATAGAAAATCAATAAGCATCAATGTCATCAAAAAGTAAAACTGAGAAATGTCAAAAAATACTCAAACCCAATGTAATGGTTTGGTAAAGGGGTCAGCCACCATGCTGTGTGTCGAAATGTACTTGACGGTCACTTTACCCTTCTCGATGATGTCCCTAATGTAATGGTATCTAGTGTCAATGTGTTTGGTCCTACTATGAAACTTAGGGTCTCGAGTGTAAGCGATAGCGGCCTGATTATCACAATAAATCATTACTAGCCTCCCACTATCCGCTACAATCCCTAAGTCATCAAGTAGTCTTCGGAGCCAAACACACTCCTGAACTGCAACTGAGCATGCCACAAACTCAGCCTCCATCGTCGATAGAGCAACAAAGTTTGTTTCTTACTACTCCATGAAATGGCTCCGCCATTGAACAAGAAAGCAAATCTCGATGTCGATTTGCGCTTATCCAAATCACCTCCCCAATCGGCGTCCGAATTGCCCATAAGGCGCAAATCGCCTCCCCCGTAACACAAAGAGAGGTTTGCAGTTCCCTTAAGATATCAGATAATCCTTTTCACTGCTCTCCAGTGATCCCTTCCAGGATTCGCCTGATATCTGCTCACCAGACCGACTGCATAACATATGTCTGGTCTTGTACACAACATTGCGTACATTAGACTTCACACCGCACGGGAGTAAGGTACTTTATTCATTTCTCTTACTTCTTCCTGAGTTTTCGGACACATTTTTAGGCTCAGGCCTTCACCTTTGGTGATCGGAGTATCTATGGGATTACAGTCACTCATCCCAAAACGCTCGAGAATTTTCATAATGTAAGTCTCTTGTGAAAGAGCCAACATCTTTCTCGAGCGATCCCTCTAGATCTGAACTCCGAGGATGAACTCAGTTTCACCCATGTCTTTTATGTCAAAACTGGATGACAACCACGCTTTGATGGTCATTAAATACTGAATGTCGTTCCCAGCCAACATTATCTCATCCACATATAGCGACAGGATCACAAAAAAGTTATCGGGCAGAATCAGATAGACATAATGATCCTTATCGACCATCGTAAAACCGTAAGATATCACCTCCTCGTGAAATCTTAGGTACCAACGCCTGGATGACTGTTTTAGGTCGTATATCGACTTCCAAAGTCGACAAACCTTATCCTCTTGACCTACTAGAACGAACCCCAGGGGCTATTCCATGTAGATCTCCTCATCTAAATTCCCGTTAAGGAAAGCGGTTTTTACGTCCATCTGGTGTAACTCGAGATCCATATAAGTGATAATCGCCAAAAGTAAACGGATCAAAGTAAACTTGACTACTGGAGAGAAAGTCTCCTTGTAATCAATACCCTTTGTCTGTGTGTAACCCTTGGCTACAAAATGGGCTTTGTACCTCTCGATCGATCCGTCGGCCTTCCTTTTGATTTTGAGAACCCACTTGTTCCCAATGGCCCTTCTTTTCTCAGGTAAGTCAACTAGGTCCCATACCCCATTGATCCTCATTGATTCCAATTCCTCGTGCATGGCCTGTAACCATTGGTCCTTTGCTAAACCCTCGAGAGCCTCCTATACGGTCCTCGGCTCTTCTTCGTCCTTGGGAGTCACGATGAGGATCTCATCCTCGATCGGGAAACGACGATGAGGCACTTGTCCCCGACTACTCCTACGAGGAGGGAGAGCCTCCACACCTTCAGATGGACCGCTCCCACTAGGACCAAGATCCATAATCGACTCTTGAGTCCCGTTACTGGGTTTGGCTGAGCCACTAGGCTCATCCATCTCATAGAAGGTGAAGTCTCGATCAATTTCTCCTCTCTTAGGAAAATCACTCTTGAGAAAAGTGGTATCACGAGACTCTATCTCAGTGACAGTGTCATCCGTATATTCTCCTAGGAACACATGTCCCTTGGACTGTTCAAAGTATCTAATAAAGATACATTTCTTTCCTCGCGGGTCTAACTTGTCGTACTGATGCGAGGAATCATGAACATACGCGGTGCAACCCCATGGCCTCAAGTGGCTAAGGTTAGGTTGTCTCCCTATCCAAAGCTCGTATGGGGTACTGACTACAGATTTCGTCGGAACACGGTTAAGGACGTAGGTTGCAGTCAACAACGCATCCCCCCAATGGGAGATAGGTAAGTTGGCCTGCGCCATCATCGACCTCACCATCTCCAACAGAGTCCTATTCCTTCTCTCGGCTACTCCGTTCTGCTGAGGAGTAGCAGGAATAGTCAACTGTCTCGTAATGCCTCTATCGGAACAGAACTCTTTAAATTGCTCTGACAAATACTCGCGTCCTCGATCGATTCTGAGAGTTTTCACCCCCAAGTCTAGCTGATTTTCAACCTCGCTGATAAACCTCATGAAGCACTCTAGTACCTCAGACTTGTGCGAGATTAGGTAGACGTAACCGAAACGCGTGTAGTTGTCTATGAACGTAATAAAATACGTGGCGTCGTTTCAGGCTCTCACATTCATGGGTCCACAAATGTCAGAATGAACCAATTGCAATGGTGTCCCAGCTCTCATTGGTTTCCCAAATGGTTTTCTAGTAACTTTGCCCTCAAGGTAAAACTCACACACAGGCAACTGAGCCTTGGTTAGCGGGCCCAACAAACCACTGGTAGCTAATCGGGCCATCCTCTCTTGCCCTATGTGGCCAATCCTACTATGTCATACATTCACATCATCCACAACACTATCAGATGCGAAAGCAATAGGAGAAGAAAGAAAATTTTCATAGATGGGAATAGAGTCTAGTACATAAAGTCTCTCACGGACTAAACCAGAACAAATCAAAAGACTGTCAATGTCATAAATGGAAACTTTTGAGTTTCCTAACAAAACAGAATATCCCAAATCATCTAAACAACGAACAGAAACGAGATTCCGCCGAATCTCAAGAGCATACAACACATCATGTAGATATAGGGCTTGGTTGTTCCGCAGCATCAACTTGCAGGTACCAATCCCTCTAACTTCTACAAATGCTTCGTTCCCCACATATAGCCTCATCGCATGTGGACTCAAACGGCGGAATTCTACGAACGTGCTCCTATCACGAGCTACATGGTCCGTGGCTCATGAGTCTACAATCCACAAAGGAGAAGAGTTAGTGAGTATCACACTAGATGACACATAACTCCAACCATGTAAAGAAAAATGACATACCTTTCGCTCGCCACACTCGCGTGCGAAATGTCCATGCTTGCCACACACATAGTATTGGACTTTGCTCTTGTCGAGCTCCTTCTTCTTGCTTTTCTGCCCTTTGTTCTCGGACTTGGAAGATGGCTTTCTTTTGCCTTTATCCTTGGGCTTCTTCTCATGTTTGCGCCATTTGCGTTTAATTCCCTGGGAGCCCTTACTCGACTCCGTGATATTAACATGAGTAGAAGTGAATTTACCAATCTCCTGACGCTCCTCTTCGAGCTCACAGTGCCTACTCACATCCCTGAAAGTACGAATACTCTCAGTGTGCGTGAGATAGGTTTTAACCACATCCCAGGAATCAGGCAAGGACTGGATCACACCCAGCACCTGAAGCTCATTAGTCATTGACTCCCCCAAACTCTTGAGAGAGGCGATCATACTTGACATGTGCATCAAATGCTGTTTCATTGTATGATCGAGCCTCTTCTTGTATGTGATGAACTTATACGTCAATATCGTCAACTTAGGAGCTGACGGGAAGCCAAAGTGCTCTTTTAGAGCAAACCAAATCGATTTTGCAGTGAGATACTGTTCATAAATCGGGATCAGCTCATCGTGCATGCAGCTAAGAAGGATTGCCCTAGCTTGGCCATCCTTCTTCTTCCATGCACGAAAAACCTCCTGATCCAGTTTTCCTTATTCTGTTGGAACCTCCCCAGGGTCCTCCATCTCGGGCGAAGAACCTCCCCGAGTTCTTGCTCCTCGAAGACAAACTGAATTTTACGGTGCCAAATATCGTAATTGTCACCATTTAGTTTCTCTCCCCTAACGAGATCCAAAATGACAGTCTTGGTAGCAGCCATGTCTCTGTTACACAGAAAATAAGAGACGTTAGTGACATATTGATGCTTAATTCATAATTTTATGTACTCTACGAATCGCCAAAACCAAAAAGACTCAAATACAGATCCCAAGACGAGCGTATGAGTCAACGGACACCATACACCACAATCTGGGATTGTATCTCACCAATCGGAATAGGATTCGGTACATAAAAACCCACAATTAGTCACTTTTATCACAAAAACCCTCAAAAAATCAGAAAATTCAAATTTTAGGATGACCTACGCGCCGCCGGGAGGGTTTACGTGCCACCAAGTCCCCTGCGGCATGTCTCACGCACCCCCACGCATCGGGAAGGCGCCTGGGCACGTGCAAGACGCGCTGCGCAGGCACGCGCCTGCACGCTCCCGGGGAACGTCTGCAGACACGCCTGACGCGTGGGCGCGCGGGTGACGAGCCTGCACACGAGCGCCCGTGCCCCTAGGTCGGATCCGGACGCAGGTCCGGGTCGGGACCCGGAACCCGGCCCGGATCCCCTGGTTCGGGTCGGGTCTGAATCGGTTCAGGTCTGACCCGGTCAGACCCGACGTCTCACGCACGCTACTTGCGCGTGAGATGTACGTGCACAGCGCCCTCTTGCACGTGTAGTGCACGCGCCCACCTTCTTCTTCGCCCGAATGTCTGTAACTCGGGTCTCCGACCCATTTCCGAAAAACTCAATTTCCGGTATAGAATATATGCAATATATATATATATGAAAATGTAGATCTAATAGAGGCAAATACAGATCTACCATTTTTATGAACCGATTTGACCTAAATCTCGCCAAATCTGGGGTTGAAAGGTTCGGTCACTATTCATGGCAGAATGCTTCAACCGGAATTTTCATGGCCTAAACGTACTCAAAAAATTACAAAAAAAATTATTTTCGTGTTCTACGTGAGTTGTGTAACACAGTGGTATAATTGGATTCACGAAACTCATCCGTGATGCAAACACCAAATTTTATACCCTATATTTTTATACCCAAATTTTATTCCAAAAAATTATTTAAAATATTTCTAACATACTCTGATACCAATGTTAGAATTAAACGTGACTCATACACGCAGCGGAAGTGATAAATAAAATTTTGAAACCGCAAAAGATAAAGTTTGTGATATACCTCAATCGGTGATGCAGAAAATCTCTAGAACCTCAAATTTAAGAAAATCCTCACGATCTACCTCGCTGCCGGGACGATAATCACAAATCAAAAAATCGTCACAAATCCACGACGTCTCGACTCCTAATCCGGTGATATGAACGTCATAGAAAAGCAATCCCTCTATTTTCCCTTAGAATAATTTTTTCAGATCTCGTATAGGTTAATTCAAAACCTATTTTTAATTATGCCAAGCCATTCAATCTCCCATGACTGATTTTTGGAAGGTGATTTAATACCGGGAGACAAATAAGGAAATCTTATTTATTTTTAAAGATGCCCCAACGTGAGCATTCTTTATTTGAAAGATGCCCCAACGTGGGCATTGATTTCTTTCCTTCAGATTATCTATGATACATGTACACCAAGACTTCTATGTATCCCAGAACATTGCATACAAATAAAAATTCCAAGATTTACGCTCGCCCATCGTGAAGCCCTGAAAAGTTTTACAGTAAAACTTGAGTGAATAATATTATGATCTGCCCATCTCATTTGACAACAATTAATTTAAAAACATTAGATTTAGGCAAAATTATAATTATGGTATTAAAAAAATATAAATAATTTTTAGTTTGAGTTGTTCAATTTATTTTTCATTAAAAGGGTTTGATATAACACTAATATGATCCGTAAATTCTTTTGATCCGAAAATAATTTACAGATGATTCAAAATTAATATATATTTTTTTAAAGTATTGTAAATATGTACCATAAAAATGAGAATATTATTTATGCCACACAAAGGTGAACGATCCAGACATACTTGCACAAGTGCATTATTTTGGCAGCCATTTGAAGGTCCGCACCACATCTTTCTCCTTGAATATGCCCATCGAAATCATGACAATTTCATACTTTTGAGCTAGACCTCACACCAATCACCAAAACATTCTTTGGCTCTAACTCTTCCTAGCAAACAACTAATCACTCCAAAACCAGATCTGATTAAGAATTGTGAATTTTTTAAAAGCCCCATAATATTAAAGCTATAGACCTTGGGCTATAATACAATGTGAAAGATTTGAAAATGGAAGATCGTGAATTATTTAGTTCATATTTTACCTTGTCCATATGAAAATGTACTAAATTAAAAAAAAAAAAAAAGATTATAAAATTGAAAAAGGGCTGGAGTAAATATAACACCGGACAAACCCAGATTGTAATGATGACACTAAATGGGATATTGAAATGTTTTAGCCTCAACAAAAATATGAGAGAATAATTAATTTAAATTTAAATATAGATTTTGCCCTTTTGGGGTTGCACAGAAAGTCCTTAGACAATTGTCAATAGATTCTCAAATTTTAAGTTTCCGATTACACTAGAGTTTTAATCACTAGAGTCATCGGTTACCAAAGTACTCGGTGAAATTTAATTTCCCTGTGAGAAATTGACTTGCTCAGTAGAGATTTAAATTGGTGGATTGTTTCTCCAACTTTAGTTTTTTGATCGGTGACTATCATGTATCTCTCAGTAACCGTCTGCTGTTTTTAAAAATGGGAACTCTATCTGCACCTTGTCCCTATCACCTTATTTTTCTATATGTTTGATGGTAAATATCCAATTTTGAATCCCCATCGGAATTGTGAAACACCCAATGGTATTGTGAAGTTTGTATATTCCCATCAATATTGAGACACCCATTGATATGTGAGATACCTTATCGATATTACTCCTCAGTAATAATGTGAAATTGATAGTCTATCGATATATAGTAAAATTTGTAATCTCTTGAGAAACGTTTGCTACATTTTCAAATGAAAAGCCTATAGGTATATTTTCTTACCTTGTTGGTATACCCATTATGAAACTCCTCGTACATGTTTGTCTATGGTGGCAAGCTTGTTTCCTACAGCACAACTCTCCCTACATGATCCTCAATCCCCTCGTAGGCTTGAATTGCAAATTCTTTCCAATTATTGTCATCATTTGCATGTGAGGAGAATTGAACTCATGCTCCACAAGTCTCCAAAAAGTCTTGCACCACCAAGCCACCATACTAGATTTATATTATATTCTAAAATTTGAAAATTCTAAATTTTAATTTTTCTAAATTATATTTCTTAAGTTGCATATTACATTCCAACTCTTCTTGCCAGTCATCGAACACACTTTCCCAACTAAAAAAAAGTTTAAATGTTTAAACCCATTGGGTTGACCTTCCCAATAAATAAAAGGAAGATATTGGACATATGCGCAAATTGGAAGTAGAAGAGAGTCACTAGGTAAATATTAAAAATGAGTTTGATATTAAAAGGTGAGGTGAATCTCCAGGACTCACGAAAACCCAAACCTCATTTCTCTCTCTAGACTACTCTCCTCTCATCTTCTAAACATAATCGATCCACCAACAAAACTCAAAATCTAAGATTTCAAACTATTTAGTCAACTCCCCAAAGTCAGAATATAGCCTTGATTTAGGAAAGATTTGAGGATATGGTACTGTCACAAAAGGGGAAAAATCAAGAGTTTGGTGTAACCCAAACCGGACGGATCTCTTGGAGACACAGTTCATATAATATAATTTTTCTAGCCCAAGTTTTAATTTGTTCAATTATCTGTCCATTAGGATTTCAAGTATCTTTAAGTCACAGTAAATGAGAGAAAAAAAATTAAGATTTAAATGTTAGGGTTTCCGGTTGATTTGGATTGATAGATAGTGATGATATTAGTTACTTGGTGATGTCCTTTAGGGTTTGGACAAGTTGATTGAGATAATCTCTTGTTGGTTGTAGACGGATCAATGAGTGACTATCCTCTCTAATACTATAAGTGAATGGACTGTTGTATTTATGAATGAGAAATTGTTTTCCATGATTTTCTTATTTGATTTGTGAAATATTTTGTGATTATGGAGTGTCCCTAAAAATGTTTTGATTTGAGCCATAATTTTTATGCTCTTGTTAATAATTTAATGCCATGCTGAATTTTCCTACGAATATTGTTGCCGGATATCATGAACTTAAAATTTTATTGATTTATATGGTAGAAGCTAAGATGTTTATGAATGATGTATATATTGACTTGGGGTGAGAGCTTGAACCCCCATGGTGCATGTATATGCTTGGGGTATCAGCCTGAACCCTCAAATGGCTTAGTCATTTCCTACACGGTGTGACCCGATAGGGCAACGTGGTGAGGGCATTTGTTTTTATTAGACATGGAGGTGGTCGGACCGAGAGACATCTCTTTTATCCCTTTCAGGCTATTCGGTCGCACATCCGAAGAGGTCGCGAGCTAACGCCAAGGTTGGGGTTGATGTTTATGATTGATAATAATTGAAAACTCTTGACAGTTTCACCATTGGTTTGGATCAAACTCTTGGTAGAAAGATATTTTAGGCAAACTCCCTGAATTTGGAAAAGTGTATGTTGAATGCTCTTTTTTGTTATGGAAAATCATGGCTTTTGTTGTAAAATATTTGGATGACTATTTGATATTTTGTTG
This sequence comes from Dillenia turbinata, assembly GCA_037126225.1. Taxonomy (NCBI): domain Eukaryota; kingdom Viridiplantae; phylum Streptophyta; class Magnoliopsida; order Dilleniales; family Dilleniaceae; genus Dillenia; species Dillenia turbinata. The sequence continues at coordinate 21,014,969 of JBAMMX010000016.1, read as the reverse complement.
AAACATAAATATATTTTTAAATTATTATTTGACACTCTCCTCTCACCACTCACTCACATACACAGTTATGTTATTAACTCCACTCACTGAATATTTCTATACTCACCATTCTTTCCTCTTATTTTTTTTCAGAGGAATTATAGAGATAAAAGTTGTCTCATCGTTAACTAGATCCAGCTGAAGAGAAGACCGATCGAAGAGCATTTCTAAACACTTTCTATATAATATTTTATATACATGGTTTTTTTCAAAAATTTAAACCTATATTTTGAAAGTTATTTTTTGAAAGTTAAATGTTCACTTGCTCCTTAGATATTTTGAATTCAAGTATTTTGTGTGCCAGATTTTCTTAACTTGAAGTGTTATTGTCATAGTCTTGCGGGATCTTGGAGTGCTTATTGGTGATTACACGTACTTCTAAATCACATAGCGGTTGTCACGTACTCGGACCTGCGGGTTGAGACATGACAATTTTATTGGTATCAGAGCAAAAGTTTTGGAGTTATTAAATGTTTTCAAATATTTTTAGATATTTCAAATAATTTCAAATATTTTCAAATATTTATAAATATTGTTAAAGAATTCTATGTTTCTAAATATTTTGAAATGATTCTAAAAAAAAAAACCTCATATAGGACTTAGAAAAATGGAGTCACGTTTAGGCATAAGCACATTGTTAATTTATCTAATTTAGTGAGCTAAGGTTAGTTTTCCGTTTTGTAGAATCCAATGGCTCTCTGTCGAAAAACAAGGACTTTGATTGAAATCTCTCGTTCTGAGCATGGGACTGCATCATCTTCTTGTGCTCCTCCTATTAGTGTACTCAAACCTTCGGTTGTACCATCTAAGATTCCTCCACCACTATTTGCTGCATTCCAACAGTGTATGAAATGGTGGAGCAAGTATGGCATTCAATTCCAAACTCAAATCCAAACTCAAATGCAAACTCCTCCACCATCAAACATTTCCATCTCAACAAACACTCCCCTAATATTCATAGCTCCTCCTCCACCGGTAGTTATATCATCTACCTATCCAACCATTGAGCTGTCTAAGTTGATCAAGAAAGTAAGACAACTAGGTTGTGAGACTTTCTTGGATACTAGTGATGCTATAGTGACAAATGATTGGATTAATAAAGTTTAGAAAACTGTGGTTGACATGAGATTAGATGATGAGATGAAAGTTATGATGACTATAAGATTACTTAACAAGAGTGCTCGTACGTGGTGGGAGAATTTGAAGAGGAGATCCTCGACTCCCATCTCGTGGATTGAGTTCCTTAGAGAATTTGATGAGACGTACCACACTAGATTTTATCGAGATTTAAAGAGGAAGGAATTCTTCTACCTTAGACAAGGAAACAAATTGATGGCAGAATATAAGGCTGAACTGAGAGAGTTATCATTGTTTGTTCCTGAGTTTGTGGGTTTTGAAGAATATTTATGCTCTAAATTTGAGGAATGACTGAACTTGAACATTAGGGAAAAGATATCAGTTACGCAGGCCTACACTTTTATGAATGTCTTACAATTAGTCTTGAGGGCTGAAAAGATGGTTGAAGAAATAGGAAAGGTTAGAGAGAGCTATAGAAAGAAAAGGAAATCTGAATTCACCTCGGGTCAAAGATTTAAGAAAAGTAAAGACACAAATTTTTATAGTAATGCCTCCGGTATGGGATCTGTTGGCTTTCCTTAAGGCTAATACTTTTCCAATGTGAGTACCTCAAATACTAGTGCCGTATCCGAAAACAAGATGGTAGGCAGCAAGAAGGATTCTTATAGAAACTGTAAAAAATTTCATCTTGGACCTTATAATAAGCCTAGAAGGTGCTACTATTGTGGAGATGAGAGTCATCTCCAAAATACTTGTCCTGAATTAGGTTTGAAAGGGTAAGGGAGTCAACAAAACTGAGACCGTCCTAGTGGTTCCAGAAGTGGACCAGCCGATACTGTCACACCTCCCTCCAACACTGCTCTAAGGATAGGGACCAGAAGCAATATTATGGCTACTAATCCCCAATAACCCCAACCTCAAATCCAAACTAGGATTTATGGGATGACTAACGAAGAGGCATAGAACAACCTTGATATTGCCACAGGTCAATTTGATTAGGTATAAGTTTATTGATTTGAAAAACATGTTTTTGGTGATTACCCGATCTTTAAGGTTTGCTAGTACCATTGAATCATTGCATGTTAGAGATAAATTGATAAATAAATCTTAAGTATTAGTTTTATATAATGAATTGTGATGATTAATAATATTGCTATGTGATGAATGTGTGAGTATTGTTGAGCAAATTATGTGATATTAGACGTATTGAAGACTATTCTAGGAGAATATTCATATTGGTTGATGTCCATAATTGGATGCTATGTTATAAGAAGCATATATGAAATATGTATTACAAAGTTCGGTTAATAATTATTTGACGGTTTATATTAATAAATATAATAAAAATCTTTGATGATTGATACATACATACTTATTGACACAAGGTCTAATAATTTCTTTATTAGTACAAATTTTGCTAAGCATGTCGATAGCCCCTTGACCCTTGGGTAAGTGGCTAAATAGAAGTACATACATTGTGATGTATAGGTAGGCGAAGAAGATGAGAATGCATAGCATTGCATTACATGAAATATGTGGTTGGAAGTTTGCTAGTATTTAGATGAAATAACAGGGACTAGCAAAATACCCAAGATAGAATAGTTATACATTCTAGGTAACTATCTTCTTTAATTGGTCCAATTAGTTGACAACCGAATGAGGATAATTTAGAAAAATACAAGAAATAAATGAATAGTTAAGAGAAGTGGTTTTCTGATTGATGGTCAGAACATATTTTTCCATTTTAGTGCACTTGATATTATAAGAAAACTTTGGGAATTTGGAAAATTTTACACCATATGAGATATAAGTTGAGGTAGTTTGATTCTTAGAGCTGATCTATGTGATTTACTTTTAGTTATCTTAGCTTAGCATCCATTTATGGAAATAAAAGAGAATACTTGTTGAGTCTCTCCCATGTTCTTGAATTTCTTCCAATTGAGTTGAGAGAAAGTTGAAATTTTGGAGTCTAACCAATAGTCATCCAAGGGCAGCAAGTTAAGAAGTTGAGAAATAAACAAATTTCAATTATTAAAGTTCTATGGAAGAATAACCATGTAAAAGAAATGACTTAGGAACATAAGAAAATGATGAGGAAACAATATCTCTAACTATTTGAGGAATAAGTATGCATTGAAATTTTGAGAACAAAATTTTCTTTTAGGGGATGAAATTGTAACACCGTACAAGTCCAGATTGTAATGATGACACTAAATGGGATATTTGAAATTTTTTAGCCTCAATGAAAATATGAGAGAATAATTAATTTAAATTTAAATATGGATTTTTGCCCTTTTGGGGTTGCACAGGAAGTCCTTAGATAGTTGATCAATAGATTTTAAGCTCCCAATTACACTAGAGTCATGATCACCAGAGTCATCGATTATCAGAGTGCTCGGTAGAACTTAATTTCCCTATGAGAAATTAACTCGCTTAATAGAGATTTAAATTACTGGATTGTTTCTCCAACTTTAGTTTTCTGATCGGTGACTGTCATGTATCTCTCAATAACCGTCTGCTATTTTTGAAAATGGGAATCCTATCGGCACCTTTTCCCTATCACCTCATTTTTCTATATGTCTGATGGTGAATATCCAATTTTGAATCCCCATCAGTATTGAGACAACCATTGTTATTGTGAGATACCCTATCGATATTATTCCTCAGTAATAGTGTGAAATTGATAGTCTATTGATATATAGTAAAATTTGTAATCTCTCGATAAATGTCTGCTATATTTTCAAATGAAAAGTCTACCGGTATATTTTTTTACCTTATCGGTATACCTATTATGAAACTTCCTTGTACATTTTTATCCGTGGTGGCAAGCTTGTCGGTGCACTTCTTCCTATAGTACAACTCTCCCTACATGATCAGTGTTGTGGATAGGCTTGAATTGCAAATTTTTTTCCAACTATTGTCGTCATTTGCATGTGAGGAGAATTAAACTCATGCTCCACAAGTCTCCAAAAAGTCTTGCACCACCAAGCAACCCAATCTCTTCAATCACATAATACTAAATTTATATTATATTCTAAAATCTTGAATATTCTAAATTTTAATATTTCTAATTTATATTTCCTAAGTTGCATATTACATTCCAACTCTCCTTGCCAGTTACTCGAACACACTTTCCTAACCGAACGAAAGTTCAAATGTTTTCATTAGGTTGACCTTCCCAATAAATAAAAGGAATATATTGGATATATGCACAAATTGGAAGTGGAAGATGGTCATTAGGTAAATATTGAAAATGAATTTGATATTAAAATGTGAGGTAAAACTCCATAACTCACGAAAACCTAAACCTCATTTCTCTCTCTTGACTAGTCTCCTCTCCTCTTCTAAACCTAATCGATCCACCAACAAAACTCAAAATCTAAGATTTCAAACTACTTATTTAACTCCCCAAAATTAGAATATAGCCTTGATTTAGGAAAGATTTGAGGATATAGTACTATCATAAAATGGGAAAAATCAAGGGTTTGGTATAATCCAAACCGGATGGATCTCCTAAAAACACAATCAAGGTAATATAATTTTTTTAAGCCAAGTTTTAATTTGCTCAACTAATTGTCCGTTGGGATTTAGAGTATTTTTAAGTCAAAGTAAGTGAGAGGAAAAAAATTAAGATTTGAATGTTAAGGTTTTCGGTTGACCTAGATTGATGGATATTGATGATATTAGTTATTTGGTGATATCCTTTAGGGTTTAGACAAATTGATCGAGATAATCTCTTTTTGGTTATAGATCGATCTGGGAGTGACTACCTTCCCTAACATTGTGAGTAGATGGGCTGTTGTGATTGTGAATGAGAAATTATTTTTCATGATTTTCTAAAATGATTTTCTTACTTGATTTGTGAAATGTTTTGTGATTGTATAGTGTCCCTAAAAATGTTTTGATTGGAGCCATGAAATTTATGCTCTTGTTAATAATTTTGTGCCATGCTGAATTTTCCTACGAATATTGTTGCTAGATATCATGAACTAAAAACTTTGTTGATTTATATGGCACAATCTAAGATGTTTGCGAATGATGTATGTATTGGCTTGGGGTAAGAGCCTAAACCCACATGGTGTATGATTGGCTTGGAGTATGATCTTGAACCCCCCAAATGACTATAGTCATTCCGTACACGGTGTCGCCCAATGGGGCAATATGGTGAGAGCGTTTGTTGTTATTAGACCGGGAGGTAGTCAGACTGAGAGACACCTCTTCTGTTCCTTTCGGGTTATTCGGTTGCACCTTTGAAGAGGCTGCAAGCTAACACCAAGGTTGAGATTGATGTTTATGATTGATAATAATTGAAAACTCTTTGATGGTTCCACCATTGGTCAGAACCAAACCTTTGGTGGAAAGATTTTTGAGACAAACCCCCTGGTTTTGGAAACGTGTATATTGAATGCTCTTTTGTGTTATGAAAAATCATAACTCTTGTTGCAAAATATTTGGATGACTATTTGATACTTTGTTGGAACGTAAATATATTTTGAAATTATTGTTTGACACTCCCACACTCACCATTTACTCACATACACAATTATATCATTACACTCCACTCACTGAGTATTTCTATACTCACCTCTCCATCCTCTTATTCTTTTTAAGAGGATGTATAGAGATAAAAACTGTCTCATCGTTAACTAGATCCAGTCAAAGAGAAGAGCTGCTCGAGACCAACCGTCAATATTGGTCCATCCTAGTTATGGATTTTTGGAGGCATATAAATAAACCCATCAGAGAGCATTTCTAAACTCTTTTTGTATAATATTTTATATACATATTTTTTTTATAAAATTTAAACTTATATTTTGAAAGTTATTTTTTGAAAGGTTAAATGTTCACTTGCTCCTTAGATATTTTGATTTTAAGTATTTTGTGCGCCGGATTTTCTTAACTTGAAGTATTATTGTCATAGCCTTACGAGATCTTAGGGTGCATGTTGGTGATTACACGTACTTCTATATCACACGGTAGTTGTCACGTACTCAGACATGTGGGTCGGGGCGTGACAGTAAATCTGTCACATTAGACACTTAATAAATATGCAATACCTTCCTAATACATTGAAATGGTCAAAATACCTAATGATAACAAAATATTAACTAATAACCATATTAGAAATTTCTATATTTGATTAGAGTTTGCTATAAATGCATTATCATGAAGTAAGATATGTTACATAGAATTTAAATTTGCCCTAATGAGCAATATAATTCACTTATAAATAAGCCTGAGATTACTAACAAGCCCCTATCAAACGGGAACTACCTAATATAGTGCAAGCAGTTAACGAAATCATTTGAGTGGAATCTCAAGCAAATGTATGTCTAGCCAATAGATGTGTTGACGTAATGAGAGCATGCACATATTTAAACTAGCAAAGAAATTGCAAATTCAAGAGAGCAACTGATGTTCATCAAATTCCAATTATCCATTTCTTAATCACCTATGGTCACAACTTTACAAGATCGATATGAAAACAACCAAGAATATCATTTATAGAATAATTAACTTAATAGCTGAGTTATGTGATCAAGTACAGGTCATAAAAAAAATTATCAAGCTAATTAACTCGATCGCATGGAATCTTCTAACCTAATTGATTGACTAAATACAAATTAAAGGAATCGTCAAGTTTAATTGCAAAATTTGTGTTCAAATCATTATAAATAGACCATATACAATATGAATCCCTCATCTATAAGTAACCCCACTATATAAATCCAAAATCGCACAATTGAATACAAAACTCTAAATCTCTCTCTCTATCTCTTCATGAATAGTCTAGTAGAATAGATATTATAGAATAGAATGGCCTCTTCGATAAATTCAACTATTATATTCATCAATAGTCTTATTAACCTTGATCAACAATTGATCATTGCAATATTAAAAATTCTTGAATTTGATCTTACATTTGTTAGAAGTTCATTGATTTGTGGAGCCTTTATTCGAACAAATTGCTCTTTCCCTTATGTTCATTAGCAATTCTTCAGTCTTTGTACTCCTCTTTTCAACCAAATTGCTCCTTTAATTTTCAAGTTCTTTGCTTCTTTGGCGTGTGTATCATTTTTCTTCAATTTTTCAAAACCCTTTTTTGTCAAAAGACCTCATACTCAAAAGATCTTGATAAATAGCTTTGAAAGATTCCACCAAATCCTCACTACCACATCACCAAACCAAGCATCCCTCACAGCCAAATGTACGTGATGTCATCTGACACATTAACAATGCCACGTGTTTGCCAAGTCATCTACCATCTTATCAACTCTCAACCATGTTAACAAATTTTGGCATTTGCTTATTAAGATCTTGCTTTTATCATCATTTTTCTTAGGGAAAACTTATGAAAAATTCAATTTCTCATTCCTTGTCTCAACTATTTTAAACGAATCAAACAATAATCTTTAGGTACAATGTATGTGTAGCTTTCTTTTAGGTTGCAAGTTATGCCACATTATAACAAGTGAAATCCTAAAACCACTATAAGCACAAGATAAAGAAGATTCCAAATACCTTGAATGAGTCAACAATTGGAAGAGTATGAACTATTGAGTAATCATTTACATCTGCAACATAATTGTACAATCAATCCACATTTAGTTCAAGTAATTTGAGACAATTAAGGAAATTTGAGATTTCTTGGCCAACAAACATACAACCACTAGATTTGCCTACAAATACCAGCTATAGAGTACATTTGATTAACTCAAATAAGAATCAAGCTAATCTATCAATAGGTTCATTTCTCGAATACAACTTCTATAGAACCACATTGCTCAACCTAGCATTAGCCTAGACCAAATGCAACTCATACAATTTTTAATAGCTCTTAGCCCTACATATGACCTACTTTGTGCCTCATTATTTCATTGAAATCCACTGTTAAAGCCTTGAGATTATAGAGGTAGGATTGATCTTTGAAGAAACTAGAGTTAATCTTCTCAAAGCTAACTTGGATATTGTTTTTTCATCCACCTTAGTGCTAACCAATCAAATCATATTGGACCAAACAAGTTAGGCCACATCATTTCAGAGTGTGTAACAAATTTGGACATTATGCAAGTTTGTGGTAAAATAGAGTGTGAACATTACCACAAGCTTGGTTATCATATTGACAGTTGTCATATTTGACCTCAAAGGTCTCAGTAGTATGCACATACCTCTAGAACACACCACTAACCACTGTTGCAAGCACAAAAAAAAAGAAAGAAAAAAAAAAAAGAAAGAGACTCAACACACAAGTGTCGAGCCCCACCACCACCACTTCTTCTCTATTTCTTTTTTTTTTTCCTTCCTTTTTCTTTCTTCTTCCCCTGCTTCTCGCCCGAAGACCATCTCTACACCTCTCGTCTCTCTCTCCCTCTCTTCTCATCGTCCAAATTTGATCAAATTTTCCTCAACACCCATAGATTTAAACTTCAAACACTCCAACAAATCCCTAGAATGTTGAATCTAGAGAGAGAATTCAAGATTTTCTAAAGAGAGAAAAATCTAGGGTTTGGAGTGGTTCAACTAGGGGGTCTCCATAGAGGTAAATTTCCTCTCTTAACTTAATGTTAGTCTTGCATGAAATTTCAATTTATGTTGAAATTGGAATTTTGTAGAGAGGTGAATTTTGAGTTTTGGTGTAACTTGATTTGGGAATGAAATTGGTATCTCTATTTAAGGTAATCTTCTTCTCTTAACTAGATTTGAGTTGTTTTATCATGTTTTTTAATTTTTATGTTGAGATTGGAATGATTAAGTTTGGCGGTTTAAGTTTAGAGTTTGTATAATGATGAAATTGAAGGAAATATTGAATAGAAAATTATTTCTCTAAATCTATGATATTTATTAGAAGAATTTGAATATAAATTTAATTGTTGGAATTAATCGAGTTACATGCAGCGGAAGCATTCATAAATAATTTTCAGAAAAATAAATAGATCGGGTATAATAATAAATATCTCGAATATAGAGTCTCCCAAAAATCAATCGAACGTACATTCCTCGAACGGATCTCGTGGTCGAGATGGTGATCACGATGTTAATCGAACCACCACCGCAATACCACGACGCCGCAACCCTCAGTCCGGCTATCATCGTGACAGGAGAAATTTTCCTACGCGAAAATTTCTCAAACCCTCAAATAAAATTCTCTCTCTGGAGAATTCTATTTTTCTCTCAATATTGTGTGTTTTATTCTCTCAAGCAAAGTCTTCAATTATGAATCAATAACACAAGAGTGAATGAGATGTTAGTCTCGCAATCTAATTGTAACTCTACGTTTGAGAGAATCAAGGGTGAGTGGGTACGTATGGGTTAGTGAGAGTTATCCCACTAACCCCTATCAATTATCTAAAATGCCCCTCTAGGGCACAATAAACTAATATCTCCCACTTTCACTTAAGGGCATTATACGTCCGTCACAAGATCACAACTCATGCGATCACATCACCCTACTGGACTTTCATACAGAATTGGGCGTCATGCGACCTGCGAGTACACCTGCAAGCAAAGACCTCTCGATACACCCGTTAGGATGATCGAGAAGCCATCGTTAGTATCAAAATAACTCGCTGCACCCCAGATCCAAGACTAATTACATCCATCGAGTTACTTTCCTCAACGAAAGTAATCCCCATAATTGCTCGACTGTGTATCCACTATTATGTTTACATCCCAACATGGACAGACATAATAGGCTAACCGGTGAATACAACACAATGATGTAATGTCAATTGGTCTTCCTTTTCCCAAACTAGAATCTATTAGCCTCAATTCAGCTGCTTTCCTAGACCTGTCCCTCAGACCTCAATTTATCTTCCGGGCCATCGGTAAACAGACTAAAGTAGCAACACTGAGCCAAAACTTCTAAAAACAGCCGAAAGTGATAAGGGTACAAGAGATCCCACCCAATGGATCTCAGGTCTCACACAGTGGGAACGGGGATCAAAAAACATATCAGTGTCTCAAATAATGCTCCCACTATCCCTGGTCGACATATCACACGTGGTATGAAACGCGTGCCACAGTGTTATTTCCCCATCTCTCAAAGGGCATATGTCAGATTTCTCTAACACTGTGCAGGTATGAGACTCAGTCTACACATAAGACTTTACCCAGAGATCTCAGAGAGAGTATCTCAGAGACAATATCACTAGTCGTAGGCGATATCTGAGATCTCAAACCTGGCTACTTACAGGCATCATGGATGTGGGTACGTCCATGCCGGTCATATCGCATATGACCTCATCTTGAATACATATCAGGGCGACTTATATTCTAGTAGGGCTACTCTCAGAGCCTCTTACGACTAGAAACCGTCTCATATCCACTCACTCAGAGCTGGAGGTGGTCACTCGTGTGAGAGAGTCGACCACACCTGCCTGATATATCATTTATCACAACATATCATAAAATATATGACAATAAAATAGTGTTATAAATAAGTGACCCAATCATGCACACATGTCATATATATAACACAATAAGTATCAATACAAAGTGAGAAATGTCAATATACATGCAAAACCCAATGATTCCTATATCTCACACAGGAATCTCTCACAATGGGTTTATTGAAGGGATCAGCCAATACGCTGTATAGTAATGTACTTAATTTGTCACTTCACCCTTCTCGGTGATGTTTCTCATAACATGGTATTAGGTATCAATGTGTTTGGACTTACTGATACTTAGGGTCTCAAGTGTAGTCAATGGCGGCCTGATTTTCTCAATAAATCTTTCACTGGCCTCCCACTGTTTGCCACAACCCCTAAGTGATCCGGAAATCTCCGGAGCTAAACACTCCCCTGAACTGCTGCTGAGCATCTCATAAGCTCAGTCTCTATCGTAGATAGAGATATACAAGTTTGCTCCTTGCTACTCCAAGACAACAAAACCTGATATCGATTTGCATAAGTTCAGATCACCAATCTAGTTGGTATCTGAATACCCAATAAAATGCAAATCACCTCCTCCGTAACATTAGAAGAGGACCACAGTTTCCTCGAGATATCTCAAAATCCTTTCACTGCTCTCCAGTAATCCCTTCTAGAATTCGATCGATACCTAATCACCATACTGACTGCAAATCGAGCATCTGATCGTGTACGCGACACTGCATACATCAGATCACTTAGTGCACTGGAACAAGGGATTTTACTTATTTCCCTTGTCCTTTTCTAAGTCTTATGGCATATGTTAAGAATTAGGCTTTAACCTTTTAGCAATAAAAGTATCTTTAGGTTGTCGATCTTTTCGAAGCACTCAAGAACTCCCTTGATGCTTGACTCCTGTAAAAGAGTCAACACCTGTCTCGAGTGATCCCTCTGGATCTTAACTTGGAGAAAGAACTGAGTCTCACCCATATTCTTCACATCAAGACTCGACAATATCCACGTCATCGTGGTCATTAGATATTCTCTGTTATTCCCAGTCAACAGAATGTTATTCACATGAGGACATGATCACAAAAGAATCAAAAGAACGTAAAAGGTATACGCGATGATCCTCCTCGATTATCACGAAACCGTAAGATATCACCTTCTCGTGAAATCTCAAACGTCACTACCTGATTGATGATTAAGGTCGCATGTCGACTTCCGAAGTCAATGGACCTTATCATCCTGATCTATAAGAATAAAGCCAAATAGTTGTTCCTTGTAGATCTCCTCATCCAAAACTTCTACTCAGGAGAACAGTCTCGACATTCCATATCATGTCCATGACAATCGCTAAAAGTAAACGGATCGAGATAATTTCACCCTCAATCTGAGTAACCCCTGGTTATCAGATGGGCCTTATACCTTGTCACCGATACGTCGGTGTATCTCTTGATGTTGAGAACCTACTTGTTCCCAATGGCCCTACTACCCTCAGGCACATCAACTAGTTCCCAGATCCCGTTGATTCTCATCAACTCCTCTCACCCATGGCCTATAATCAATGGTCCTTCACAGAACCCTTAAGAACCTCTAGGACAGTTAAAGGTTTCTCGTAATCCTCAAGAGTCACTAAGAGCCTCTCCCTCAATTGAAAAGCGATGATTAGGTATGCGTTCTCGACTACTCTTAAGAGGAGGGGAAACCTTTTTATCTCTAGATGAATTGCTCCTACTAGGACCGAGATCCGTAATGGATTCTTGGATCCTGCCATTGGGATTAGCCAACCACTAGATTCATCCATCTCATAAAAGGTAAAGTCCCAATTGATTTCACCTCTCATAGAGAAATCATTTTCAAGAATCTCGGCATCATGAGACTCAATCTCAGTGAGAGTGTCATCTGTATGCTCATTAGAAATACATCTCTTTTCTCACAAGCCTAACTCGCTGTGTAAATGCGAGAAATAGTGAACATACGTTGCATAACCCCATAATCTCAAATGGCTAAGGTCAGGCTGCCTCCCTGTCCAAAGCTCATATGGAGTACTGACTGCGGACTTCAATAGAATACGATTGAGAACATAGACTGCAGCCAATAATGCATCTCCCCAATGGAAAACAAGTAAATTGGTTTGTGCCATCATCGGTCTCACTGTCTCAAACAAAGTCCTATTCCTCTCTTGCGGCTACTCTACTCACTGAGTAGCAAGGAATGGTCAGTATCTCGCAATGTCCTTTTTGAAACAAAGCCCTTCAGACAAATACTCACACTCTCGTTCGGTTCTGAGAGTCTCTACTCTCAAGCCTAACTGATTCTCAACCTCGCTAGTAACCTCCTGAGGCACCTCAATGCATTAGACTTGCGCGAGATAAGATAGATGTAACTAAACATGTGTAATTGTCTATGAACGTAATAGAGTACCCAGCACCATTTCAGGTTCTCACGTTCATAAGGCCACAATGTTGGAGTGAGCCGACTACAATGGAGTCCCAGCCCTCATTGTATTGTCGAATGGTTTTCTTGTAAGTTTGCCGTCTAGGCAAGACTGGTTAGCGGGTTCTACAAAATCACTCACTGCTAACCGGTTCATCCTCTCTCACACTAAGAGGACAACAAGAAATACCATTGAAAATGAATTATTTCCAGTGCATATAGTCCCTTATGGACCAAAATAGAACCAATCATAGAATTGTCGTAACAAATAGAAATTTTAAATTTCTAAATTAACAGGGCATATCCTAAACTAAAATCAAGTTTTGTCGAACTTTTGGAGCATAAAGAGTATACAGAGTCTAGCAACTTTGCAACTCCAACTTGCAAGTGCTACTCCCTCTGATGTCAACAAAACACTCCATTTCAGTACGTAAATCCTCCTACTTGAGGACTCACTAGGCAAAACTATATAAGCGCGCTCCTATCTCGAGTTATGTAGTTGGTTGCTTCTGTGTTTACAATCCACGAAGGAGAGAAAACAGAAAGCAACTCAAACCACATAAACAAGAAAGAGATAATTTTTACTCGTCGCACTCATGAGCGAAATGACCAAGTCTACTACACGTGTAGCATTACACCTTGGTCGTATCCAACTCCTTCTCGCTGTGTATTATTATTATCGTTTTTTCGGATGTTTTTTTCTTACCTGAATCTCGAGTCCCACATGAGTCCTTGCTTGACTCCATCGCATAAGCATGACCCGAGTATGGCCTACTCGCCTCTAGATGCTCCTACTCGAGCTCACTATGCCTATTCACATTAGTGAAAGTACGAATACTTTCGTCGTATGTGAAATAAACTTTCATGATTTCTCATGAATCAAGTAAAGAACTGGATCGCATCCAGCACTAGAAAACATATCCGAAATGGGCTCAGTCACATTCCCCAACTCGGCGATCATACTCGACATTTTTATCAAATGTTGCATCATCATATGATCAACCCTTTTCTTATAAGTTATTATACTTATAAGATAGCATCCTCATCTCAGGATCTGTAAGAGCACTATAATACTCTTTATAGGGTGAGCCAAACTGATAAAACCGTAGGATATTGCTCATGAACTGGGATCACATCATCGTGCATGCTACTCAGGAGGATTGCCATAACTCGGCTATCATTGCTCTTTCATGCACTTAATATCTCCTAATCCCGTCTATCTGAGGTGTGGTATCCTCCCCGAAATCCACCATCTCTTACCTCAGAATTTTAATTAGATTTTGCTCCCCGAGGATAAATTGAATCTACTGGTGAAAAAATCACGTATTTATTACCATTCAATTTTATCCCCCTTACAAAGTCTAATACAACAATTTTAGAAACAGTCAATGAGATAGTCATGACTTGTGATGCTTATTCTCACATTTTGTGCACCCTACGAATCAACAAGACCCAAATAATTCGAATACCTATCCTAAGACGAGCGTATGAATCAACAGACACCATACACCACAATCCGGGATAGCATCTCACCATTTGGATTAGGATTTGATACACAAAAACCCACAAAAATCACTTTTATGAATGTGGAACCCACAAAAAATTGAAAAATTTCTATTCCGGACAACCTGACACGCTGCCGGTGGTCCCACATGCCGCCACGCACCGACGGCGCATCCCCACGCGCCTCCACGAGCCGGGGACAGTGACCGGGGGGTGCCAAAGGCGCAACGCGTCTGGCACGCGCTTACATACGCGGACCCCGCGTGCACGGGTCGGTTTAAGAACCGGTAGCGGGTAGGAACCTGAACCCGGTCCGGATCCGTGGGTTGCTGGTCGGGGACACGTGTCCGAGTTGTAATCGACCCGGACGACCAGACCGGTTCACGCGCCTCTCTCTCGCGCGTGAACGTCACGCCCAACCTGCCTCGCGCATGTATCTCACGCGCCCTCGGGTTGGACCTCTTCGTCTTCACCCGAATTTTCCTGTAAATGGGTCTTTTGACCCGATTGCCGGAAAACCCCATTTCCAGCACCATTATGATCGGATTTTTTATGAAATCTCTAATTTCATTAATTTCAAACATTATTGACTCGATTTTTGGAATAATTATGCCCTAAACTCGGCGTATTTCGGATCCAAAAATCCGACCCTCCGCGGTCAATTTTGAAACCCAATTTTTCGGCTACAAATATAAGCAATATATATATCAAATTAAAGAGCATGAAACGAGGATTACAGATCTATAAATTTCATGCATTGATTTGCCCTAAAACTTGACAAATCTAAGGTTGAAGGGGTCGGTCACTATTCACGGCCGAAACTTTCAACCGGAATTTTTTTCACCTAAACATACTCAGAAAATTACGAAAAAATTATTTTCGTGTTCTAGGGATCATGGGTAACACAGTGGCATTCTCGGATTTACGATACTCATCCGTGATCCGAACCCCAAATTTTAAACCCTAAATTTTTTTATACCCAAAAATTAACCCGAAAATTATTTTTAATCCAACGTATCGCTCTGATACCAATGTTGAAATTAATCGAGTTACATGCAGCGGAAGCATTCATAAATAATTTTTGAAAAAATAAATAGATTGGGTATAATAATAAATACCTCGAATGTGGAGTCTCCCAAAAATCAATCGAACGAATATTCCTCGAACGGATCTCGTGGTCGAGATGGTGATCACGATTTTAATCGAACCACCACCATAATACCACGACGCCGCAACCCTCAGTCTGCCGATCATCGTGACGGGAGAAATTTTCCTACGCGAAAATTTCTCAAACCCTCAAATAAAATTCTCTCTCTAGAGAATTCTATTTTTCTCTCAATATTGTGTGTTTTATTCTCTCAAGCAAAGTCTTCAATTATGAATCAATAACACAAAAGTGAATGAGAGGTTAGTCTCCCAATCTAATTGTAACTCTACATTTGAGAGAATCAAGGGTGAGTGGGTAGGTATGGGTTAGTGGGAGTTATCCCACTAACCCCTATCAATTACCTAAAATGCCCCTCTATGGCACAATAAACTAATATTAATGATGTTGGAAATCTAGACTTAGGAAAAATTTAGGAGAAAATTAATTAACCACAAATTTAATTTATGGTTAACTGTAAAATGGTATTCATTGCTTTATGTTGTGACAATTGAATGTTTAGAGATGATTAATTAGTTTTGGATTGTGGATTAGGAGTGTTAACCCTCCCAAGAAATGAGTGGATTTTATGTTTTAAAATATTTTACTTGATTTTTTTCAAATGATTTTAAAGATGAATTTTGAAATGTTTTTTGTATGTGAAACATCCCAATACATGAATTTAATATAGTTATGCATCCAAATTATTATAAATAGATAATGTGTCAGGTTTTATGTAATGTATTAAGTATAATTTGATTTGAGAAATAGTTGAATTAAATTTGACACATTTGTTGCATTGGTTAAATATGGAATGATGTATTTATTGCTTCGGGTGTGAACCTGAACCCCCTATTTGTGGCTGTAGTCATTCCATACCAAGGTGTGGTTCAACGGGACAACATGATTAGGGTTTTATTAGACAAAGAGGTTAGTCGAGCCCAGAAGACATCTCTTTTGTCCCATTGGGCTAACTTGATTACACCGCCAAGGAGGTTCCGAGCCAACACTAAAGTTTAGGGCATTCGATAAATATGAAATGTATGAAAACCCCTTGATAGATTTGCCCTTGGTCACGGTAAATCATTGTCGATTAAAATATTTTTGGCATTTCCCTTTGTTTGTTGAAAATGTTATTATAATTTAGATGCATAAAACTTATTTTGTTGAGATATATGGATTTGGTTAGACAATCTTAATATTTATGAGAATATTTATGAAATAGAATATAATTAAAATCTTTTATTTTTAATATTATCTGACATATCTACACCCACCCCTCATTCATTGTATAACATATTATTTCACTCATTGGGTATTGTTTATACTCATTCCCCTTGTTTTATTTTTTTTTCAAAGGATGTTTAGCTTAGAGTTTGGCCCCTATCTTAAGCCGAACTAAAAATATTTTGTGAATCTCTTCGGCGATCGGTTTCTTTTGATTATATTTTGAGGTATTAGTAGACCTTGTGGAGGCATTGTTTGTAACTATTTTGGAGAACTATCCTGAACACTATCTTTGTTGATTTTAGATCTTGAATTTCATTTGGTTTTGTGTACGTGTATTAAGGACCTATTTGATTTCTGAAACTATATTTGGAAAATTATCTTGGTTTGCATTGATTTGGATCCCTTGAGTAGGGAGACTTATTTTATATTATGTGGATTTGATTGGAATGGCCGGGTGGCACTATGCATGTATTTGGATTTGGATAGTCAGGATGGCCTTATGAATGCATGTTCACTGAATTGGATTTGTTGAATTATTTGAAAAATGGATAGATATTGATGAATGCCTTGTGATACCTTTGCGTATAGGTTAGGTTTACCCATATTCTGAGGAAACGCGGCGGTTGTCGCCGGTGTGACAAAGGTATCAGAGCTTAGGTTCTTGTTCTGTAAAAATTTAAGAGGTTTTTCAAATATTTCTAGATATTTTCAAAAGTCCTCAATTGTTTTCAAAATATTTTAAAATTTTGGTGTTCAAAGTATTTCTAAAGGGTTTTTAAAATGCCTCATACAGGTCTTAAGAAGTTGAGTTTATTTTTTTAAGGGGTTAGCTATTTAGTTCTTCATCTAGTCCTATGTATTAAGAATAGTTCCTTTTTTGCAGAATTACAATACCTCCCTGACGAAGAATGAGGAATATCAATGAAATTCCTCCACCATCTCCTTAACTAAAGGTCACATCATCTTCATATGGGCCTCCTTCGGCTCTTACTCACCCAGTTCTACCAACCGAGACGCCGGCCTCACCGCTTGCTACACTTCAACAAGTGATGGAGTGGTTGATGGCCTATGGAGTTCAAATGCAAGCTCTGCCACAAGCATCAGTTCCACCTCCACCTACTCCAGTCGTCCCACCAACTCCTCCGGTGGCACCGGTGGTTCCTCTTACATCCGTTGCTACACCGGCCACTCAATCGACTATTGAGTTATCTAAACTATTTAAGGAAGCTCGGCTACTGAGATGTGGCACCTTCTTGGAAACTTATGATGCCACGGTAGTCAAGAGTTGGATTAACCGTGTCCAAGAAGTGGTGGCCAATATGGGGTTTGATGATGAGAGGAAGCTCATAGTGGCTATGAAACTCTTAGATGAAGATACTCGTATATGGTGGGATAATTTGAGAGAGAGGTCTCCGATACCAATTACTTGGAGCAAATTCCTTCAGGAATTCGATGAAAAATATTATTCACAGTTTCATCAGCACTTGAACAGGAAGGAGTTTCTCCATCTCTGCCAAGGCAATAAGATGGTAACGGAGTACGAGACTGAGTTGAGGAGACTATCCTCCTTTATTCTGGATATGGCCTCCGAGGAGTACATGAGATTCAAGTTCAAGATTAGCTTGAACTTAAATATTCGAGAGAAGATGTTGGTGACCAAGGCTCATTCCTTCTAAGATGTATTGGAGTTGGCTTTGACGGCTGGACAAATTGTTGAACAAAAGGGGAAGATGAGAGATGGTCAAGGAAAGAAGAAAAGTTTGGATTTTCATTGAGACAAAGCTCCAAGAAGAGTAAGAGCTCGGGCTCCTACGATGGCGTCCTTATTTTTTGATCCGTCGACCCTCCACAAGGGCAATGACTACCTCAGTTTGGTGAACCACAGCTAGTGCTACCTGTAGAAGTAAGTTAACGGTGAGTAAGAAGGACCCTTACCCAAATTGCAAGAGGTTTCACTTTAGATTTTGTAGGGAGCCACGGAGGTGTTATTAATATGGAAAGAAATAGCATTTCTGCAACCATTGCCCGGAGTTAGGAATGAGCAGACAAAGAAGTAAACCAGATGAGACCAACCTAGCAGATCTAGGGGTGGTCAAACTAATACCTCCACTCATTCAACAAATACTACTCCATGAACAGGGATAGGAAGCAATACAGTGGCTATTCCCCCTCAACGTTCTCAACTAAGAACGCAGATGAGGGTTTATGCCATGACAAATGAGGTAGCCCAGGCCAACCCAGACATAGTCACAGGTACCTTCTTCTAAACTTTTTCCCTTGTGATTTGAAATTAATTATATAAGTGTACTATAACTTGTAATAGTGAAGTGAGTTGATGAATAGGTTGTTATGTGAAAATTAAGTTAGAGATATATCATTGGGTAGCTAACCTATAGAATTCCCTTGAGTGAGTGTCACTCAATCGGTGATTACTCGACGGTAATCGAGAATCCCTTTTTAGTCGTGTCTAGTTTGGGGCCAAACAGTTTCGAACCCTATAGATCCATTATGGCCTCTAAGCCTAGAACCTTAAATTCCAAAGTCTTATGTATATATATACATATGATGTGTTATGATTGTGTGGTGTAATGCCATGATATGGAGGGTCATCTGTAGAGTAGGTATTTTGAAGATTAACTAATAATTATTTTATGGTTTACATTAAATAGGTATGATGAAAATCTTTGATGTTGATACTCGTGTGCTTGTTGATATGGGTTCTAATAATTCATTCGTGAATGTGGGGTTTACTAAGTATGCCAACAAACCCTTGAGTCTCATTGATGAAGAATTATTGGTGATCACTCTATTAGGTGAGCAATTGATTAGGAACACAGTGTACAAGAGCTATGATGTGGTGATTGGGGAAGCTACTCTTGAGGCAAACGATACCATTGGAAATGGTGGACTTCGATGCCATCCTGGGTATGGATTGGCTATATCTCCACTGGGCTTCTGTCGATTGATTCTGGAAAGAGGTAGAATTTTGAAGACCGGGGTGTTCGGTAGTGGTATTTGTTGACAAGCAGTGGGTTTTGCTGAGTTATGTAATCTCGGCCAAGGAGGCAAGGAAGTTAGTGCATAAAGGGTGTGAAGCATACCTTGCACACATCATTGACACCACAGTTGAGAGTCCCAACTTGAAGGATGTTTCGGTAGTGAATGAGTTCCCGAATGAGTTGCCTGATTTGCCTCCAATCCGAGAGTTTGAATTTGCCATTGATTTAGATCCAAGTACCACCCCAATCTTGATCCCTTCATATAGAATGGCACCTGTAGAGTTAAAGGAACTAAAAGTGCAACTCCAAGAGTTATTGGAGAAAGGGTTTATCTGGCTGAGTACCTCACATTAGGGTGCTCTGGTCTTATTTGTGAAAAAGAATGATGGCATCCTCCGGTTGTGCGTAGATTACCAGCAACTCAATAAGATGATCATCAAGAACAAGTATCCGTTGCGAAGGATTGATGATTTATTTGATCAACTGCAAGGGGCTTCAGTATTCTCAAAGATAGACTTAAGGTCGGGGTACCACAAGTTAAGAATAAAAGGGGATGACATTCACAAGACCATATTTACAACGTGATAATAGCCACTATGAGTTCTTAGTGATGTCTTTTGGACTAACCAATGCTCCTACAACTTTCATGGATTTGATGAATCAGATTTTTCACTCCTATCTTGACAAGTTCGTCATAGTTTTTATTAATGACATCTTGGTATATTCCAAGAATGATGAGGAGCATTTTGAGTATCTACGGATAGTGTTACAAACTCTTCGGGAGAAAGAGTTGTACGCTAAGTTCTCAAAGTGTGAGTTCTGGCTAAGGAATATCAATATTTTTGGACATTTAGTATCCGGAGATAGGATATTTGTTGATCTAAAAAAAAGTGGAAGCCATAATGAAATGAGAGCAACCAAAGAATGTCACCAAAGTGAGAAGCTTCCTTGGATTGGTGGGGTATTACCAGAGTTTCGTTGAGGGGTTCTCTAAAATTACAACTCCATTGTCCAACTTGATTCGAAATGGAGTCAAATTTGAGTAGAGTGACAAATGTGAAGAGAGTTTTCAAGAACTCAAAATGAGGCTTACATTCACACCAATCCTTGCGCTCCCCCTAGCAGTGGCGACTATGTTATGTATAGTGACGTTAGCAAACAAGAGTTGGGTTGTATTTTGATGCAAAATGATAAGATGATTTTCTATACCTCTAGCCAATTGAAAAAACATGAGTTGAATTATCCTACGCATGATTTGGAACTAACCACTATCGTTTTTGCCTTGAAGATATGATGACATTATTTGTATGGAGCTATGTGTAAGATCTATATCTACCACAAAAACCTCAAGTACTTACTCACTCAAAATAAGCTAAATTTGAGACAACGGAGGTGGTTAGAATTAATTAAGAACTACGACTTAGTGATAGATTATCATCTGGGCAAAGTAAATATGGTCACAAATGGCCTAAGCTGTAAGTCTTCTTCTTCGACATCTCATGGGAGTTCGTATCTCTCATACTTAGTAGGACTCTATGCACTTGAAGTCAAATTACCCAATGATGAGCATGATGCACTTTTGGCCAAATTTGAAGTGCGACCAACATTAGTGGACCATATTAGAGAGCTCTAAGCAACCGATGAGGAGATAAAGTGTATAGTGGAGAAGGTTCACAAGGGTGAAAATGATGAGTTCCATATCTGAGGGGACAGCATGGTGGTATATGGAAAACGGATTTGTGTTCTCAAGAATGATGATCTTCGGAGAGCCATACTTGAAGAGGCATACTCTTCAACTTATGCGATGCATCCCAAGAGTACCAAGATGTACTGAATCATCAAGGAAACTTATTGGTGGTCAGGGTTGAAGCGGGTGATAGCAGGGTTTGTGGCTAGATATCTAGTATGCAAACAAGTCAAGGCCAAACATCAAAAGTCAATCGGGACCCTACAACCACTATAGATACTCGAGTGGAAATGGAAGCACATCATCATGGATTTGCAGTGGGATTGCCACATACCCCGAGCCGGCATGATGTCATTTGGGTGATTGTTAACCGGCTCACTATTTAATTAAGCAACACAAATGTTTATGTCAAAGTCTTAACAGTTAAGGTTTGTGATAACATATTAGTAAGAACTTTTGTCACTATTTAATTAAGCATTTACTTAGTTCATTTATTAAAATTTTATAAGCTATACCATTTTTTTCTTAGTTTTAGTTATGGCAATTCTATAGTGTGAAATACTATAGTTATTTTTTTGGATTTCTACATCTCTATTAGTATATTTTATTTCATCATCAACTCCATCCTCACATTTTAATATCATTTAAAACTGTTTTTGAAAAAGGTTATTACCTAGTACACACGCAAGTAGATCTTGGTCTGATGATTCATCTGGGAATTCCCTTCTTTTGTCTATCTTTTTTGGGACAAGTTGTGGCCCTTTGTATCTGAATGATTGTGCTAAGCATTAGGTGCACTATGACTATCGAATGATTGCATCAAAAAATCATAAGATTGCATAAATGTTATGAATTTTAGTTGGGTTGTGAATATCGAATTTGATAATTTTCATACAAACCATCAAACAAAATTCATAAGCAAAAATTTTTGGATTGAGATTGGGTTAGCATCACTTACCTCTTTCCGACGATGGGTATTCTAGACCGAGGAAGTGTCACAAAAACGAATCACCCCCAATTGTTCACAACCCAAATACCTCGGTGAATGAAGATAATCAATTCCATCAAAGCCCTCTCTTGTATTTGAGAATTTCATCTTTCTCTCTCTCATCCACACATGGTCTTCCCTTGATTTTCTCTTTTTTATTATTTAGGGAAAAAAAAAGGGACACACTCCCCCTTTTGTTTCTTGTTGTGTCATCTGTTGGGAAGCTATTTTCCACCTTTAGTGTATTCAATTTTTAGAGAGAGGGAGAGAGGGGGGAGTTAAAAAGGTGGGTTGAGGGGGCGGTTCCCTAATAACCACCCCTCCCCTCTATTTTGATTCAAACACAAGGGGAGCAGGTCAATCCTCATGGGCAGACCCGCCCCATATGATAACATCTCTCACTCGTAAATGAAGGCTAGACTCGCACATAGCGTGATCATTAATATCGAATACTAATTTCATATAGACAAAAGAATCGTGTGACCTATGAGAATACCAAGAGCTCTAGAGCTATACACCTATTAAGGATATATAGTAGTTCATCGTCAAAGTAGTGATGAAGACATCGTATCTCATTATACCCCAGATCTCAAAATAATGTGAGAGCATATTTGACTCAAATCCAATCATGTATTCACAATTATATCTCAAAAGACTAAATTACAAACATAATTGATCGATTTATGAATACAGAGTAACGTGTCGGTCAAAGACAGTATTTCTTTCATACTACTAATTTTCAACTTTATCTTAGCTACTTTCTTAGACATGCGCCGCCAAACCGAATCATCCATGGCTTCTTAGTGACACTCTAAAGTAGCAACACTAAAATAAAATTTCAAGAGACAGACGAAAATCCTAAGGGTATAAATTGAGATTAAATATAAACCTTGAGTCTCACACAATAAGATGGACATAATGAGATGAAGAGGGATATATCATCTCATTACTCATTTGGTCATATAAGTACCCATGGTATGAAACACGTGCTATGATACTTTTCTTTCCATTTGAAATCATATGTTTTCTTTTTTAAAATAACGCATCGTACATGTCTAGTCCAAGTATACACAATACTTGACCTAATTTTCCTTTTTACAAGTCCTCCAAAATCTCACGATGTTAAGGAAAATCCACACCTGACTATTCGACAAGTTTAATAGATTATGGAAAATCCATTTCGATTACCATATGTGTAGTATATTTAACTGGTAGTCTCATCATACTACTTAATTAAAGTCGCTTATATGTGTGTTAATCCACCATAAATTAACATGCCTTATCTCTACATGTCACTCAAACATTAGAGGCGATTGCTCATGTGAGAGATCCAATCTCAAAACTTACCCGATATACTTTTAATTCCAGATACAAAATTCAAATGTTAACGAATATGAGCATTACAATATATATACTTTTTGTATATAATCACAATCACTATCACAGTAACAAATATTGTCACAATCTACGTAATCTATGTCATCTAGCATGTCTCACAAACATATCTTTAGGTATTGACCTTCGAAAAAGGACAAACCATTACAAAATATATAGACACATATCTCAATGTCATTTCCTTTATTTCAATCATGCCTCTAACAAGATTGATTTTTATGTCTATGTTTGGTTTAGCCATCATATTTGGAGTCTCTTATGTAAGTAATAGTTAACCAATTATCATAATGAATCATCAATCTCTCACTAGTTGCTTACTTCTCCTAAAAATATTGCAACATACACTTAACCAAACTTATTTTTTGAATTATGGAAGCATTGACCACAAATCTGCTTCTATCATAGAAAGTGATACACAGGTTCATTTCTTGATTCTCCATGAGATAGCACTATCATTGAGTAAGCAAACATAACTAAAGAGTAGATTTTCTCTCATCTAAAACACCTTCCGAATCAATATTCATGTATCCTTTCAATATTAGATCCTTTCTTTAATAATGAAGGAAATAATTTGCAGTTCCACTTAGATATCTCAATATCCTATTCACAACAATTTAATCACTCTTCCTAGATTAAACAGATACCTACCGACTAAACCCTATAATATGACAAATATCAGAACGAGTACACATCTAACGTACTTCTAGTTCCCAACTATACTAGAATACGATGTTCTAAATATTTCATCTATTCATTAGGAGTTCTAGGACATATATCATCTCTTGAACTATCACCTATAGTCACAGGAGTATTAGCAGGTTTGCAATCTTTTAAACTGAACCGTTCCAGAGCTTTTATAACATAAGACTTTCGAGATAACTCCAATTATCTCCTAGAATGATTTCTTTGGGATTCAATTATCAATCTGCCTCACATATATCCTTCATCTTAAAAAAAAAATGAAGAATAACCATTTCAAGTTCTGAATTACATACTCCTTATCATTCGCAGATAACAATATATTCTTAACATATAAGGATAGAATTATAAACTTGTCATTGGACTTTTCAAATAGAAACAATGGTTTTATCTATCATAACAAAATCATAAGATATCACATCTTTGTGAAATCTTAAATATTATTATCTTGAAAATCGTTTAAGGTCATAAATTGATCTACTCAATTTACTAACTCTGTCTACCTGGCCTTTAATGACAAAACTCTCTAGTTGTGTCATACAAATGCCTTCCTCAAGCTCACCACTAAGGAAAACAGTCTTCACATCCATCTGACATAATTCCAAATCCAAATTGGTCACTATTGCCAACTACATGCGAATAGAGATAAATCTCACTACCGGGAAAAGGTTTCCTCATAATCAACACTCTTTTATTGAGTGTAACCTTTTACTATCAGTTGAGCTTTTTACCTCTTAATAGTTCTATCTACCCTACGCTTTGTTTTGAGAACCCAATTGTTCTCAACAACTTAGCATCCTATTAGAAGTTCAATCTATTTCCAAATATGGTTGGACATCATTAACTTCAACTCTTTCTTCTATTACCTTTTTCATTCACCCTTGGTGGGACAAGATAGAGTCTCATATATGTTTTGAGACTCTTCTTCATCTTTTGAAGAAATAACAAATACGTGCCCTTCAATCTCGAAGTGATGCTTAAGCATGGTTTTCCTAATACTTTTTTCAGTTTGTAACTCAATTGGATCGTTAGAATTTAAAACTCTGCCACTGGGATCAACACTATTCTAACAATTCATAATAGACAAAGTTATCATTTTAATTAACTAATTCAAATAACAGCTCTATTTCCTTCATGTCACCTCTGCTAGGAAAATCATTCTCTATAAATATGATATCCGTGATCTAATCTTTACTACAGTACCATCTTCTTATTCACAAATGAATACTTAACTTTCAAACTAGTCAGAGTATCTAATAAAGATAGTCTTACTTCTACAGGGATCCAATTTTTCAAATTTATTGAAAAAATCTCAAATACAAACTACCAATTCTCAAAATCTGAAGTCACTGAGATATGACTCTCTACCAGTCTAAAGTCTATATCATGTCGTTGGTATTTTCAATGAAGGTACTTCGTTTAAAATATATATAGGCCGCAGTTAATATGACATCTTTTAAAAAAAATGCAAGTTAATCTGCGTCATCATGGATTTTGTCATATCCAACAATATCATATTCCGTTTCACTATAACACCACTTTGTTAAGGTGTATTTGGAATAGTCAAATGTCGGTTTATGCCTCTTTCATTACTCAGATCCTTAAATTAATCTGATAGAAATTTACGCTATTTATTCGTTAAATTTTCTATTTCACTCATATAATATCTGAAGCACTCAAGTGTTTCGGACTTACGAGAAATCAAATAGATATGGTCAAATGCATAAAATCATCAATGAACGTAATGAAATACGGAGTTCCATATCTGACCTTCACATTTATTGAATCACAAATATCTCAATTGATTAAACGCAATAGAAATTTAGCCCGTATGGCTTTTCTAAATAGTTTTATCATCATTTTGTTGGCAAGTCAACATTCATACATTGATAAGTCAACTTTTGTGAGTGAACCCAATGGTTCTTTTCTCAATAGTTGATTCACCCTATCTTACCCTAATGTGATCAAATCTATTATCCCATGTCACATTATCAACAATTACAAAATAATGAAACCATTTGCAAACTATCCAAAACCAATATACATATCATTCAAATATAAATCAACCATATATCTCTGAAAGTTCAAATCAAAGCCATATTTCAAAAGAACAAGAACAGATAGGATTCCATCGAATTTCTGAGATATAGAGAACAATATGCAAAATGAGAGTTCGGCCACTTCGTAACTCCAATTTACAAGTGCCAACTTTTCTAACATTTACTCTTGCATCGTTCTCCACATACTATTTACTACCAGAATGCAATCGACGAAAAACTCATAAATATCTCTTTATCTGTTCTTATATCCAAAGTTTTTCTTTTGTTATCCGTCTACAATCTCTTTTCTTTTCTTACTTTTGTTCTAGTTCCTCTGACACTTAGAGTCCGAAACTCGTTTAGAACTAGACTTTACAACAAAAGCATCAACTATGGATCTTACAGTATCAAACTGCTCATCCTAAGCTTAACGTGGTGAGTATTATTCAAGAAAGTCTTCACACTATTATTGTGAATCAAACTAACTTTCAGGTGCTCCCATTTAGTAAGAAGGAATCGGATCAAAACTTGAACTTTCTGTTCATTGTAGATGACATGACCAACTGACTTCCACTCTCTAATCATGTTAGACATGACCCTCAAAAAACCATTTGATACTATGATCACCTTGCCTTTGTATAAGTATCAAACTTCACAGTCAACTATCTAAAATGAGTCACTCGTACCTCTATATTTCTCTTTGAGATACACCCTAATGTCATAAGCAGTCAAAGTATTATTTAGACTAAGGTATCATGTCTTCAATGACAAAGTTAACTAGGATCTCTCGAGTAATAGAATCTATTATTTCTACACCTGATTAGCATCTAGTTCTCTCCCTTATAGGGCAGCCCACTTTAGGGTACTACATGACATGCTTGATGCCTTTAAAGACATCTAATTCTCTAAGCACATTTCACATTTTCTGACAACATATCTCATGATTGTCGTCATCCAAATCATCACTTCCATTTAAGTCCCTAATAATGGACTTCAATGCTATGGTTTGGGTTTTCTAAGAAGGTAGACATATAGATTAATGCTAACATCATATATGTAATTTTGTAATTCAAGATTAACATCCATGACAGGTCAATATCAGACATAAAATCGAAAGTTCACTAGGTTCCCAATCATTATCTATGGTCCCAATGTATTACTATCATGAATTTAATTTAAAGTTACAAAATTCTATAAGTTTTAGCTAAGAATTACCCAAATTCTTCTAACCTAAAACCTCCCACTTAAATATACAAAATATTTAAATAATTTCAATTTTGGATGAAAATTACTTAAATTCTACCAATTTAAAATTCCTTTCAAGGTACCCTAATTTTCTTTTGCATGCATAATCAAATAAAAAAATATCAAATATTCACATTCGTATTCTCAATAGAAACTTTATATATATATATATATATATATATATAAAAAAAAAAAAAAAACTTAAAAGTTTCTAGTATATGATCATATTTTAAACAATTAACCATAGTGTGCAAAAGAAAATATACAAATTTATTATTTCAATTTATAATATGTACATTCGAGTAATCACATTCTTCATCCCATTGAATTATCTATCCCTATTAGAAAAATTTGCTTATGGCACGTGTGATAGTGCTTTTTATATTATGAGATAGTTTTTCTTCATTTGGGTTCTCAGATTCTTGATCCTCCATATTTTTATTAATGCGGATCTCACATTGTCAAGAAATGCATTCTCTCTCTTGGCAATCATTTCATTGATCACACTATCCCAATAAAGTGTCAGAGTATTTCTTAAAATATACAGACGTCATCCTCCCAAAAAAAGAATGACTTAATCTAAGAAATTTTAGATATTGTGCTTTTATGATCTCCAAAGGATCCAAAAAAATATGAGTTGGGTCTATCAAAATTTGATCCAAACTCATCATACACTCCAAACTTTTTAATATTTTAACTCTCCTCCCGGGAATTCTAATATTATGTCCAAATATCACTATTACTCTAGAAAATAGATACAATATTAGATTAGACACTAAGCCAACCATAATATTATAATAAATTTTAAAATTATTTATTTCAAATAATATGCTTAATTTTTAAACAATTTTATGTTGAAAAAACAAAATTTTCACACATAAAAGGAGAGTATAAAATCAAAAGAGTGTAAAAAATTAATACTCAGGTAGTCAAAATTAAGAAAAATAATTTTTTTGTCTAATAAAAATTTTTCAAAATTTTTTGGATCGAAAAACGATTTTTCTGTAATTTTCTAAAAATTTATTGATTATAAATTAATAAATAATAATTTTTTAATTCCAGAAAATGAATTATAATTCACAGAAAAAACCAAAATGATTTTTTAGATTTATACAAAATTTTCTAGAATTTCCTGGACTGAAAATATTTTCTTATAATTTTCTAACAATCTGTTAATTTAATAATCAATAAAAAAATAATTCTCAACTTTGAAAATAAATTTTAAATTACAGAAAAATCAAAACAAATAAATATTTATTTCAGTAAAAATTCCGACAGAAAATTGGCCTCCACGTGCCCTCACACATCGTCAATAATGACAATGCAAAAATTAAAACGTAATAACCATGCTCACGCACCGCTTTCTTAGCAGTGAACGGTCATGAAATTTTGGTTACCCCCCATTTTTAATATTTCCTGAGTTTAATAGCGATCTCAGATTTTAAATTAGACATCTCTAGCAAGATGTTTGGGATTCACGCGCCCTGGCCAAGAGTGGGATTGTCATTCGCACTATTCATCTTCTTCTTCAATTTCTTATTTTTGACTCAAATTTCAAATGGTCATATCTCTCTCAATTTTTAATCATTTTTTACAATCTTTATATGATTAGAAAGTATTTTTTGAGAGGAATCTAACTATATAAATTTCATGTCATGAAACACAGTATCCTAAAAGTTACAAATACATTAAATTTCGGCTAGGGTTTATTATATCTTTTAATGTACTCAGTTATTGTATGTGAAATTTTTCAAATCAGATCTACATATCATAAGTATACTATGGTATAAAATTGAGAGTATTTCGATAAATCAATTTCAAGTTGCCCTTAATGAACCTTAAAAATTATTTTAGGCATTTTCCATTTTCAATACCCAACAAAGAGGTAGAAAACACCCTAAATTGCTCTAATACAAATGATGATTTTCATACAAACCACAAACAAAATTTTCAAGCGGAAATTTTCGGATTGAGATTGGGTTAGCATCACTTAGCTCTTTCCGATGATGGGTATTCTAGGCCGAGAAAGTATCACAAAAAGGATCATCCCCTATTGTTCACAACCCAAATGCCTCAATGAATGAAGATGATCAATTTTATCAAAGCCCTCTCTTGTAATTGAGAATTTCATCTTTCTCCCTCTCATCCACACATGGTCTTCGCTTGATTTTCTCTTTTTTATTATTTAGAAAAAAAAAAAAAGGAACACACTCCCCTTTTTGTTTCTTGTTATGTCATCCATTGGGAAGCCATTTTCTACCTTTTGGTATATTCATTTTTTAGAGAGAAAGAGAGAGAGGAGTTAAAAAGGGGGGTTAAGGGGGTGGCCCCTAACAACCACCCCTCCCCTTTATTTTTTAAATTCAAACACAAGGGGGCAAGTCTACCCTCATGGGCGGACCCACCCCATATGCTAACAGAATTAATGCAATGAATCGCTTTTAGCCCCTTTGACTCATTTTACCTAATTGGAGTATGACAGTAAGATTTCATAATTTGCAAAGATATCAAACTTGGTGTTCTATTTTTCCCTAGGATAGAAATTGATTAGGTATAATGTGCCTTGTCTTTACTCAAGTGAAATTTAATGATTTGTTATTATGAAGCTGTCCGTATTTTGAACTATCTAAACTAAAGAATTTAAGACACATCTATG
The DNA here is from genome assembly GCA_037126225.1 of Dillenia turbinata. Lineage (NCBI taxonomy): Eukaryota > Viridiplantae > Streptophyta > Magnoliopsida > Dilleniales > Dilleniaceae > Dillenia > Dillenia turbinata. Next base: position 20,984,458 of record JBAMMX010000016.1, on the reverse strand, counting down.
TTGCCCATTTTTATGCATTTCTCTTGCCTTCCTAGTTGCTTTTCTAGGCAATCAACATTTTTCGTGTGGGATACCAGTAAATTCTTCACTGCCTGTTAGCAATTTTTTTTCCATTATAGTGGGATATCTGATTGTTTTGAAGAGCATTCTGACTCCTCTTCTTCTTTATGTTATAAGTAACTTTGAAGGGTCAAAGAATCACATCTCTTGTGGACTTGTAAAAGCTCAAATACACTTGACAATATTTAACCAAAACTCATAGAACCTTTTAGGAAATATTTCATTTAGTCTACCACCTTTGATAAATGACCTTTGACCTAGGCACATAAGCATCTAGCAATCCAATTTTTCTAGTTAGTATTCTTTCTTATAATCATGAATTAAATTATTTCTTTTTTCAGGAATGTATTGCTAAAGAGTTTCTGAACAAATTTGTGAAATGGAGCAAAAACATTAAGATATCAGATCCTTTGGAAGATGATTGCAGGTTTGGTCCCGTTGTTAGTGGCGGGCAAGTAGAGCTATTCTAATTTAGGAATTTTCTTCTCTTTGTCTCCTTTTTCCAAAAATTGTTGCAACGTATTACATCCATGCTTAAAATGAACAATTTTATGCAGTGGCACTACAAATATTGTGTATTGGTCTCTTTTTTCCTACCAATGCTACACAAGTACAAAACATAATACTTCATTAGGACATGGTTAGTGATACCCATTCATCTTAGCCTACATGTATAATCCATAAATAAGGACATAATGATTGTTGATTTATTTAATCCACTAGAGCTATCCATTTTGAGTAACTTGGAAGTGTTACACATATTCTATAGATAAACATTCAATTCTTGATGAGGTATACCGCTGGTTATAAATTGATTGAAGTATAAATTTTTTTTGGCACATGTAGTTTTGGATATACACCAGGATATCAACATCCCTTTTATGAGGACATCATGTAAAGGAACATCTTTATTTTCTTGAATCATGCTCAACGTGTTTATGTATTAAAGAGAAATACCTCTTAGTACTGACCAAATATTTTATAGGATTTTTCAGAATATCTTATTAAACAATTTTCAAAAGTTGGTAGTATATCTATATCTCACTTTAAAAAATGCTTAATTATGGTCTTCATTGGCAACTGTTTCACAATTTTTACAAAAATTGGATTTGTTCAAACTTTATAATTTTTTATGAATTTTAGAAAAATTTCTTAAAACTAAATGTAATGAAGTGTTTTGTATGGTCTCTCTCCATCATCATAAATGAAATGAAGTTCTTTGTCGTGGCTGCATTCCTATCACCTAGTAATATTTTGGTAAATAAAAATTATAGTTTGGATTAATTTAAGATGGATTTTTTTATCAGTTCTTCTGAATGTCTTCACTAGATATCAATGTTGCATAGCATGCATGAATTTCTTATTCTTTGATCTGTAGATCTTGATTATTATTGTTCATCAGAGTCCACATAACTTGTGAAGCATTTTACATTTTAGTTTGTGATGTAGTTGGTTTGCACCAATTAATGAATTATCATTTTAAGCTAATGTTAGCTAGTTTTTTAAATGAAGCTTCCCCTGGAAATTGCTTTAGTGGTGTCCCACACTATACTTGCCACTACATACAACTTGGAGATCTTGGCCTTTAAGAAAGTAGTAGCTTGTAATTGCCTAACATTACTTCAACCATTGCATTCCACAGATTAGATGACATGAGACATTATGAATTGGTATGGTAATTGATAGATGTTTAAGTAATTCAATTTGTAAAAGAATTACAAGGTGACAACCAAAGGGGACATCAACATAAGTTGCCCCCTACAACCCTTATTATTCTGGAAAAAAAAAAGTTAGAAGTTGATACTTTATAATGATTTACATGTGAAAAGTAGTTCTATTTTTTTTCATGCGCTAAATTGTACCCAATTGATATGTGTTTCTGATTTTTCTTTTATTCTTATCCCATTCAGTATGAGAAAATATTGAAATTTATCTCAACGGCAAAAAGTGAAGGTGCAACCATTTTGTGCAGTGGAGGTCGTCCCCTCGTATATTCTGTGCTTATTGAAACTAAGACAAATACTAGTGTGAGATGAATATCTTCTAATGAGAATTTCTTTAATAATGAATTGCAGCTTTGAAGAAAGGATTCTACATTGAGTCCACTATTATAACCGACATGACTACCACCATGCAAATTTGGATAGAGGAGGTCTTTGGACGAGTTCTATGTGTTAAAACATTTAGTACTAAGGATGAGGCTAACAAACTGGAAAATGATGCTCAGTGAATTGAACTTGATTACTTGCTTGGAGAAGATTTCATATTGCAAAATTTTTTGCTACCATTACGTTCCATAGTTTCCTGACACTGGTTATGCATTTTTTTCAGATATGGACTACGGACTGTTGTGATATCTAGAGATCTTGACAAATGTGACAGGACAACAAAGGTGAGATTGATATGTTACACATTAGCTTTATGAGTTTTCATATAGAAGATCCTTCCTTGGATCCCCCTCAACCTCGCTTTGATGATGCCGTGTAGATTTAAGTAATTTGAAATGCCATAAAATACTAGAAAAACTGATAATTTTAAAACTTCTTATTCATGAACTCTATGTTGATTCTAAACTAATATATGGTACATAGGTTGTTCAGGCAGAAATTATGTGGATCAATTGCTCGCAGCCATACTCTATCAAGGTCCTTGGGGAGGAAATAAACGTAGCGGTTTTGGATGTGAATTAAGAGAATCGTAAGACCCTTTGTGTTATTTGAATCCATCCATGTTAGACAAGAATGCCCAAAGGGTAAAATTTTTTTGTTCTTAGCAAGTTCATTCTAACCACTTTCCCTAGAACTTCCTTTAAGCGTTAATAAGAATTAAAGCATGAACTGACTATTAGGCCATTTATATAATTTTGTTTGGTTTTTCACATATAATTTTTCCTAATTTTTCCTATTTTACATGGTCTCTATTGGGACCACAATTAGGCATAATCGGTTACTGTCATTTTTGCAGGGGACTTGACAATTATTTGACAGTGAAGCAGGTCACCAAGTACATCTCAAATGAATCATGGGGTTGGTATACACCTTCATCAAAGTTGTAAAAAGTTCAAGCCAAGTACCATATTCTCAATATATCCTCTCTTTCTGAAATAATGGGGGAAGTGGAGACCAAATGAACTGTTGTGCCCCCTCAAGGACCAAAAGATACCAAATTAACTTGTATAACTTAATGTTGGAAAACTATAAGAGAAAATGATAATAAAACTTAGCTGGTCTTAGAAGTTTTCTTTCAATTCTGGTTATTGTTGCTTGACATTTGTTTTGCTTGTAATTTTCCATTGAAATAAAAGAGGGAGGTGAAGCAGTAGCATATAATAAGTTGGTATGCATCCATGAACATTGTGCAGCCCAAAAGGCATTGCGGTCGACCCTAAGCTGCCAAAGGGAAACAATGTCTGCATAAAGATGAGTTGACTTCTCATAGCAAGACAACGAGAAACTCAATTTTTCTCCATACACATATTAATCACCAATCATCTTTCTTTTAGGAGTATCACACAAAATTACATAGATAACTCAAAAGAAGGGGAGTTACTCTTATTTTTCTTAAAGACCAAATGGGGGAATGCAAAAAGATCTATCGGACTTCTCTAATAGACCTAATTTCTAGTCATTGTTCTGAATCATGTGCACTTCCTCACTAACCCTTCACACATTCACTTTCTCAATCAACATCATCTGCACTATTCAAAACAATTTGCTGTCCAGTGGAATCATGGAGTGAGTCCTTGGTAATGATTTAGAGAGATATTTGGGAATGATCCATGTCCCCATAGTGTAATATACGGAGTCCTGATAAAAAATTATGATATGAACGAAGATACGTAGTCTGAGGAAAGAGATCTACGGACATGAATCCTATAATGATGTCGATCTTTGCTATCTATAGCAACACTTTCTTTGTATATATGACAGTAGAGATTCAAGAAAACCTAAAACACAAGGATCGACCAAAACTATGTTGGAGTTACAACTAGTGAGTGAAACAACAACTAATGCTACCTCACCTGGCCATTCAACCGACTCTATTCAACATCGTCATACCAAGGATTTTTCCTTCTATTAGAAAACAGTGAGGAGGGCACTCTTGGAGGAGGAAAGCAACTTCTATGATCCGCCTCACCTATGGTATTCAACTGCTGAAGTAATCCACGCCTTGGAACTTTTCCTGGCAAATGAAGATGAATTATCCGGAAGTAACACTTTCAGGTTGTTTAAACCCTTTTTTTTTTTTTTTTGCTGATTACTTGTTTTCTCTTTTCTCCTTCTTCTATTAAAAGCCTTGTGCAATTTGGTGATATTTCCAGGTATGACCTTGTTGATCTCACAAGACAAGCACCCGCTAAATATGTAAACCAACTGTTCTTGACGATTATCAAAGCTAACCAAGCATAAATGACTTGCATAGAGTTATCTCCAACTGGTAGAAATTTATGCACCTTGTACACGATATGGATAGACTTTTTGCCTCTCATAAAGGATTCCACCTAGGTCCTTGATTAGAGAGTGCAAAGAAACCTGGCCACGATGAGGAACTCAAAAAGCGGGTGAGGTACCAAGCAAATGTTTAAAACATGTCAAACTGCTTAGCCGCTTGTCTTACTTCATTAGACCCTTATTCAAAATTGCAGTATGAATGGAATGCAAGAACTCAAATAACAATGTGGTCCGACAACACGGAGGAGGAAGCAAGTCTGTTGTGCAACTATGGTATGGACGCTAATCAAATTTCCATTCAAGGAGTTTTATTTTATTTTATTTTTTGTTGGTTCCCACCACTCCAGAATCATACTCCAACAAATCCAGTTCAACTGACGTCTATTAAGGGGATGATTCTCTTAATATAGTTTTTTTCATTCTCAAATTTCAAATTTGAGATTTAATTAAAATACCTAACACTTAATTCTACTATACTAACCGTCCTTTGTTATATAAAAGGAGTTTTGTCTATGATTATTCCAAACTTTACCTTTTCTAATCCATTTTTTCCCAGCAAATAGATACTGGAGTGGGCTTCTGAACAGCTACTACGGACCCGAGCTCGAATATATTTCAAATTCTTGATAGAGAGATTGGAGAAAGGGGATGGTTTTCGATTGACTGATTGGAGAAGAGAGTGGATCAAACTCACCAATGACTGGCAGAATGATAGGAGTGCATTCCCAACAAGCAGCATTGGAAATGCGATTGACATATCGCGCGAGCTGTACGCAAAATACTTACAAGGATTTGGTCCTTCCAATGACAAGTAATGAAGAAAATGTAGTCCCCAATAATTCCAGAGTTTTGCGGATGAAGACTACTGAGGACTGAGAAGAAGAAGAATTGCGAATTAGTGTGATGAGCGATGGCACTTAACCTTAAAATCCTCGAAGAACGTATGTGTAAAATTTTCCTTTGGTGATTAAATATAATGTTCCAAATCACAACGTTAAATATAATGTTCAAGACCCATCAATAAGTTATAATTAAACTAACATCGAGTCTCAATACTTAGAAAAGAGTTACCACCTATAGGAACTAAATTTTTGTTCAATAAGATCCCAATATATATTAATCACATTTGAAATTTTTTTTTAAAAAAAGAACTTTAATATAATTTAAACTCTTTTAATTATTCATGATAAATAATAATTAAAAGCAATTGAAACATGAAATTATTATTGGATTTAGCTCACCACTCCAACATCTTAGAATTAGAATCAAAATGATCAAATGATAATTTGAGTTGGGGTGATGGGCTCCTCTATACACAAAAAAAAAAATCATTTTCTAAGAATAGACGTGATATCAAATTTTATTTATGAGATAAAATCCAAAATATTTTTCGTGATTTTCTTGATTAGTAATTAATCCGTGAGGTTTCAAAATTAATGAAGAGCTATTATAGTTTACTTTTAATAAATTATGAAATCACTCAAATTTCAAATTAATCCATTGTACGGAGAATCGCGTAAACAATTATGGGTCAAAATTTAAAAAAAAAAAATTGAAAATATTTAAGAATTAAAGAAAATTGATTGGATAATTAAGAAGTTAGGGGCCTAGAGATGGCACCAATTAGAGAGAAAACTACCTAAGTTATATGACCAATCTATGAGACTAAAATAGCATTTAAATGTTAGACTAAGAGATAGATATAAAATAGAAAATAATATATCTTATTCACAGAGATGAACATAAAATCAATAACTATCTCGGACTCCAAAATAAAAATGAGTTTAAATTTTATACCTCTTTTTGGAAGGGATATGAGATCGGAAAATCAAGATGCATTTTAAATTTTATTTTTATATATTTTTAAATTTTTTATTCTGTCTTTTATGTTCAGTCTCGATTTCAATTCCAGTACCGTCTTCGTATCATTTTGCTTTGCTCCGAACTCCAAACCAAATACTTACGGTAAGTTGGTTGGGATGTAAAGTGAAAGGCTGTTAACGGTTGGATTCAATTTAGTCTAGTGACCAAATCGAAAATCAAAATTTTAAAAGATTTTAAATTAAAAATTGAATCAATTTAATTCAATTTAAACTAAATCGAATCGAAAAAATTCAATTTTATTCGGTTTAAACTGTTTCTTTTTTCATTTGTCACAATTTTTTATTTAGGTACAAGGAGATGTCATTTACCACTAATGTGTAGAAGACATATAGGTTTTCTTTTCTCTTGTTCAAATATAATATTTTCAGAACAATTTAGGATTTAGCTTTAAATATAATTTTAAATTGGTTTAGATTTAAAATAATGTTTTTTTATTTAAACCATATCAAAAATAATTTTACAGAAAAATATTCTTATGAATAATATTTTTTTAAAATAATATAATCTAATCCATCATTTGAACATCATAAAAATACAAGAAAAAAAGAAGTAATTAAATTAAACTTTTTAATATAAAAATATTAAAAAAATACTAGTTCAGTTCAAACTGAACCGAACCGATTTTAAAAAATTAAACCGAAACCAAACCGAAATAATTTTGGTTTGGTTTAGTTTGAACCGAATTTATTTTTTAAGAAAAAAAACAAAGCAAACTGAAAATTTCGATTTGGTTTGATTCGAGTTATTAGTTTAGACCAAACCACTTGCACCCGTAGTAAAGTGGGAGAAAAAAAAAGGAAAGAAGGTAAATATAGGATAAAATATGAGATTACCCTCGTCTAGTTGGGAATGAAAAGGGTAATAAAAGTAAAAGAGAGGTAAAATAGCACTCCCTCCACATCAAAAAAAAAAAAAATTCACTTGTGGACGGATTGGGGGTGCAATAAAAATTTTTAGATAAAATTATCTTCTCTTTTTTTTTTTAAATTTTATATGTTTTAGGGAGTATAATACTCATTTTCTTTTCTCTCTATCTCTACTTTTTACTCTAACCAAATAAGAAAAATTAATACTCATTAAACAAAATAGAAAAAAATATATTTATTTTTACCGGATAAAGTAAATCTCTCTCTTTTTTTTCCCCTCCCTCTCCGTTTTCACGAACCAAATTTATCTTTATACAAATTAGGAGAGTTTTTCTAAGATGTTTGATTTCTTTAGGTGCAAGTAAAATGAGTCATGCAATCTATCATTTTTCTATTTTAACATAACACAAATATTTCTAAATAAGAACAAAATTATCACTGCACTATCCTTCAAAAGGAATTTATATAGAGAACTCTTCTTCTCTTTGGAGGTGAAAAGAGTATAATTTTTGAGATTTTAAAAGATTCTCAGCTAACCTCATATTTTATTGTTTTATAATTAATTTTGTAAGAATTGATGATATAAAAATATCTCTCTTTCTAAGGATTCATGTCTAGCATGGTTGGATTCAAATAACACAAAGGGTCTTACCATTCTCCTAATTCACGTCTGAAACCGCTACGTTTATTTTCCTCCCCAAGGTGCTTGACAGAAGCATGGCTGTGAGCAATTGATCCACACAATTCCTGCTTAAACAGCCTGTCCACCATATATTACTTTAGAAGCAACATAGAGTTCATGAATAAGAAAATTTAAAATTGTCAGTTTTTCTAACATTTTATGGCATTTCAAACTACTTAAATCTGCATGGCATCATCAAAGCGAGGGGGAGGGGGATCAAAGGAAGGATCTTCTATGTGAAAACTCATAGAACTAATGAGTAACATATCAATCTCACTTTTGTTATCCTGTCACATCTGTCAAGATCTCTAGATATCACCGTCACCTTAGTCCATATCTGAAAAAATGCATAACAAATGTCAGGAAACTATGGAGCATAATAGTAGCAAAAAAAATTGCAATATGAAATCTTTTCCAAGCAAGTCAATCAAGCTCAACTCACTAAGTATATTTCCCAGTTTGTTAGCCTCATCCTTAGTACTAAGTGTTTTAACACATAGAACTGGTCCAAAGACCTCCTCTCTCCAAATTTGCATAGAGGTAGTCACGTCGGTTATAATAGCAGGCTCAATGTAGAATCCTTTCTTCAAATGCTACAATTCATTATTAAAGAAATTATCATTAGAAGATATTCATCTCAAACTAGTATTTGTCTTGGGTTCAATAAGCAGAGAATATACGAGGGGACAACCTCCATTGCACAAAATGGTTGCACCTTCACTCTTTGCCATTGAGATAAACTTCAATATTTTATCATATTGAATGGGATAAGAATAAAAAAAAAAATAGAAACACACATCAATTGGGTACATCCCTCAAAATTCAGCGCATGAAATAAAAAAAAGAATAAAAAGAATAGAACTACTTTTCACATGTAAGTCACTGTAATGTATCAACTTCTAACCATTTTTTTTCGAACAATAAGAGTTACAGGGGGCAACTTATGTTGATATCCCACCTTGTAATTCTTTTACAAATTGAATAACATAAATATCTATCAATTACCATACAATTCATAATGTCTCATGTCATCTAATATGTGGAATGCAATGGTTGAAATCATATTAGGCAATTACAAGCTACTACTTTTAAAGGCCAAGATCTTCAAGTTGTATGTAGTGGCGAGTACAATGTGGGACACCACTAAAACAGTTTCTGGGGGAAGCTTCATTTAGAAAACCAGCTAAAATTAGCTTAAAATGATAATTCATTAATGGGTGCAGACCAACTACATCACAAATTAAAATATAAAATGCCTCAACGGACAAACAAAAAAAAAAAAAAAAAAGAAGAAAAAAGAGAAAAAAAAAAAAAAAACAAAAAAAAAAAAAAAAAAAAATAAAAAAAAAAAAAAAAAAAACGGACAAAAAAAAAATAAAAAAACTCCATCTTAAATTAATCCAAACTATAATTTTTATTTGCCAATATATTACTAGGTGATAGGAATGCAGCCACAACAAAGAACTTCACTTCGTTTTTTATGATGGAGAGAGACCATACAAAACACTTCATTTTATTTAGTTTCAAGAAACTTTTCTAAAATTCATAAAAAATAAGTTTGAACAAATCCAACTTTTACAAAAATTGCTAAAAAGATATCAATGAAGACCATAACTAATTATTTTTTCTTCAAGAGAGATATAGACATATTACCAACTATTGAAAATTGTTTAATAAGACATTCTAAAAAATCCTACAAAATATTTGGTCAATACTAAGAGGTATTTCCCTTTAATACATAAGCATGTTGGGCATGATTCAAGAAAATCTAGATGTTCCTTTTCATGATGTCCTCGTAGAAGGGATGTTAATATCCTAGAGTATGTCCAAAACTACATGTGCCAGAAAATTTATACTTCAATCAATTTGCAACCAGCGGTATACCTCATCAAGAATTGAACGTTTATCTGTAGAATATGTCTAACACATCCAAGTTACGCAAAATTGATAGCTCTGGTAGATTCAATAAATCAACAATCATTATGTCCTTATTTATAGATTATACATTTAGGCTAAGATGAATGGGTTTAGATCTTCTCTTGGGAATAGATATAATGTCATTATTTAAAACAGTGATTCTACTAACAGACAAAATTATATGGATCACACCACGTAATCATAAAATTGTTACCCTTCTATGGGCAAAATATCAAATCAGACCCACTACTAAGTTTGAACCATCACAGTTCACGCTAAATTGTGGATGAAAATATCAACAAAATCAAATGGGTTACTAATGTTAGAACAAAGTTTCTCAGAAAACCCACGAGAAAGATGGCACATGGATAAAGTCTATGCAAAAATTAAATTAGTAATGGGTTTTGTAGAAAAGAATATTTCAATTAGAGGCAAAAGAATGAAATACTCTAAGAAAGATAAGAAAGCAATCAAGACTCAAATAAATGAACTATTAAAAATGGGGATTATTCGAGAAAGTGAAAGTCATCATAGTAGTTCAGCTTTTATGGTCAGAAATCATGGAGAGATTAAACCCAGAAAGGCAAGAATGGTAGTGATTACAGGTGTTTAAACAAGTTACAATCTTTGATGGGTATTATCTACCCTACAAAGAAGAGTTATTTCAGAAGATTGTTGGATATAAATATTTCAACAAATTTGACTGCAAATTAGGCTTCTGGCAGATAATGCTTAAAAAAGAAAGTAAACCCTTGACAGCTTTTAGTTGTAACGCCGACTCTGCGGTGCCGTATTTTTGTACTCCCATTCCTGAATTTAATGAAACATTCCTCAGTTTATTATATAGAGAGAAAATTTTTATTTATATTCAATTTTGATATTTTTAATTCAAATTTTTTGTATATTTAAAAGTATCCGTATTTCCAATTCGTAATGTGAAGATATATTTTTCATTTATTAATTTCATTATTTATTTCCCCATTTATTTATTTATAAATTTATTCTTATAAAAATATAAAATAATAATAATAATAATAATAAAGAAAAGAAAAATCGAATTAGGGCTAAAAGCCCTAATTCTCTTTCCTTTCTCTCTCTACCATCACCCGCCTCTTCACCTTCCTACTCCCTCCGCCCAGCCGCCGCTGCAACCTCCCTCCTCCATCGCAAACGGCCGTCAACCACCACCCAGCCACCGATCAACTCTCACCCTCTTCCTCTATTTCTATCTTTCTCTCTCTATTTTTCCCTCCATCTCACTCTCGGTCTCACTCTTTATCTCTCTCTTTCTCTCTCTCTCGGTTGCTCTCCCACCCTCCTCTATCACCACCGCGTTTAACCACCCACGGTCACCACCACCCACAACCACCACTGCCCTATTCTCTCTCCCTCTCTCCCTTTGTTTCTCTCTCTACTTCACTGTTTCTCTCTCTCTCCCTCTCTCTCTCCCTGCGTGTGCGACAGTCTCTCTCCTGCGCACGCAACTGCGGCCTTTTCCTTCCTTCCCGCGCGCGCGACTGCAGCGCGCGACAGCCTCTACGTGCCCGACTGCAGCGTGCGACAGCTCTAGCGTGTGCGGCTGCAGTGCTGCTTCCCCTGCTAGTGCGCTCGTGCGCCTTGTTTCCCTTCAGCCGAGAGCACTCCTGCAATCTTTGCAGAAGCCCCAAACTGACAGCAACAAGAAGCCTCAGAAACCCTAGGCCGCGACGGTTTCCTACGATCCCATTCTGCGTAGGTAAGGGTTGGTTTTTGATTAATAGCCCTAGGGTTTGATCTCTAAGTAATTTAGCCTAACTGTTAAAATGCGTCGGTTTGGAATACTGCAGGTCTTGGATTGAATGAAGTGCATTCGGAAGTTAAATCTACGAATCGAGAAACCCTAGGTAAGGAGATTTATGATCTTTTCAGTAATTGAATAAATTTAGAGTTAATTTAGGGTGAAAAAGTCTTATATACGTTTAGGAACTTTGTTTGATTGGAATAGAATATAATTTTAGAAATGCTATGTCTGAATGTTAGGGTTAAGTTTAAAAATTTATACGAATTAGGCTGCTTAGTAGGAAATAAACATGTTAGAAGATGAAGGATTCATATTTGCTTGAATTGAATGGTTTTCATTTAAGTTTAATTTGAAATATGCATGAAATCATTTTTGGATCAGAGATGGAATGAAATATGCCGTGAAATGAAGTATATTGTTGTATTTCATATCTTTCTTAGGTTGTTTTGAGTTGTTAAAGTTCATAATGGTAGGTATATGAAGGATAATTTAAAATTTTGGGAATTGAGCTTAAGGATCGATGTAGTCTTTTCTATTATAAGTTGTCTTGCATATAGGAAATCAAAATACAATTTTTGTATTATAAAAATAAGCTTCAATACCTTTAAAATGACTTATGGTTTGAAGAAATCGGATGGAAATTTAAAAGTGTATGATTTTTCAAAAATTTGTAGGAAATTTATTTATTTTAGTTTGGTTTTCGATTTTGAACGATTTTAGGTTTGAATTTATATTTGGTTTTGATTTCGTTATTTATTTATAAATGGAATAAAATTGATTACATTGGAGTGCATTTATAAATTGAAGAATTTAGGGTTTGTACGAACTTAAGGAAAATGATAAACCCTAAAAATAGTCAGAAAATTGATGAAATTCGTGATGATTTGATTTAGGTTGACTTTCTTGGAGACTCCAGGAGTCGAGTTTGTTTTGGTTGTGGAAATAGGGAGTGACCACCCTCCCTAGAATGTGAGTGGAACTATGACATCTACTATTGATTGACAAATCATGTTTTATCGATTTCCAAATGACATGATTTCTATACGTGTGAAAATTTAAACTTTTGGATTTTGATAAGTATTTATACACATATTTTTGTGACCATTGGAGTGTCCCAACTGCTGATTTTATTGATATGCATCCATGAGTCTGATAACCGAATATTGTGCCACCTTTTTGATATATTGACATGTTTTAATGCTTCTACTTTCATTGGCACATGGTTTTGAATTGATTTATACGTACCATTTGGGCTGTATGCCTGGCCGATATTATGATACGATGTATGGGGCTGTATGCCCGGCTGACGTGGTGATGAGATGCATGGGGCCACGTGCCCGGCTGACTTGATATTGTTCCGTAGCTACGAAGTATATTTGATAGTAGCACCCCTTGTGCCCGGATACTCTTCGGCCGGAGGTATTCGCCAAATTGTCATGTGTATGGTTGTCCCAGGTTGAACCCCCATCGGGGGAGGACGTGAGTTTTACCTCTGTCTAGCACTGGGCGGGGGTTTATATTTGATATTTGATATTTGATATTTGCATTGTGAAAACCCCCAATGCACCCGTCCTTAATCAAGGTAGACCATTGCCGGGGTTGTTTGTTCGGCCAGCTCTACTCATGTGATTTGATACATAGATTGATGCATATGTTATTTTCTGGTGTGTGCCTTGAGATATATTAAAATTGCACGTTGTTTTCATATACTTGATATTGTATTACATGCTTTGACACTCCAAGTTCACACTTGATATTGATAGCACGATGTCAATCCCCTCACTTGCTGAGTATCCTCCCATAGATACACACCCCTCTTCTTTTCTCCCTCAGAATGGATCGTTGTGTTAGAACGACGTTTCAGACTCTAGAGGTTTCGATTGATCATTGGCAGGTTTGGTTCTTCTTGACGGTGAGACTTAAGTTTAATTTGAAATACAAATTACTCACTTTATTTCGACCCTGCGAGGTCTTGATATTGAGGTCCGTAGTTAACCGTGTACATTTTTATGGGATGACTGTAATAATTATGAATATTGTTGTGAAACTCTCCTATTATACGAGCATTGAGGCGTTTGTAAACATTTAAACTCTCTACTTGGGAAATTATTGTATATTATATAAAAACTTAAAACCGCTCAGTGTGACGGCTGCTCATGCTCTAATTGGGCATGACAGTAGAGGTCTGTGGTTAGGATTGCTGGTAATTTACTTAGCCTGGCGTTGTCCTGGATGTCTGCTGTGGTTGGTGGGTTGTTATGAGGCCGAGATGACCCTTTTATTTTATTTACAGGATGATTTTGAATTATACAGGTTTATTTATACATGGGAGACCTCCGATTTATGGGGAGGTTCTGTCCGATTTTCTGTAAAAATACAGCCGGCATTCAGGATAACGGGCGGCTGTTCACGATCTTGGTCCGGGGCGTGACAGTTCGGTTGGTATCGGAGCTCTAGGTTGAGAGCTGTGTTTTATAGAATAGTTTTGAAAATATTCCCAAGTACGATTTAAAAGTCCTCAATGCATATGAGAGTTTCATTACAGTCATCAGATCCCAGTACATGGTCTTAGGCATATGAGTTATTCTTTTTAGGGGGTTAGATACGGTGCATATCTAACCTAGTATATTAGTTCTATCGGTTCTTAAACTTATAAGCTCATCCATTTTAGGGGATTAGATGCGGGTTATAACTAACCTAGCATATCTTTTTCATTGGTTCTAAAACCAGTTAGTTCATTTATTTTAGGGGGTTAGTTATGTTATAACTAACCCTAATCTTTACATTTCTGCCTAACTAGTGCCTTTTTCCTCACAGTAGTATGATGACTAGGCGAGGTACCAATTTCGCTCCTACTGAACCCACTGGAGCACCAGAGGACATGTCTTCTTCGCACGCACCTCCTCCAGTGCCTACTCCACCAGCTGCTACAGCCGCAGTGCCACTACCACCACTGGACGCCTATAGACAGGTGTTTGAGTGGTATAGTTCACATGGCATACAGATGCCACCTTCACCAGTACCGATGGTTGCGCCGATTCCTACGGCCGTGCCACCTCCGGTGGTACCAGCTCAGCCACCAGTTGTTGGTCTTTCCACTGTTTCAGGACATAGTGACACTACCTCCTCCACCTTGAGACGTATTCACGAGCTTACCCAGTTGGTGAAGGAGGCGAGGTAGTTAGGCTGAATGGATTTCATGGGGACGGGTGATTCCACCGCAGTGAAGTACTAGATCAACCGCACCCCAGAACTTTGACTGATCTAGGGTTGAGTAAGGACTACCGGTTGCGGGTAGCAGAGAGACTCTTGGATAGTGACGCCTCACTTGGTGGGAGGCGATTCGTGACGATGCTACCGGGCCTCTACGATGGGAGGACTTCCTGCGGGAGTTCGATCGCAGGTACTTCTCTGAGTTCCAGCAGAACTGCAAGAGGGCAAAATTTCTGCACTTGGGGCAGGGAATCAGGACAGTGACAGAGTATGAGGCGGAGTTGAGGAGACTAGCTGCTTTTGTTCTAGACTTGGCGACGCCAAGGCAGCTACGGTTCAAGTTTGAGGACGGCCTCAACTTGAACATCAGGAGGTATATGACAGTGATTCCTAGTCTCTCCTTTGCGGAGATTGTGGACTCAGCACTTAGGGCGGAGGGGATCGTCCATGCTGAGGGCAAACAGCGGGAAAACAAAGAGCAAAAGAAGAGATCTGAGGCTACTTCGAGCCAGGGCTCAAAGAAAGGCAGGACTTCAGGATATCAGGGAGGCCCTTCTCAGCTGAGACAGGCACATTCTGAGCAGGGATCACGATCCTAGGGTTTCAGAACACCGGCCCCTAGTGCCACTACTCAGACTTCAGCTCAGTCGCGCCCCTCTTGCCGCCGATGTGGTAGACACCACCCTTTTGGAGAGTGTAGGGTGCTTGTTACATGCTTCCAGTGTGGGAAGCCAGGGCACATCAGAAGTACTTGCCCTGAGTTGGGATTTAGGGGTCAGACAACTATGGACTACTCGAGTGTTCCACAAGGAGGACAGCAAGGAGCACCTGCGCACTCGAGTCACACCGCCCCACGGACAGTAGCTGGGAGCAACACGGTGCCAGGATCATCCCGATAGCAGCAAAGGACACAGGCCCGTGTGTACGCAATGATGCAGGAGGACGATTAGGCGGATCTTGACGTAATTATTGGTACTCCTCCCACTGGTCCCCATGTTTAGAGAGTTTCCATGTACTATCTTTTTGATTTCTATGTACTTTCTTTTGAGAACCATCACTAGTTAAAACCTTAGGGACTTAACTATGTTAGTTTGTACATACATTTTGATATATATATATATATATGTGTGTGTGTGTGTGTGTGTAAGTATATGTTTTCTTCCATGTTTATCAACTGATCTCTTTATTTTCTCACATTAGGAGTTATAAAAATATGGGGAGTCGACGCCCGTGTCTTTATTGACATCGGGTTGAACTATTCTTATGCGAGAGCATCTTTTGCCCAACGGTTGGGTAAACCCTTGTCGCCACTTAATGAGAAGATATTGGTCATCACTCCTCTCGGTGAGTGGCTACTTAGAAATTTCATCTACAGAGGGAGAAAGGTCATGGTCAGAGATGCAGTACTTGAGACAGACTTGAGTCCACTTGAGATGACAGACTTCGAAGCCATCCTGTGGATGGATTGGCTAAGCATGCATAGAGTTCAGTAAATCGCTTTACCAAAGAAGTGGAGTTTTGGAGACTTGAGAGGCCGTGGTTAAGGTTTGCAGGCAAGAGGCGAGTGTTACCTTGCTGCGTTGTATTGGTGATAGAGGCCAGGCAATTGATACGCCGAAGGTGCGTGGCGTACCTAACTCATGTGATAGACACCACCGTGGAGGGGCCAAGGATCGATGAGGTCCCAGTGGTGTAGGAGTTTACAGATGTATTTCTCGAGGAGCTACCCGGACTACCGCCAGTTCGGGAGTTTGATTTCGAGATTGATCTAGCTCCAGGGACTACTCCCATATTTATACCGCCATACAAAATGGTGCTAGCTGAGCTTAGAGAGCTTAAAGTCCAGTTGCAGGAGTTGCTGGACAAGAGTTTTATCGGTCCGAGCACTTCACCTTGGGGTGCTCTGGTGTTGTCCGTAAAGAAGAAGGACGGGACTCTACGATTGTGTGTGGGCTATAGGCAGCTGAACAAGTTTTCTATCAAGAATCGGTATCCATTGCCGCGTATTGATAACTTAATTGATTAGCTCCAGGGTGCACATGTTTTCTCACAGATAAACCTTCGATCTGGATATCATCAGTTATGAATTTGGGCTGAGGATGTGCCTAAAATCGTATTCCGCACCCGAAATGAACACTACGAGTTCTTGGTCATGCCGTTTGGGCTGACCAACGCACCAGCAGCCTATATGGACCTAATGAACCGGGTCTTCCATGATTATTTAGATCGGTTCGTCATGGTGTTCATCGACGACATCCTTGTATACTCGCGGAGCAATAAGGAGCTCCAAGGTATTCTTGATAGATCTGTAGAGATTATGATATAGAGTTCCAAGTCCGTGATAACGGACTAGTAGTATATCGAAAGCGGGTTTGCATTTTTGCCAACAGAGATCTTCGGAGAGATATTCTTGAGGAAGCTCATTCCTCCATTTACGTTATGTATCCAGGAGGTACAAAAAATATACCTAACTATCCAAGATAGTTATTAGTGGTCTGATATAAAGAGAGAGTTTGTTGCTTGATGCCTAGTTTGTCAGCAGATGATGGCCAAGCATCAGTGACCCATAGGCGCTTCGCAGCCCTTTTGCATTCCCGAGTGGAAGTAAGAACACGTCATAATGGATTTTGTGATGGGATTACCGCGGAATGCTATTTCGGTGATTGTCAATCGACTAACCAAATCTGCACATTTTATCCCTATTCTCGATGACTATTCCTTGGAGGCGTTGGCACGTCTCTACATAGATACCATAGTTCGACTTAACGGGGTACCTGTGTCAATAGTTTCAGACAGGGACCCCAGATTCACATCTAGGTTTTGGCCCAGGTTGCAGGAGGCATTAAGGCACTAGACTGAACTTCAGTACGGTGTATCATCCACAGATAGATGGTCAGTCAGAGAGGACCTCAGTGTTTCAGTTTAGCCCATGGTCATTCTAGATCGGCAGGTCAGAAAGCCACGGAGCAAAGAAGTTTCGTTGGTCAGAGTCTTGAGGAGGAGTGACCAAGTTGAGGAAGAAATCTGGGAGCCCGAAGAGGCCATGAGGAGATAGTACCCCCATTTGGTTGTTGCATAGTTTTCTTTTAGTTTCGAGAACGAAACTTGTTTTTAGGGGGTTAGAAAATGTAACGCCGACTCTGCGGTGCCATATTTTTGTACCCCCGTTCCTGAATTAAATGAAACATTCCTCAGTTTATTATATAAAGAGAAAATTTTTATTTATATTCGATTTTGAGATTTTTAATTCAAATTTTTGATATATTTAAAAGCATCCATATTTCTGATTTGTAATGTGAAGATATATCTTTCATTTATTAATTTCATTATTTATTTCCCCATTTATTTATTTATAAATCTATTCTTATAATAATAATAATAATAATAATAATAATAATAATAATAATAATAATAAAAGAAGAGAAAAATCGAATTAGGGCTAAAAGCCCTAATTCTCTTTCCTTTCTCTCTCTACCCTCACCCGCCTCTTCACCTTCCTTCTCCCTCCGCCCAGCCGCCGCTGCAACCTCCCTCCTCCGTCGCAGACGGCCGTCAACCACCACCCAGCCACCGATCAACTCTCACCCTCTTCCTCTATTTCTATCTTTCTCTCTCTATTTTTCCCTCCATCTCACTCTCGGTCTCACTATTTATCTCTCTCTTTCTCTCTCTCTCTCGGTTGCTATCCCACCCTCCTCCGTCATCGCCGCCTTCAACCACCCACGATCACCACCACCCACAACCACCACCGCCCTATTCTCTCTCCCTCTCTCCCTTCGGTTCTCTCTCCACCTCACTGTTTCTCTCTCTCTCCCTCTCTCTCTCTCCCTGCGCGCGCGACAGTCTCTCTCCTACGCACACGACTGCGACCTTTTCCTTCCTTCCCGCGCGCGCGACTGCAGCACGCGACAGCCCCTGCACACCCGACTGCAGCGCGCGACAGCTCTAGCGTGCGTGGCTGCAGTGCTATTTCCCCTGTTCGCGCGCTCGTGCGCCTTGTTTCCCTTCAGCCAAGAGCATTCCAGTAATCTTTGCAGGAGCCCCAAACTGACAACAACAAGAAGCCTCAGAAACCCTAGGCCGCGACAGTTTCCTACGATCCCATTCTGCATAGGTAAGGGCTGGTTTTTGATTAATAGCCCTAGGGTTTGATCTCTAAGTAATTTAGCCTAACTGTTAAAATGTATCAGTTTGGAATACTGCAGGTCTTGGATTGAACGAAGTGCATTCAGAAGTTAAATCTACGAATCGAGAAACCCTAGGTAAGGAGATTTCTGATCTTTTCAGCAATTGAATAAATTTAAAGTTAATTTAGGGTGAAAAAGTCTTATATGCATTTAGGAACTTTGTTCGATTGGAATAGAATGTAATTTTAGAAATACTATGTCTAAATGTTAGGGTTAAGCTTAAAAATTTATGCGAATTAGGCTGCTTAGTATGAAATAAACATGTTAGAAGATGAAGGATTCATATTTGCTTGAATTAAATGGTTTTCATTAGAGTTTAATTTGAAATATGCATGAAATCATTTTGGGATCAGAGATGGAATGAAATATGCCGTGAAATGAAGTATATTGTTGTATTTCATGTCTTTCTTAGGTTGTTTTGAGTTGTTAAATTTCATAATGGTAGGCATATGAAGGATAATTTAAAAATTTAGGATTTGAGCTTAAGAATCGATATAGTCTTTTCCATTATAAGTTGTCTTGCATATAGAAAATCAAAATATAATTTCCGTATTATAAAAATAGGCTTCAATACCTTTAAAATGACTTATGGTTTGAAGAAATTGGATGGAAACTTAAAAGTGTATGATTTTTTAAAGATTTTTCTATCTTGTAGGAAATTTATTTATTTTAGTTTAATTTTTAATTTTGAACGGTTTTAGGTTTGAATTTAGATTTGGTTTTGATTTCGTTATTTATTTATAAAGGGAATGAAATTGATTAAATTGGAGTGCATTTATAAATTGAAGAATTTAGGGTTTGTACGAACTTAAGGAAAATGATAAACCCTAAAAATAGTCGAAAAATTGATGAAATTCGTGATGATTTGATTTAGGTTGACTTTCTTGGAGACTCCAGGAGTCGAGTTTGTTTTGGTTGTGAAAATAGGGAGTGACCACTCTCCCTAGAATGTGAGTGGGACTACAACATCTACTATTGATTGACAAATCATGTTTTACCGATTTCCAAATGACATAATTTCTATACGTGTGAAAATTTGAACTTTTGGATTTTGATAAGTATTTATATACATATTTTTATGACCATTGGAGTGTCCCAACTGCTGATTTTATTGATATGCATCCATGAGTTTGATAACCGAATATTGTGCCACCTTTTTGATATATTGACATGTTTTAATGCTTCCGCTTGCATTGACACATGGTTTTGAATGGATTTATATGTACCATTTGGGCTGTATGCCTGGCCGATATTATGATACGATGCATGGGGCTGTATGCCCGACTGACGTGGTGATGAGATGCATGGGGCCACGTGCCCGGCTGACTTGATATTATTCCGTAGCTATGAAGGACATTTGGTAGCAGCACCCCTTGTGCTCGGATACTCTTCGGCCGGAGGTATTCGCCAAATTGTCATGTGTATGGTTGTCCCAGGTTGAACCCTCATCGGGGGAGGACGTGAGTTTTACCTCTGTCTAGCACTGGGCGGGGGCATCATACACGGCTGACAATTTATATGTATATTATTATTATTTACAGGCTAGTTGGAGTAGCCTGTGGCCAACATTAGGGTGGAGAGCCATTATTTGATATTTGCATTGTGAAAACCCCCAATGCGCCCGTCCTTGGTCGAGGTAGACCATTGCCGGGGTTGTTTGTTCGGCCGGCTCTACTTATGTGATTTGATACATAAGTGAATGCATATGTTATTTTCTGATGTGTGCCTTGAGATATGTTAAAATTGCACGTTGTTTTCGTATACTTGATATTGTATTACATGTTTTGACACTCCAAGTTCACACTTAATATTGATAGCACGATGTCAATCCCCTCACTTGCTGAGTATCCTCCCATAGATACTCACCCCTCTTCTTTCCTCCCTCAGACAGAATCGTTGTGCTAGAGCGACGTTTCAGACTTTAGAGGTTTCAGTTGATCATTGGCGGGTTTGGTTCTTCTTGACGGTGAGACTTAAGTTTAATTTGAAATACAAATTACTCACTTTATTTCGACCCTGCGAGGTCTTAATATTGAGGTCCGTAGTTGACCGTGTTCATTTTTATGGGATGACTGTAATAATTATGTACATTGTTGTGAAACTCTCCTATTATACTAGCATTGAGGCGTTTATAAATATTTAAACTCTCTACTTTGGAAATTATTGTATATTATATAAAAACTTAGGACCACTCAGTGTGGCGGCTGCTCATGCTCTAATTGGGCATGACAGTAAAGGTCTGTGGTTAGGATTGCTAGTAATTTACTTAGCCTGGCGTTGTCCTGAATGTCTGCTGTGGTTGGTGGGTTGTTGTGAGGCTGAGATGGCCCTTTTATTTTATTTACAGGATGATTTTGAATTATACAGGTTTATTTGTACATGGGAGACTTCTGATTTATGGGGATGTTCTGTCTGATTTTCTGTAAAAATACTGCCGGCATTCAGGATAACGGGCGGCTGTTCACGATCCCGGTTTAGGGTGTGACATTAGTGCACCACAAGGGCAATACGAGTGGAACGTGATACCATTTGGACTTAAGAATGCACCCATAAATATTCCAATGAAGGATGAATCAAGCTTTCAAAAATATAAAAGACTTTTGTATCATCTATATAGATAACATATTAATCTTTTCAAAAATATAAAAAGAACACCAAGAACATTTGTATAAATTTGCAAATGTTGCATACAACCATGGGATTATCCTTAGTAAGAAGAAAGTAGAAATAAATAAAACTAAGGTTGAATTCTTAGGAACAATAGTAGACGAGAATGGGATGGAACTCCAACCACATATTTGTGAAAAACCAGAAGCGTTTCCAGATGAATTAGAAAACAAGCTTCAAGTTCAAAGATTTATTGGAGTCTTTAATTATAGTGAGACATATATAAGGAATCTCAGTAGACTTAGACAACCATTACAAAGGTTGGTTAAAGAAAGTTATGAGTTTCAATGGGATAAAAATTTAACAATTGTTGTGAAGCAGATTAAAACTTATTATCAGAAACTTCCAAAATTGAGACTACCAACCCAATTCGACAAACTCTGTATCTTTACAAACGCATCAGAAAATTACTGGGGGGTTGCCCTCATGACATCAGAAAGAAGCCTCCGTAGGTATGCAAGACGAACCTTTCAAGGAGCAGAATTAAATTATTTTATTAATGAAAAAGAGCTGCTTGCAGTAAAGCAAATATTAGAAAAATTTTATCTTTTCATTATTGATAGACATGTCAAAGTCTTTACAAATAACACTTAGGTATGAGCATTTATTTTTAATGAATTACCCAAATTGCCGCAATATAAAAAATTAATTAGATGACAAACTTATTTTGCTCATTTCGATTTTTAAATCTGTTCCACCAAAGGAATTAACAATTTTCTTGCAAATTTCCTAAGTAGGAATATGGACGAGCTATCTATGGAAGCAAATGAAGACCAGTTTCTAGATAGACTGGAATTAATAACTCAGGCTCCAGAAGAACTGATCCAAGGGCAGGAGAAAATTCAGACTCAGATCAAAGAATTAACTGAGAAACCAGAGCAAATTGGAAGTAATCTCCAAACGATTACTACACAATGACATATCTTGTTTATGGATTATGGAAAAATAACCCGAGAGGAAGAGCAATTTAAATCTATAAGATGCCAGAGCATGGATGAAGATCCCTCTGCAAAAACCTTCAAGCAAAGGTAGAAATACCCTTTGGAGAAAAGTCCAAGGTACCAGTATCTATGGAAGAATCAAGAACGTCAAAGGATTATGAACCTTAAAAGAATCAGTCCAGGATTCTCATTGTCTTCTAGGTCAACATCTATTACCAAACCTGAAACTTCTTTTTTAGGACTCCTTTCAAAACCTAAGATCTTAACTATTATTCTTCCTTAAAGAACTCATCATCCTCTTCTACCCTTAAGGGAATACTTATATCTTTGATTATCAAGGACCAAATCCCTCAAACTTCCTTCTATGGTTTGAGAGTAGGTTGAACTTCACTCATTTTTCCTTTACCCTTATCATTTAACAATAGCTCTTTTAATTGTCAAATTTCTTCCTCTAGCTGCTGAATTTTGTTGTCCTTTTCTTCCTTTATGGGAGGTTTAGGAGTATTGGTTTTTTCCATGGGCCTTTCTATGGATTCTTTGAGAGCGGCTACAAATACCACCCTTCTTGGTTTTACTTCTTACGCTTCAAGAAATCTTTGAACTTGAAGCTTGTTTTCCAATTGATCCGAAAAAACTTTTATAAATTATGGTGTTATTTTGTTGTGAAAGTATATCACTTCACCAAGATTCAGCACGTACTCTAATGGTTCAAATTCAGTAGTGGGTCTAATTTGATATCATGCCCATAGAAGGGTAACGGTTTTATGATTACATAAGGTGATCCATATAATTTTGTCTGTTAGCCAAATCATTACTTTAAATAATGATATTATATCCATTCCTAAGAGGAGATCTAAACCCATAGAATTGCATTCATAAATTCTAAAGATTTTTAATTTTTTCTTAGTTTCTGGTATTCCTATGACAATATGCTTTCCTATTGTCATTGTTGTAATTTCGGTTGGATTGTCGTCAATCCCTTTGGTAATAATTACTTTGTCATTTGATTTTCACAATTCTTTTGGAAACACATTTTGATGGGTCAAGGTTACTTCGCTTCTAGTGTCGATTAGGCAATGGAATAATTTGGGATTATATTTTGGATTTTCGACTTGCACTAGAATAACCAATTTATCAGGCCTCTTTCTGAACTTCATATCTTATGGAAGATGAGTTCTTGTCCTTCATTATCAATCAGACTTCTCTTTTGCCTAAAAGTGCCTGTGTATGTATGAGGAATGGGCTTCCAAAGACTACTTATTAGGCTTTCCTATTGATAACAGAAGGAGTCGTGACTTCTTTAGTTTGTAACCTAAAGCGTACTTCTACAAAGGCTTTGTCTTCCTCAAAAGGGCTATCTAGAAGATATCTATCTAACTGGTCCCCTATCAAGTTTGGGTTGATAAGGTTATAGTTAGTGATGTTGTTTAGCTCAATCTTGACCATATACCATGGGCCTGTGGTCCTATATTGGGCTATTATTTTTCCCAGTTCTTTTATAATAAAAGTATTTCCTATAACCAATTTCCTCTCAATTTCTTCATTGGGTTCTGTACTGGTAGATCTCCTACTTGTAGAAGGCCTACTTGTGTTATATATGTTGTCTGATTTATCAACATATAATGGCCTTAAGGATCTGCATCTTAAGATCCCGTCTTTTCCTATGTCTAATGATGTTGAAGGCTTGTTTTCTAGTCTAAGATAGGGCTGTTACATGAATTGAGCCGAATTTGAGTCGCTTGCAAGCCGCTTGGTCAATGGCTCAACTCGACTCGACTCGAGAGTTTGACCGAGTTCGAGTCGAGTTCGAGCCGAGTTCGTAATACAATCGAGTCGAGTTTGAATAGTAGAATTTTAGACTTGAATACTCGATGAACAGCTCGATTACATATATTAATATATATTATATATATTTATATATAATTATAATATAAAAATTAAATAAAATAAAATATATTAATATAATATATAATAATCGAGTTTTCGAGTCAAGTTTGAATATTTCATTATATAGTTGAGATGAGTTCGAACCTTATTATTTACTATTCATCTAGTTCAAGTTGAGTTTAAGCTAAGTAAAATAAATTGAGTTTGAGTTTGAGTACAAGGATACTCAGGATCAATTCGACTCGAATACACCCCTAGTCTAAGCCTTTCATTTATTCGTAGTTTTGCTAGATTTAGAGAAATTTCTAGCATGTTGTAGGATTTGTCCTAAGAGGTTCTAAGAATGTTCCTATGTTTTCAAATACTTCTTTAATTTCAATTATTTTCTTTTCCTCAAACTGAAGACTCTGCACATTAGAGCTTAGTGTGAATAAAGTGTAGTAGGTGATAGTGAATGGCTGGTCTATTCATTATATCCTTTCAGACCTATTCAAAGATTATCCTTATTTCCAATTTTCCTGGATCCATTAAATCTAATATGATCTGTGGGAAAATGGTGAATCGTACTTGGCCATAATAGAGGTTTCCCTTAATTATACCTAGTATCTTATCTCTAAGATCAGAGAGTCTATCATCGATTACTACTAATAAGATCGGCGAGTCTATCTTACTAGTGTAGTTTGTTTTTACACTTACTCGGATACTTCCAATGTGAATATACTTCATTTTATTTCTAACATCTCTAGGAATTTTATCTAAAGCTGCTTTTACTTTCTTTTCAGGAATTAAGCTGATGTTAAAACTTCCCTGAGCTTGTTCCATTGTCTGCAATGTTTTTGCATAATGGATCCCATATCTGATTTCATTCCTTTGTTGAATTAGATTTCCTATCTTCCAATTGGTCTTAAAACCTATCTTTTCATTAGTCTTAAGTCCTTTTTCTTTTATTTCCCTGGCTTGTTTATTACTAAGGATTGTAACCTATTGATAACGTTGATTGCCATCAATCTGGTCTAGGTAGGATTTCTCACTACAAATACACAAAGTATTACTCATCTTCTTCCTCTAACAAGTAGTAGTCTGAATCATTTGAGGATTGTTCATCCTCTGATTCTGAGATCTTATGGAATTCATATATGATCTCATTATCAAACAATTGCTCATAGTTAGTTTCATTGGATAAGTAATTGATTTAGAATCTCTATATCTTTAGATATTCCTATGTCATGGTAATATATCTTTCCATACATGGAAATTTTCATTTTGATTGTAGGAATATGGCAGGATGTCATTTTAAAGTTTGTCATAGCATGCTACTAAACACCCTTTTCAAAAAAAAAAAAAAAGAAAAAAAAATAGAGAGTCTCACAAAGTTACATACAGAAGTGAGTTGATTGCGAACCAAATAGATTTCTTTCTCACAAAGAGCAATAATAAAATAACTTGTAGGGATTGTAAAGTTATATCAGGAAAGAGTGTATCAACTCAACATAGATTTTTAGTTTTAGATATGTGTGTACCTAAAAGGTAAAAGAAGTATCGCCAATTTATAGGTCAAAAATTAAGTAATGGAATCTGAAAGAGAAAAAAATGGCGATCTTTAGAGACAAATTAATTCAAGTAGCCACCTAATCTACTAATGATGATATGAAAACTATATGGGTAGAAATGTCTAATCATATTAAGAATATAGATAAGGAGATTCTTAACATATCTAGGGGTTGGACACCAATAGGCAAGGAGTTATGGTAGTGGAATGAGAAAATCCAAATTGTTATATGAATAAAACGAGAGTGTTATAGGAACTTTAAAAGTAATAGAGGTAGCAATACATTTGAGAAATATAAGAGTGTAAAAAGAAAGCTCAAGAAGATTATTCGCCAATCAAAAATAAAATGTATAACGAATTATATAAGAAACTAAAAACTAAGGATAGAGAAAAAGAAATTTATAGAGTTTCCAGATTAAGGGATAGAGGGGGGAAAGATCTAAATAGTGTCGATTTATTAAGAGTGAGACTAATAGTGTCATTGTAAGAACTGAGAACATACGAAAGCAATAGAGGGATTATTTTGCTAAACTGTTTAACATTGTAGATACAAGAGATATTAGCGATATCGTGATATTTATAGAAGAGATCAATAAGGATTTTAAACACAAGATTCATCTTCATGAAGTAAGGGAAGTATTAAAAAAATGAAAAATAATAAAACCATAGGACCCGATGGTATCTCTATTGAGGTGTAGAAGTATTTAGGTGAAATAGAGATATGAATGTTGACGAATTTTTTTAGTAAAATCTGACAAACCAAGAAAATTCCCCATGTGTAGAGGAAGAGTATAGTTGTATCACCATATAAAAATAAAGAAGACATACAAAATTATTATAATTATAAAAAATTAAACTTATTAATCATACTATAAAATTGTGTGAGAGAATGATAAAGTGTAGATTGAAATTGGAGGTAAGTGTGCCTCAAACCAATTTGGGTTCATATTGGGACGTTCCACCACTGAAATAATTCACTTATTTAGACATTTGATGGAGATGGTTATAGTACACAAGAGAGACTTGCATATAATACTCAATGATCTAAAAAAAGCATACGATAGAGTTCTCATAAACATATTGTGGTGGATGTTGAGGAAAAATGAGATCTCATTGAAATATATTGATATCATCAAAGATATGTATGAAAGAACTGTTACTAATATAAGAATCTATAAGGGGTTTAAGTGATAGGTTTCCAATTAACAATGGGTTTCAATAAAATTCGGCATTAAGTCCCCTCCTTCTTACAATAGTAATGGATAAAATAACAAAAAGTATCCAAAATGAAATAACATAGTGCATGCTTTTTGCAATGATATACTGCTAGTCAATGAAATTAGGAAAAGTATTAATACTAAATTGTAGTTATCAATGGACACACTAAAATTCAAAGGATTTAGATAAAGTCGATCAAAAACTAAGTATATAAGATGTATATTTGGTGGCAGTAATAATGAAGAAATGATTAAATTAAAAGGAGAGGGCATACTATAAAGTGAACATTTTAGATATTTTAGATCAATCATTCAAAGTGATGGCAACATGACAAGGGTGTGAATCATAAAATCCAAACAGATTAGATGAAATGGAGGAATATGTCTAGAGTTCTTTATGATTACATGATACCATTATAGTTGAAGGGAAAATTGTATAAAACCATAGCAAAATCTACATTCTTATAAGATACCAAGTGTTGAGCCATTAAACAACAAAAAGAGTATAAAATTACTGTAACTGAAATGAGAATAATCAGATAGATATATGATAAAATTAGAAAATATAAAATTAGAAATAAAGAGATACGTACTAAGTTAAAGAGAAATGAGACATTAAATATGGGAGATTTAGTGAAACGTTAGGGTAGAACGCTGAAAATCTGAATATAATTTATCCGTAAAGATATGGATGTCAAGTGTTTAATTGAGGAGATATTTTTAGATAGATATGAGTGACGTAGGATAATCCAAACTAGTTGAATTATTATTATTATTATTGTTGTTGTTGTTGTTGTTGTTGTTGTTGTTGTTGTTGTTGTTGTTGTTGTTTTTTGTTGTTGTTGTTGTTGTTGTTGTTGTTGTTGTTGTTGTTGTGTTGTTGTTGTTGTTGTTGTCGTTGTCGTTATTCTTTGTTCTTCGCTTCTTCTTCTGCTTCTTCTTTATTCTTCTTCTTTATTCTTTATTCTTTGTTGTTGCTGTTGTTGTTGCTGTTGTTGTTGTTGTTCTTGTGTTGTTGTTGTTGTTGTTGTTGTTGTTGTTGTTGCTGTTGTTGCTGTTGTTACTGTTGTTCTTTGTTGCCGTTGTTGTCTTGTTGTTGTCCTTCTTGTTGTTGTTCTTCTTTGTTTTAAGTTTTTATGGATAGTTTATTTTAATTCTCTCTTTTCATTAGTTTTATTTTTTAGTATTATCTTCTCTATTTTTATTTTCAAACTTTAATTTTATACTTTTTTATATTTTATTATTTTTTCTTTTATCTATTCTATATTGATCTTTCAAATAATTAAGTCCAAAATTTGGGATTGAAGTTCAGTTTGTTGTTGTTGTTGCTTAATTTTTGCAAGTTAACCTTTTATTTTCCCTCTTCCAAATCCAACAAAACGTGAGGGTAAAGTATATGGGTGACACCTACATCCCTTGAGATAACTAGAGGTGGATGGAATATGCAAACAAGCATTAAACCTCTGGACCCATTCGTGTTTAGATTGGTTTATAATGCTATTCATGTGTCTTACATTCTTAATTTTGGAATAATATATCCCAAAGGAAGAAACAATCTAAAGGTGGTTGTTTTGACACTTTTTATAATTTTTTGGGTTTTGTGAAGAATTTAAGGAAGAGAAAAAAAGATCAGAAAACAAGAAATATTTAGTGGTTCCACCTACTCCAGTGTATATCCACTCTCAGGTTTCACCTAGATTTCTAATCCCCTATTTTTCACAAATAGTACATAACTAGTTTTCCCAAGTGCTAGTTAGACCTTATAACGCTCCTCACTTGCTTTTCACGGTAGCAAGTAAACCTCATAAGTGTTTCACACTCTTAACTTTTTAGCCCAAATCTAAAGACTTTCTTTTGATCTTTTACAGAGATTTGGAAGTAAAACAATAAGCACAAATGTGAAACTTTAACTTCTAATATAATCGTTGAAACCTAGAAATGAAAATATAATAATAAGAATTAAAGTATAGAAGAATGATTAATCGTGTACAACCTTAGTTCAATAATTTTCAGATCGAAAGTTGTTCCTCCTTTACTTCATGTGTTGTATTAAAAGACGTCGAAACCAAAAGAGCTATTGACTTTCATTTAATGTTATTGAATGCTTTTTCAGTAGCTATTGAAGGTGGTTGAGCTTCTATTAAATGTTCAAATCGTTTTCCTGAACAAATTGTTGTTACTCTCAACAAGTTAACTTCTTTTTAGTTCAAGTCGACTGTTTTTTAAATTTTGGCTAGGACAAGTTGAGTTAGTATTATTGGTAAGTCACCTTGTTCACCTCACTTCACTTATAGGTCAACTGCTCTTTCTGCTTAGGTCGGCTTGAACATTAATATGATTTATCTAGGTCAACTTTTGCTAAGTCTTGGTTAGCTTGCTATTTAATTGGTCGTCTTTAGATTTTTATTAAGAAGACATTACCTAGTTGAAATCTCTCCGAGTTGACTTTTTTCTATGCTAGGTCAACTTATAAATGTTACTGAGTCGACTTTTCATCTTCCTAGGTCAACTCAATATATTTCAAACTTCTAAATTTTAGAGAGCTTGTTTGGTCAAGTCAACCTATTTTTTTCTCATGTCAACTTGTTAATGTTGCTGAGTCGACTTGTTCTCTTTCTAGGTCGACACAATATGTTTCAGAACTAATATTTCTAAGAGCATACTTGGTCAGGTTGACTTGTTATTCTCCTAAGTCGAGTGAATGTATTTTAGAATTTTAGATTTTTGAGACCATGTTTGGTCAAGCCGACTTATTATTCTCCTAGGTCAGCTTACAAATCTTACTAGATCGACTTATTCTCTTTTAGGGTTAACTTAAAGTGTTCCAGAACCAAAACTTCTGAGAGTAAGCTTGATCACGTTGACTTGATACATCCTCAACTCAACTTCTTCAATACAATATATGTGGTCAACTTAGCTTAGGCCTATTTAGTGATATAGGTTAACTTGTTCTTTAGCTTAGGCCTATTTAGAGATGTAGGTCAACTTGTTCTTTACCTAGGTCTACTCAAATTCATTTGTAACCTCTGGTCAAGTCGACTTGCCTTTCTCATAAGTCAACCGATATTTTACATAATTGAACTTCTAAGGCATGATTCCTCAAGTCAACTTGATCTCATTTGTGAGTCGACTTAAATTTTTACAAAATTTAACTTCTGTGACTCGATTTTATCTGATCAACTTATCAAAAATCTCTAGGTCAACTTGTTATGTTCTATACTTGATTATTTTTAAATTTCTTCAACCTAGCTCAACTTGTTCTCAAGGTTGGATTGACTTAAAGCCTTATTGAGTTGACTTATGCTATAAATAGGTTGACTTATTTTCTTATGTTTACTACAGTTTTATGTTGGTGGTCGACTTCTTCCCTATGGAGGTCGAATTGCTTTGATCAATATTGATTCCGACAATTTTTTTGATTTTCCAAACTCATGTTTAATTAATTCTAATCTTTCCTATTAATATTTTATCATCATCAAAACACATTTTAGTCAATAATATTTCCCTTTTTATGATGACAAAACTTAATTAGAGAATTTGGAATATACTCCCCCTCAATCTATGCTTGCTTCTTCTAGACTACTTAGAATTCTCTCCCTTTTTGCCAAAGACTTCAATTTTGTCCTAGACATAGACAATGTCATTGTTTTCTCTATAAACATGCCTCTGACATATAATTGTTCTTCCTCGTTATTCTATTATTTTTCCCCCCTTTTGTTATCAATAAAATGGGGGTACAAGCTAAACTATTGTTCTCCCACTAATCAATTTATGTCCTTGCAACATTTCAACTACATGCTATATACTTCAATGGTAATAGAATTTCATGTAATCGACATGCACATAGATTTTCAATGTAAATAAGGCAATCAAATAGATCATTCAATAGAAAAGGCATTCATTCATTTAACAAAACATCTACATAGACAATGGAAGTCAAAAATAATAAAAGCAAACATCAAACTTAAATAAAAAGAAAATGACACTATAGGTTTCATGATTAATAGCTTAAAATGGCAGGATAAGAGGATGCTTAAGATGCGTCAAAGGGTTTGGGCTTGTTCTCTCTAACTAGAGCTTCAATTCTAACTATACGCTCTCTCATTTCAACATTTTAGACCTCGAGTTGCTGGAGATGGCCTTACATTTGTGAGTTTTGGCCCACAACTCTGTTTAACTGCCCTTACATTTAGACCAACGTATCCCACATCATCTCCAATATCACCCTAGAAGTAGAAGAGGATGCACCAATAGCAAGAATGTTATGAAGAGCTTCTTCCCATTGAGCTTCCCTTTACTCACTTGGCCCTGCTCCTCCTTCCTCTCTTCTCTCTTCTGCCATTGTTGGCTTTGCTTCCCCCTCATTCTTCCTTATCTATACTTTATCCCTACATACCGATTTGGCTTTGGTGAGAGAGGATTTCCCAATTCCATTCTTGAATAGCAACTTATTTCCCACTTCTTTCCTTAATTCTACCCCACTTACTGCCAGAATATCAATGATCATAGAGCAATATGGAAGATTGCACACCAAGGATTTTGACACTTCAGTCTTTGAGAAGGGGACTATGAAATGCAACCCTAGATTATTTTCTTGCATAATGCAAGCCATAATCTAAAAATTTTCCCTTGTGATGCTAGTATGATTTTCTCCCCTAGGCCTCAATACATGTGTGATTTCGACTTAAGGAGTGACTTACGATGGATACAAGTCAACTTCATGCTCAGGTAAGTCGACTTAAATCTTGTCCAATTTCAAAAATTCATTCAAAATTTTATCCATATGCCACATAAACATTCCAAACACATGTTTTGATTATTTTTAAGCATTTTAAACATTGAAATTTATTCCATAATGTCTAAATCTCTTTTTAAACTACAAAATCTCTCCATATCCAAAGGTTTTTTAAATTTATCTGCTATTTGTTTTTCCATCTCAACATATTCAAGGATAATATCTTTTTTAAGCACATAGTCAAATGAATGATATCTAATCTCAATGTTCTTAGTCCTATAGTAATGTATTGGATTTCTATTAAATTTATAGCATTAGTATTATCAATCTTGAATGGAATACAATCTAAGTTTACAACATAATCTTAGAGTTGACGCTTAATCCAAAGGATTTGAGCATAATATTGACTAACAACCACATACTCTGCTTCGTGGTGGAAGTGGCAAAACTATTTTGTTTCCTAGATGACCATGAGACTAACATACTTCCAAAGAATTGGCATGTACCACTTGTACTCTTTTTATCCAATTTACATCTAGCAAAGTTAGTATTCAAAACTCAAATGATGAAATCCTATTATACCATAATCTTAAATTGCATGTGTCCTTTAAATACCTTAAAATTCTTTTGACTACAACTAAATGTTGTTGAAAAAATAACTTTATGCAAAAGATATGCCAAATATCGTGTTAAATCATAAAAATTAAAAAGACTTAATAACTTGAAATTGAAATCCAGATCGGACAAAAAATGTATCTGATTCTATAACCGGAGACTGAATAGAGTGAATCCTTGATTTGACCTTCGTCTGAACAGAATTTTGGGTACGGCCTTCCAGGTCATGTGTATTCTTACATATTCTCTCTATATATTGGGGGTATTAGGGAAAAGAGTGATTCATTAACCCGGGGACCATAACCCTATTTATAGTTGTATGATGACTTTTACCTTCCAAATCTGTCTTTTCAGCTTATAACAGCTGTCCTTAAATCGCCCTTAGACATTCCTTATCTAACCCATCATAAATAGTAAATGTACATTGGTATCTACACATTAATTTGTTTCCATATCCTCTGAGATACTTAAACTCAAATTACCGAATTTCTAAATTTACCAGATCATTTTTATATGAGTTTAAGTTATGGGTTTGATAGTATGCAATACATAATTATTTTAATATATAAACTCAATGTTGAATTAATGATCCAACAATCTCTCACTTGGGCTATATATGAAACTTTATAATTATGTATTTGCGAAACAATCGAATGAGTTCAACTTTTCTATCAATACTAAAATGTATCTATAACCAATCTCGTCCATCAATCATACCAACTTAGGATCAAGACGGCTTCTGTTACATTTCTTTCATAACTCAACCCTCAATGGTCATGTAAATTGATATAACCGAATGACATGAATCATGATATGGATGCGTAACATGGAAATGTCATGCAATATGATCTTTAACATGCCTATTTTCAACTGGTCCCTTTAATAAGATCAACTATGCTCAATATCAGAGTGTGATTCAAAACTGAATCTTTATTTCCGTAAAAAATAACCTCAAAATAGCTTAAACTGAAATAACCGAAAATGTTTATATTAGATGAGCATCTAAAATCACAAACTCCCACTGAAACTAAATATCTTGAAATTATATGACACTCATACGAGTAGTGCGCACATGAACCTTTTGGGTGACAATCCCTTAATAAATGTATCCGTAATTTTGGGATTTATACCAATGTGCTCTATAGATAACTGTCTACTCTGAATCATTTTCTTAAATGGAATATAAGACTGTTGAATTACGTCACACAATAATCTAAGTGGCCTGTTAATGCCATCTGTGACAAAGTTTCATAGTTATATTCCATAATTTGATGTCTCATAACATGCTATCAATTTCGTCGTCATGATGGAAGAGACTATATAAAACTGTTTAACACACTTCCAAAACTGGCTCTTCCTACTAGCATGCTGTTACCTTCATGCTGACTTGACATCCCATAAAATCGGAGTCAGTATACCAAATGATCTCATACTAATCTGACTTTCAATACGTGAACATATATCTTTTTGCTCTCTATAAGTATTGCAAAACCCATTTGGTTACTTTTAAATACTTTATTCCCGATTTGCTTAAATTTCTGTCAAATATTTCTGTAAAATACGCAATATCCAAATGCGTACAGTTCAAAACATATATCAGACTCCATACTACTGATATATAAGGAATCTTCTGTATTTTTCAATATTTAAGGTCATTCTTGAGACATTAGTTGAGACTAAACTTGTCTCCCTTACTATAGGGGTCTTTTCTAAGTATTTGCTCCCACAGAACTTGTGATATCCATAATTATCAATCAAGTTTTATCTCAAAACCAAACGAGATAAAGACTTGATAAAATTTATAATATCATTGTCGGGATGTCGTATGAATTTTATCTTTTCCTTCACAGTATCGGTTCTAAAGGTGGTTGAGTTTGTTCTTCCGAAAAAGAGGGTTCTCCAACATTGTCTAATAATACCTCTGGGAATATCAACATATTCCTTTTAAAAGATAATGTCTCTAACCATATCTCCCCCACAAACTCAATATCCTCAGAAAATTGGACATAAAATTAATACCACTTAAACTTTTCAGAGTACCCTACTAATCAAGTAACTATCCTGATATCTAATTTTCTTTTATTAGGTCTAATAAACCTAGCCTTAGTTAGACAACCCCAACCGTGTAGATACTTTAGACTAGGACGTATACTGATCCAAAACTCTTATTTGGTTTCAGTAGTTGTCTTAGTAGAAAACCCTGTTCAGGATGTATGCTGCAATCTTGATTGAGCCATATCATGAATAATTGTTTATGAACGTGATAAAATATCTTTGACCATTCCAAGAACCAAAAGGAATGACCCATAGATATCTATATATATCAGTTCTAAGACGTCTGAGATTTTATTGGCTTTAATCTCCTTTTATTTGTTTGTTTTCACTTTATAATTTACATAGATACCGAAATCTATAAAATTTTCCTCTGACACAAGTCTCCTTATTCTCTATTTGGAGATATTACCCAATCTCTTGTGCCAAAATGGAAAGAAATTCTTACTAGTTAATTTAAACTATATATTTCGAGTACTATATTACCAGGATTTAAATGAAGTAATAGTATCAACCTAACATAGATTATCAAATCATAATAGAAAGCCGGAACCAAACTATTTGGACTTAAGAAACTAACTTTTCCATTTTTGAAAGAACAGGTAAAACCTGATCTGTCTAACAAAAATGGAAATCAAATTCCATCTAAAATATGGAACAACAAACGTTTCAATAAGATCCAAATATAAATCGATTTTCAATGATAATCTAAACCTTTCTATTATTATAATTGAAACTTTATTGTCATCGTCCACGTAGATGTATCTTTCACCATCAATTGACGATTGACAATTTAGAAAACCCTGCATACACACACTGAGGTGAATAATCGCAGCGGAATCTGACCACCGAGTGTATCCTGATACCGAAATTAAGTTAACCTTAGAACAAACCAAACTAAGGAATATACTTTTCTTATCACTTCAAACGTGATAGTTGGTACATTCTCTTTTTCTTGTACCCTTAGCACCACAGAAGAAGTAACCATTCTTTCCTGATTTAATTGGTGTCTTTCGTTACTTCTTTTGTGATGCTATACCTGTAGCATCTTTATCATGTTTTCTTTTCTTTTCTTTCTTTCTGTTCTTAGTGGTCAAGAGTTCTTAACCATTATACCATATAGAGATATAATTTGTCAAGAGTGTACCAGTAATCATTTCATTCTTAACAGATCATTTCTCAATATCCGTAAGAAAAAATTTAGTAGTCATAACTGACTTACATATAGTGCCTCTAAATATTGCTGGGATGGCCCACTTTAAACACATGCGATTCAACATCTCCCATCTTTCTTTCTCCCTCTTTTCAGATGTACTCTTATCTATAAGTGGTAGGGAGAATTAGCTTTTAACGTAAGATTTAAATCCAAACTTGAAATTCGAGTCATTCAAATTAAAAATCAATTTGAATTGGGCGTTAATGTTAGTGGGAATAATATTAATTGTCAAACAGAGAACAGTAATCCATATATACTCACATGGAACTTTAAAACCAAATAAATTCAAACATGAGTAATCCTCATCACAAGATACCGGACATTCCATTAATATTTCATCTTTGGACAAAATAATTAACTTGTAAGCAATATCTTAATGCAGTAATCAAATGTTGACAATAAGAACATATCAACTAATTACCTTCCTTTGGACCGATAAATTGATCACATGTAAAATCGAAGAAT
This sequence comes from Dillenia turbinata, assembly GCA_037126225.1. Taxonomy (NCBI): domain Eukaryota; kingdom Viridiplantae; phylum Streptophyta; class Magnoliopsida; order Dilleniales; family Dilleniaceae; genus Dillenia; species Dillenia turbinata. The sequence continues at coordinate 20,948,074 of JBAMMX010000016.1, read as the reverse complement.
TGTCACGTATTTATTACCATAAGGTGTATATGCAACTCCGTCAAATACTGATCTTTCTTTTGGCCGATCAATATTCACATGAGTTTCATGCATACATCCCTTTTACACCTTTAAACAAATTACTTTCCGCAAGAGAGGTCACTTTGATGAATTGTTGTTTCAATTAATTTATTTTAAAATATATACAAAACCATAAGTATAGTAATCAAACGCTGAAAATAAGAGCATGTCAACCAATTACCTTCCTTTGGGCTGATAAATTGATCACATATGAAACCAAATAATTGTCACGCATTTATTACCACATGGTGTACGTGCAATTCTATCAAATAAGGACCTTCCTTTGGCCCGATCGGTACCCACATGAATTACATGCACGGATTTTTATATCTCAAAATAAATTAATTTTCACAACAGAGGTCACTTTGGTAATATATTGTTTTAATTAATTTATCTCGAGATATATATGAAACCATACTCATATTTGAATCATATCTGTAATAAAAAAAATTCAATTTCATCCCGATGGACTCAATTTCTTGAAAATTTGACTTTTTAAAACCCAATCTTATTAATTTTCAATTAGGCCTATAAAAGCTCAATTTTACCAAATCTATCTCTTTCATCTTACTTTTCCGTCTCTATACTTTCGTTGTCGACATAAAACCAAAGTCTCCACCCTTTGCCGACAACTGATCCAAAATTTGGTCAATCCCCGTTCTGTAACATAGGGCACCAGGAAAGTTCCCAGGTAGGTGGTGAGTTCATTTAGAACCGCTTAAAAACCAGCCAGCCTTACACTTAGCCCCGTCTTGTTGACAGAACTTTTCTAGATATGTCATGCCATTGCATACTAAAAAAATGATCAATTTTGAATATAAAAAGGACAGTATAGAATGATAAGGATGAAAAATGGGTTTAATTTAGTCCAATAAGTTCCAATACCTTTATACCTAGGATTGAGTCTGTTTGGATCTAAAATGGCACATATTTTTTTTTTAATATTAATCCTTTTGTAATGTGGATTTGCATCAAAAGAAAAGTTTTATTTTCTGAAATCGGAAAGTCAGCCTTAAAAAAAATTGAAATCTGGAAATTTCCTTTTTTTTTTAATTTTTCAAAATTGGAAATTTTCTT
>JBAMMX010000016.1:19316230-19708937 GCA_037126225.1 Dillenia turbinata | reverse complement strand
CAATATGGGTGCGGATATCAATCGTTGTTTGAGATCTTGAAAGCTCGCCTCACAACGGTGATTCCAATGGAATTTGATGGCCTTCCACGTTAACTTAGATATGTGGAGCAACAATCCGAGAGAATCCCTTTACTAGCTGCCAATAATAGCACAGATGACAGGAACATTCGGATCCGATCACGGTTTGCGGGCACTCCCATATCAATATAGTTTTGACTTTTTGCGGATCAACGAAAATACCTTCCATACAGAGACTATGTGCCTTTCGGAAAATCAATTTCTTTGCGGCCAAAATTCACACATAAGTAGATTTGGCCTATATTATCTCCACGAGAAGATCTGCCTAAAACAGCTTCGAAGGTCTTGAGCATGCTCCTCGATCACTCTACTGGATTAGACTAAGATGTCATCAATGAACACGATGTGAACCGATCGGAAACAATTGTGGAAAACCTATTTATCGGAGTCCATGAATGCGGTGGTGCATTGAGTCATCTAAATGGCACTGACTAAGAACTCAAAATGTCCGTGCAGTGCGGGAATGCGGTCTTGGGCAAATCCTCGACCCTAATCTACAATTGGTAATAACCCGATCGGAGAATCTATTTTTGAGAAAACCCTTGCACTATAAATGTGATCAAACGGATCATCGATGGGGACAACGGATATCGGTTCTTGACGGTGACTTTGTTTAATAGCTTGATAATGCACACAAAGTCGGAGGATATCGTCTTTCTTTTCCTGAAATAACTTTACCGGAGCACCTCAAGTTGAAGTGCTCGGACGGATAAATCCTTTATCCAGCCAATTCTTCAGCTGAACCTTGAGCTCTCTCGGCTGGTACTATTCTGTATGGCGGAATAGAAATTGGAGTAGTCCCTAGAGTCAAATCAATCTCAATATCAAATTCCCAAACTGGTGGTAATCCAGGTAGCTCACCAGGGAATACGTCGGGAAACTCTTATACCACCAGGAACTCATCAAGCCTCGGACCCTTTATGGTGGTATCTATCACGTGGGCCAAATATGTCATGCATCCTCGGTGTATCATCCGTTAGGCCTCCATCACTGACACTACACAACAGGGTAATACCCGTCTCTCACCTACAAAACGTTAGTGGTGACCCTTCGAGCCTCGGAACTCTACTTCCTTGGTGAAATAGTCTACAGAAGCCCTATAAGTACTCAGCCAATCCATCGCTAGGATGGCATCGAAGTTGATCATGTCGAGTTGAATCAAATCTACTTCTAACACTGTCTCCCCAATCATGACATCGCTCCCTCTACATACGGAATCCATGATCAACTATTCACCAATAGGAGTAATAATCATTAGTTCCTCATCTAGTGGCGATAATGGCCTGCCTGACTGTTGAGCAAAAGAAACTCTCATATAAGAATGATTCGACCCGGTGTCTACAAGAACATGGGCGCTGACTCCAAATATTTTCATGGTAAATTGAAAGAGAAATTAATTTAGGGTGTACAAAAGATATATGTATATAGATATCAAAATAGTTAAGACTCTAGGGCTTTAACTAGTCATAACTGTACATAATCATCATAGTATATATGATTTCAAAAAGAAGAGTACATAAAAGCTCCTAAACAGGGGAATCCTGTTGGAGGATTACCATGATCACATCTGGGTTCGCCTGAGCATCCTCCTGCGTCATAGCATACACGCGGGCTTGTGCCCTCGACTGCTTTCATGAAGGACCAGGTGAAGTGCCTGCTATTTGTCGTCCGTGGAGTAGTATGACTCGAATTGCAGGTGCTCCCTATTGTCCTACCCACGGACCACTCGGATGACTCAAAGTCGCCTGACCTCCAAGTCCTAAATCAGGGCTTGAACTCTTGATATGTCCTGGCTTCCCATACTGGAAGCACGTAATAGGTACCATGCAAGCTCTCGGAGGATGATGCCTACCACACTTGGCAAGGAGAGTGCCGCTGAACCGTGGTCCGACTCGTGGCACCGGGGGCTAGTGCCCCAAACCCCCAGGGATGTGGTCCGCTCAAAGTGTCTTTGGTCTAAAATGAGAGAGGCCTCCATGAAAACCAGAAGTCCTACCCCTCTTTGAGCTCTGACTCATCTGGGTCCCAGCCCTCTTATTCCTCTGATCTCTACTCTTCCTCTGCCTACTCTCAGCTCGAACAATCTCCTCGGCACTATAGGCTGAATCGATTATCTCCACATGGGAGAGGTGGGTGTGATCGTCATATACCTCCTAATGGTCAAGTTGAAGTCGTCCTTAAGCTTGAACTTCAACTGTTTCGGTGTCGCTAAATCAGGGACAAAAGCTGCTAATCTCCTCAATTCAGTCTCGTACTTCGCAACTGACCTAGTCCCCTGCCACAAGTGGAGGAACTCTGTCCTCTTGTAGTCTTGCTAAAACTCTAAGAAGTACTTGCAGTCAAACTCCCTCAAGAAGTTCTCCCACCGCAGTGGCTCAGTAGCGTCATCACAGATAGCCTCCCACCAAGTGAGGGCATCCCCATCTAGCAACCTCTCTGCTACCAGCAGCCTGCACTCCACACTCAACCCCAAGTCTGTCAAGATATGGTCCGTTGACCCAGTGCTTAGTCGTAGTGGCATCACCGAGTCCTATAAAATCTATCCATCCCAACTGCCGAGCTTCCTTGACTAGCTAAGTTAGCTCATGGATGCACCTAAGTATGAATGATGTGGTGTTACTTGGACCAGATACTGAAGAAGGACCGGCCACCGATGGAGGATCCGGTGCCGCAGGAGCAGGCGCTGCTGTAGGTGTTGGCGTGGCCATCGGTGGTGGTGGGGTGGCATGTAACACTGATTTTTGGTGATTGTGTATCATGTACCACTCCTTATGATTTTATATATACAAGCATCCTTTTAAGACATATAAAATAAAAATTTATTTATCTATTTATTTATTTTGAGGTTTCACCTCAAAATCACTAAAACCGAAAATTTTATCGGTAAACCGTAAACCTTCTCGACAAGTACCGACAAGATTTAAAGAAGTCAAAAATAGCTAAGAGAAGGCCTACATGCTTAAATAGAGATATTTAAATGAAATTTCACATATTTGAAATTTCAAACAATATGTCATAGGGACCAAAATACAAATTGTTAAAAATTAGGGGTCTAAATACAATTAAGGAAAATTGAGGGACTAAGTTACAAACCACTCAAGGATGGACAATTGAAGCCAAATGATTGGTCAAGAGGGAAGCAAGGTTGGTCGTGGCCACATAGGATTTTTTCACATTTAAGAAAACTCATTGGATATAAATTTATTAATGAAAACTCATTGGATGAAAATTTTTGCATGAAATCTAGTTAGAATAGCTTGTTCTAGATTGTGACACATCTTCCCTTGACATGGACGTCCACAAGATACCTAATGGAGTGCATGGAGGTTGCTTGAATCAATAATTGCATGGTTTAAGTATTAAGACAAGTGGAAGGTTGAGGTGATGCATGGAATGATCCAATGGTCAAAGATATTTTGCTAGGTTTATAAAAGAACTTGTTTAAGAAGAGTTTTGTCACGCCCTGAACTGGGATCGTGAACAGCCGCCCGTTGCCCTGGATGCCGACTGTATTTCTACAGAAAATCGGGCATCCCCATAAATCGGAGGTCTCCCATGTACAAAAATAAACCTGTATAATAGACATCCACCCTGTCAAATAAATAAATAGCTATCCCGGCCTCACAACAATCCACCACATTCAAATCCTGTCAACTAATCCATAGCGGACATCCAGAACAACGCAAGGCTAATATAAACACTAACAGTCCTAGCCACAGATCTCTACTGTCATACCCAACTAGAGCAATGAGCATTTTCTGCCACAACGAGGGCCTAAGTTTATACAAATGTATAACAAATTTCCCAAGTTAACATTTTAAATATTTACAAATGCCTCAATGCAAGTGAAATATGAGAGTTTCGCAAACAAAAGTCCAAAAATTATACAATCATCCCATAATATATACATGGCAAACTACGGACCTCAATATCAAGACCTCGCAGGGTCGAAATAAGGTAAAGATTTCAAGTTTCATCTTAAATTAAATTCTCACTGTCATAGTATACTAAATCCACCAAAATCTCTAGAGCCTGAAGTGTCGCTCTAGCACAATAATCCTGTCTGAGGAGGGAAAGAAGAGAGGTGATTATCAAGGAAGATACCCGTGAGTGAGGGGATTAATCTCAAGCACTAATAGTTTAGGTGAACATTGAAGTGTCAAACAATATTTTTCGTAAACAATAATTCATGATTTGCAGTAAAACATGGTATGTTCAGTAAATTGAATTTATTTAATCAATCACACGATAATATACATATATGCATCCATATCGATCATCTTTTTTAAAAAAATCCTGGGGTCCCATCGAAAATACTTCCGTCTCAAGTTGGCCGAAACCCAGATTTAAAGTCCACCAATGGGTTTTTTCATAAATGTTTCAAAACATACCCCCTTCCTTGGCGTTGGGTTGTGCCTTTACTGGGTGCATCCGGATATAGCTCGACATGTCCTCAAAGGGAGACACGTCTGTCTCTCTGGCAAAATATAATCCAACCCTCATCCACATTGCCCCATCGGGTCACACCGTGGGAGGAATGACTTTAGCCATTATCCATGCACATAACACCATTTATTTCTCAAACATCTCATCATATCATCACATCATATCATCACATAACTAGTGGACATCCAACCCACATAGTTTATCAAAACATTTTAAACCGTGTGCCAATACATTTCATCAAATCATTTCAAATCAATATACCAATATAATAGTAGAATATAAAATATTCTAGTTCTTAAATAATAGCACAATAATAATTCATTTCAAACCATGGATGCATAGTCATCAGAAATATAAATTTTACACACTCCAATAATCACAAAAAAGATTTGAAATTTAATATCATCCGACGAATCAATGCATATCAAAAGCATGTTTTATTAAAAACACGATAAAATCAGTTTCACTATTTTATGCAAGAGATTAGGGTCCCACTCATATTCTAGGGAGGGTAATCACTCCCTATTTCCACAATCAAACCAAATCGACTCCTCGAATCTCCAAGAAAGTCAACCTAATCAAATTATCACGATTTTCATCAAATTTCTGACTATTTTCAGGGTTTATCATTTTCCTTAAGTTCATACAAACCCTAAATTCTTCAATTTATAAATATACTCCAATGTTATCCATTTCATTCCATTTATAAGTAAATAACAAAATCAAAGTCAATCTTAATTCAAACCTAAAACCGTTCAAAATCGAAAACAAGTCTAAAATAAATAAATTTCCTACTAGATGGAAAAATCTTTGAAAAAATCATACACTTTTCAATTCTCATCCGATTGCTTCAAACCATATGTCATTTTAAAGGTATTGAAGCCTATTTTCATAATACGAAAATTTTATTTTGATTTCCTATATGTAGGACAACTTAAAATGAAAAAAATTATACCAATCCTTAAACTTAAATCCCAATTTATATCAAATCCTAAGCTTAACATAAATAATTCCATTCAAAATTTCAGGAAAATATATTTCCTTCGAATCTAACATATTTCAAAACATATATATAGCTTCCGATTCTAATTTCAACCAAAATTCGACAAAAATAATTCAAATGCCGAAAGGGTTGCATTTCTCTCACCTAGGGTTTTGCGTAGTTTACAATTCCTCATCTCAACGGCTTCTCAGTTCACTCCGAGATCCGCATTTCAAATCGACACATAACTTAGGGATATAATACCAAGTTAAAACCCTAAAACCATAGTCAGAGGCAAGTCAGCCATTACCTGTGCAGGAGTGAAATTGGGTCTAGGGTTTTTGAGGTCTGCACTAACGGCTTGGTTGGAGCTCCTGCGATGATCGCAGAACCCAACAATGTGCAGTTCACGGTCGAGCAAACAGGGGAGGAGGCTGTGGGCCGACGCGCACGCGGGAATGAGAGAAGCAGAGTGATAGAGAGGGAAGAGATAGAGAGAAGAAAGAGAGAGCGATCGAGAGCGAAACAAAGAGAGGGAGAGAGAGAACCGAGAGTGAATAAAGAGGGAGAGTGGCGGTGGTATGTGGTGGCGATGGTGAAAGGGCAACGGCGGAAGAGAGAACTGTGGGAGATAGAGAGAGAAAGGGAGCAGAGAGATAGTGAGATCGAGAGATCGAGAGAAATAGAGAGAGATCGATGATGCAGTGGCGGAGCACGCGGAGGAGGGCGAGAGAGATCGCGAGAGTGAGAGATAAAGCGGCTGCGGGAGAGAGAGCAAGACAGAGGGAGATAGAGAAATCGAAAGAGGGAGGTAGAGAGAAAAGAGCAGTGGTCGGTCGCGGTCATGGTTGTAGCGGCGGTTGCGGTTGCAAGCCGGTGATGGGAGGAGGAAGCCGCGAAGTCGAAGGGTGAGGGAAGGTGAAGAGGCGGGTGAGGGAGAGAAAAGGAGGGGGGGAAAAGGGGAATTAGGGCTAATTAGCCCTAATTCGATTTTCTCTCCTTTTTATTATTATTATTATTATTATTATTATTATTATTATTATTTGTTGTATAAAACAAATTCATAAATAAATAAATGAGTGAATGACTAAATTGATAAATGAATATATATATATTTTTATATTCGCTTTAGACTTCAAATTGCGGGTACGACATCTAGAATATACCAAAAATTAGATTTAGAAACCCCAAAATTGAAAATCAATATGAATAAAAATTTCCCTCTATTTATATAAACTGAGAAATATTTTATTAAATTCTAGAACGGGAGTACAATACGGACACCGTAGTGTCGGTATTACAAGTTTGACCCATTTTCTTCATTCAAACCCCCCTTGGACGAAATTTTGTAGACCCCATACCCATTTTGAGTTCAACCATGGAGGCAAAGGGGTAAGAACATTTTTGAGAATTCTTGAATTTCAATTGGAAGTATAGAGGTATTATATAGGAATTTATGTTAATTGTGATTTGATTTTTCTAAGGTGATAAAAATTTAAGAATTCAAAGGGAGTGCTGGTATTTATTATTAACAAGAGATCTTACAAATGAGGTAACATATCTAAACTTGTACTAAGATTTGATTTCTTGATGAGTAGTTGCTTTAGTATCCATACTAGTATGCTAGATATTATTTTCTAGATTTAGTCTTGCATAGTATTTTTATGATATCTCATTTTGTAGAAATCAAAATCTAAGAAATTTATTTTTCTATAAACTAGACTTCCTAAGGTTTAAAATGGGATATCATGTGAAGCATTTCATGAAAGAATCGACTTTTGGTGATTTTTGGAAGCTTAGCATGTTTCACCAACTTTGTTTCATGTTCTGTGTACGACCAGTACATTCTATGAATTTTTAAGTATTTTATATATGGAATTTGGAGACACTTCAAACATAAAAGTTTTAGTCTCTATCTTATCTTTAATTTGAGATAAGGATCAATTGAATCGAAGTTGTGTGTAGAAAGTTATGATGTTTTTACTAAAACTGCGCAGAAGTAGTTTTAAAACCGAAACTGAGATGAAAATGGAATTCTATAAAATTATACGTTTGAAATTTGAGAATGGTCTAAACTAGAAAGTTTTCGATCTATGAATCACTTAAATTGGAGAAGTACATAGCAATATATGGAAATTCTCCCAAAACTATGCAGAATTGGTTTTAGGAACTTAGACTGAAAAAATGATAAATTTTTCTAAATCCGTGTGTTCAGAATTTGAAATTGGTCTGAACATAAAAACTGGAGATATATGTCTTAGCTTTAAGACAAAATTTAAATCATTTAAATCTGATCAAGATTTTAAAAGATATCGTAATTTTACTAAATCTGTGCGTGATAGGTTTTGTAGAAATTTTCTCTAATTATGAAATTTGAGATTTAACCTTATGAAAGAGAGCATTTCTATATGTATCTTGTAATCCAACAATATAATATTGAATTGATAAATGATGCATACTGTTTAATTTAGGTTCAAGGTTTGAGGAGTGACTCGTTCGAGAAACGAGGATAGTTAGGGGAGTGCGTTCCTCCCTAGTCGATGTGAGTGGGACGATTATTTTTGACTTTAAATAAAAAATATTTTTGATCATGATTTTTATAAATAAATTTAAAAATGTGATTTAGAAATGTTTTAGTATTTATGGCATGTCTTGAAATGATATTTGTATCTATTATATTCTGATATTATGATGACCTAATAGTGCCATGTTTTACGAGTAAATATTTATAAATGATGATATATGGCACATGTGTATGATTATGGGATGGTGCATAGTGGCTATAGTACACTCCCTACCACGGTATTGAGCATTTATCCGACGGGGTGACGTGGTGGGGTAACATGGGAGCAGGGGTTTGAGTCCCATGTCTCTGTCCAACGGATCCAATAGACGAGCATCACGTGAGGACCGTGTCAACACCAAGGGAAGGGGGGAAAATATATGTATTTTATTCTTATGATATTTTGGTGGTCCCTTGGTGGATTTTACCCTAATTAGGCCAAACTATGGGTAGAATGCATTTTTGACTCCCCATTGATGCATGATTGATGATAAAAATGCCTATTATTTTGAATTACACGATATATTTGCAAATGAATGAAATATAAATTTGAAAAAGATGTTTTAACTTGTCATTCTCACAAATTCATTTATTGTCATTATATAGTCATTGCACCTCACTCACTGAGTATGTGGATTATACTCATCCCTCATATTTACATTTTCAGTTTATACTATACTTGGCTTATCCTGAGGTATTGTTCCATGAGCCTTACTGAGAGACGCTACCGGGTATGTGATCATACCCATCCTTGTTTAGATTGGACCATGCATATAAATAGTATATGTAAATTGGAGGCAAATGTTTTTAAAGAAAATTTTTTATTGAAACTATCTTATTAAAATCTTTCGTTGTATGATTTTAACTTAGTGATATCGAGTAGGGTCATAACATTAGCTTTGCGTCACCTCGATGTGTGAGTAGGGCATACCCGTGCCTCGAGGAGTTACGGTGGTCTGTTCGCGTGCTTGACCTGCGGGTTGGGGCGTGACATGGCATCTGAACCCCGTGTGTGTTGTACCACTCATACACCTGCCTAAATGCATCAAGTGGTGGTGGTGGAACCGCGATTGTAGTAGCCAACTGAGAAGGCGCTGGAGGGGGCGCATGTAATAAGGATGTATCCTCGGGCACTTTAGTGCCCCGCCTAGTTGTCATAGTTCTGCAAAAGAATAATTTTTATTAGACATGATTCAAGAATTAGGGTTAGTTATGAAATAACTAACACCCTAAAATAAAGTTATCCGTTCAAAAACCGATGAAAATGATATGCTAGGTTAGATGCGAACCGTATCGAACCCCCTAAAAATAAAGGAACTCATATGCCTAAGACCATGTACCGGGATCTTATGACTATAAAGAAACTCTCATATGTATTGAGAACTTTTGAAAATGTACTTAAGAATATTTTCAAAACTCTTTTCATAAAACATAGCTCTCAACCTAGAACTCTGATATAAATCCAACTATCATGCCCCGATCCTCAATTGAAAGCCGTGAACAGCCACTCGTTATCCCATATGCTGCCCATCACACGACGCACATACCGAGGTAACACAAGGCTAACATCTTCACCTGTTTAAAATCTATTTTTCCTAAAAATATAATTTCCCAAGTAAAATAATTTAAAATGAAACACTTTGCTCAATGCATTAATATACAAACATTATGAGAGTTTCAATTTATATTTTTTTCATAACATAATTACAGTCATCCCATAAAATGTACATGGTCATTCTATGGACCTCAAGTATATATCATCAAATTTTATCATGGAAGAATGGTTGGTACCATATCCAAAACTCGACGTCTCCAAATATATGTCAAGTGTGTCGAAAGTCTCTCGACACATCTCCCTGCTAAATGCTTCATCATACAAAAGTGAGGGGTGAGTATTAAGGAAAATACTCAGTGAGTGAAGGAATCAACATTATGTTATCAATAGAATGTGTGAGTACGGAGTGTCAACGCACATTTTAAAACATGATGATATTATAAATCGAGCATGGCATTTCCACAAATCATGTGATCATGTATCATACATCATAATATCAACATATCCATCCTTTTACATTTCGAAATCATTTAGAGTTTGCCAATAAAATATCTCCAACAATGGTCTACCACGACCAATGACGGGTGCATTGCGAGTTTTTCATATGCAAGTATAAAAACATTTAGCTCTCTATCTCAATGTTAGCCACGGGCCTCACCAAATGTTAGATAGTGGCAACGCACACTTCCTCCCTTTACGGTTCAACCGGTTAGCCCGTGTCTATATGCATATATAAAATCAATCATGTATAGAACCCTGTCCGATGCTAGATAGTTGCATCACACATGTCCCTCCCAATTTGATTCAACCGGCCGTGACTATATATATGACGTTTGGGGATACCTCCTACAAAAGCGTATCCGGACATGCATAGAGTGCCTCTACAAACGCCCTTCGTAGCTACGGTAGTCCACTAGGGACATCATGACATCATCACATCACAAGTATGCATCTAGCCCACACATTTGATTAAACCATTTCAAATCAGCGTGCCAATGAAATGGAAGCATATAAATCATATGAAGTTATCAAAAAGTGGCACGATGTCATTTCAACACAATTCATAGATGCATATCATTTGAATCAATCCTTTGAGACACTCCAATTATCATAAAGAGAATCATTTATAAAACATAGATCAAATCTCATGCTTTCATACATATCATAAAATATGTCATTTTGAAAAACTATAAAATATGTATTTTTGCTGAATAAAAAACATAGCGTCAAAGTCCCACTCACAGCATATGGGAGGGCATGTCACTCCATAAAATGTACCAAAATGTGTAAAAAATGTGCTCCCCTCATTTGATCACGAAGCATGTCTCTACAATGGCAACACATAATATGCCATAAAATTGAAAATCACTATGTTAAATTGTATTTTAATTAATTCTTCGTCTAGGATCAAGGTTTAGGGCATCATAGGTAGGCTTCTAATGTGTGTATATGTTGTCCCCTTTTTTTCATCACCAAACCGATAACTTCAAATGCTCATTTCCAAAGGCACACAATTTAGTCCGCAACCTTCAAGATTCTGCATGTTAACACATCATTTAAATTCATCATTCCTTCATAAGATTTCACATTCTACAATTATTACACATATACATGCTCATACGCATTCCTTACATTCTCGGCTACTCACCAAACTAATACACATTTTATCACATCACCTTAGCACACATATACTAACTATACATGTATACACAAACATTTATCACCACTTCAAAAATTCTGCACACGTGTGTGACATTTGAAATCATAAGTTCTTGGATACCATGACTACTACATAGCATTGGTCCTTTCGGTTTCACTCTCCTTTCCAAGTCTCCTTCTCGGTTAAATCCCTTGCGCATCTTAATTACTTCCTTTTAGCCAACTTACACACATACCTATTCCTCACACTCTCGGCTATTTCATTTCTTTTCTTCCTCAACGCCCTAAACCAAAATTTTATTTTCCCTCCTAAACATCCTCTCGGCCTCCAAATGCACATACACATATTTACTACCTTACCAAAAATTCTGCACACATTATGACCCTTTTTCCTCACAATTCACTTCTCGGTTAACATGAAAATGACCTCACCTCAATCAATTTTGGTGTAAAAAATTTTTGCACATTATGAAACCACATTTCTTGGCCTTTAAGGTAGTTTTCTTGCACAATTACATCCTTTTTTTTTTATTTTTTTCAACCAATATATAAATGTACATACTCATAATTCTCATTCAAATTTCTACACATAAAATTTACAAAATGAAGGACACTTTTTCAGCTCACTAATACACCTTTCTCTCCTCCAAATTCTTGGTAAAGCACAAACAAATTTCTACACATATTCTTCATGTTTCCTTTGGGTTCCACCTAGGCTCTAAATTATTGAATCATGATAAAACATCATATTAAAACATTCACACAAGGTTCTCAAATTTCAGCAAAGTGCAGAGTTTTTTACCTCAGATTTTGATACTTCAAGCCCAATCAAGACCTCTCTTCAAAGGATCTCTCTCCTCCTTGCTGTTAGCTCTCGGTCACCCTAGGTTCACCAAGTTAACTTCGTCCTTTTGGCTCCAAAACAAAGTATGTTATACTAGGGTGTGAGAGAAGAATTCTTACCTAGAAATGTCTGGCTAAAACTTGAAGAAAAACCTTCCACTTGAAGCTTCGGCCCCTTTGAATTTTCACTATGCAAGACTTCTCTTTTTGCTTCAATTTTGGGATATATGGTATTTGGGCTTGTGAGAAAATGATCTATGTAAAAATTTTGGGGTAGTGTTGTAGAAAATTTTTGACTTTCCCTACCAGCAAACTCACGGTCTTGAGAGAAAAATGGAGAGCTTTTGTGTCTTTTGATTCGGACATCTCACGGTTTTGGAAAAAGAAGCTAAGTGTTTTCCTTATTTAACTTGTTCCATTCAATCCTAACCCTTAAACATTGTCAAGATCAATTCTAAGCCATAGGATTACATGGTCACAAACAAGGATTCACTCTCTCTCACAACAAGCACTCACAGTTTTGGTCTTTCTCACACTACAAACTCTCTTTTCTCACACTACACTCAAGTCTTCATTAATTGTGTGTCTCACACCAATCAAGATCCAAGAGCTCACAATTTTGATCCAATTTCAAGTCAAATCCTCACCATTGGTTTATCTTTCAAGAAAGCACACACTTTCACACAAGGAATAGTATTCTTGTCTCCCCCTAACTCAATCCAATGGTCCAAATTAATTCATCTCACTTCAACTCAATTTCCACCCTTGGATTATTTCTCAAAGGTCACACCATTTCTTCTCTCCTCACTTCATATCCGGCCACCTCACTATCCCACACTCTTCACCCTTGTTTGATCATGCTTTGGGGAAAAGCACTTGCCAAATTACTTATAGCTCAACCATTGATCATCTCAAGGGTTATTTCTCACAATTGGATCATTTTGCACCAAACCAAGAATCATTTTGTCTCACTTCATTAATCCATTATTTAAAATCTAGTCACAAATCAACCAAAGATCCTAACCATCCACTCATACCACAACTTCATTAGTTGCTTATTTCTCTCCATTTTCTTTTCTTCTAAATTCTTATTAATTTCAAATGAGTCTCTTGACTTATAAAAATTACATTTTACCCCTGAAAAATTTTCATGATTTTACATTATATCCAAAACCTTGTATTAAGAATAATTTAATTGATCCCGCGTCAAAACGTGGTCGTCTAGCCTTATCGAGCCACATTTGACCCGAATAGGATTTTACCGATGATTTTTCAGGAAATTTACGATTTAGCTCTATGAAGAAAGATCTAACCAAATTTGATATTTTTATACTCTTTAGAGTCCTCCTCATCATTATTGGACCATCGGTAGTCATTTTGAAAATTTTTGAATTGTCGACGATTTGGCCGAAATTTTTTTAGAGCGGTTTTAGCAGAGAAATTTCTTGATGGATTTTCTATATAGAAACATGAGTAATATCATATATAAAATGAAAATGAGTATAATAATGAGTACACCGAGGTATCGGTATTACAATAAATGATATGTCAGGTAGGCATGATCGACTTTCACATACAAGTAACCACCACCAGTTCTGAGTGAGCAGAGTTGAGATGGTTACTAGTTATAAGAGGTATTGAAAGCAGCCCTACTAGAATAGAAGTCACCCTGATACGTATTCAGGATGAGGTCATATGCGATATAATCGATATGGACATACCCAAATCCATATTGCCTATAAGTAACTAGATTTGAGATCTCAGATATCACCTGCGACTAGTGATATTGTCTCTGAGACACTCTCTCTGAGATCTCTGGGTAAACTTTTATGTGTAGACTGAATCTCATACCTACAAAGTATTAGAAAAATCTGACATATGTCCTTTTTGAGAGATGAGGGAATAATACAATGGCACACGTTTCATACCATGTGTTATAAGACGATCAGGGATAGTGAGAGCATTATTTGAGACATTGACGTGATTTAAATCCTCGTTCCCACTGTGTGAGACCCGAGATCCATTGGGTGGGATCTCTTGTACCCTTATTACTTTTGGTTGTTTCTAGAGATCTTGGTTTAGTGGTACTACTTTAGTTTGTTTACCTATGACCCGGAAGATAAATTAAGGTCTAAGGGTAGGTCTAGGAAAACAGCTGAATTGAGGCTCATAAATTCAAATTTGGAAAAAGGAAGACCGATTGACATTACATCATTATGTTGTATTTACCGGTTAGCCTATTATGTCTGTCTATGTTAGGATGCAAGCATAATAGTGGATACATAGTCGAGCAATTATTGAGAATTACTTTTGATGAGAAAAATAGATCGATGGATGTAATTAATCTTAGATCTGGGATGCAACAAGTTCTTTATGGTACTAACAGTGACTTCTTGATCATTCTATCAGGTGCATCGAGAGGTCTTTGCTTGCAGGTGTACTCATCGATCACATGATGTCCAATCCTGTATGAAAGTCCAGTAGGATGATGTGGTAGATCGTATGAATTGTGATCTTATGATGGACATAAAATGTCCTCATGTGCAAGTGGGAGATATTAGTTTTTTATGCCAATCGTGGGTCATTTTAGGGAGGAATGTGATAACTTCCCATAACTCTTATGATCTAATTAACCTACCATAACTCCCATGTTTTACTCTCTCTCAAAATTAGTCTCATTTCATTGTAAGTTACAAAAAGATAAAGAACTATTTTATTTCTTTCAGCACATTTTTGAGAAAATGTGACTTTTTGGAGAATTATTTGAGTGAGAGATCAATTTCTCTAGAATGAGAGATCGGTTGAGGGAATGAGAAATTTTCGCATAGGAAAATTCTCTCCCACTATTACGAATCACTGGATTTAGGGTTGCGGCGTCATGAACATGTGGTGGTAGTTTGATTAATCTCGTAATC
This sequence comes from Dillenia turbinata, assembly GCA_037126225.1. NCBI lineage: Eukaryota > Viridiplantae > Streptophyta > Magnoliopsida > Dilleniales > Dilleniaceae > Dillenia > Dillenia turbinata. Next base: position 19,693,896 of record JBAMMX010000016.1, on the reverse strand, counting down.
ACCATCTCAGCCGTGCTATCTGATCGAGGAATTTGTCGTTCGACTCGATTGATTTTTGGAGGCCCTACATCGAGATATTTACCCCAAGTCCCAATCTTTTAATTTTTCAAAAATTATTCGCTTCCACTGTGCATGTATAATAATAATCCAACATGTATATATATATATATATATGTTGATGGTACTGCACTTTGACATTAGTTATCAAAACATTTGTGGAACTTTCCTTTAAAGTTTAGAGAGGGAGAAACATTTCATCTCTCTATATCACCTTACTTAATATAGTATCTTTTTCATTAAAAATTCTATCTTTGGTTTGGATTTTTCTTCTAGAGGCTTGGATCTTGTTTAGGCTAGATTGAAGGGGTTCGAAATGGGTTGTATTTTTCATGTTTCTTTCTTAAATTATCGTAATTTATTTATAAGCATGTAAGGTTAGATCTAGAGTTAGGGTTTGATAAAAACCTAGTATATGCCTTAATATAGCATAGGGTTACAATATGGTTTCTTGTGTGATTCTATGGTCGTAGACTTTTTGTGCATATTAAGTATTTAATAAATTTTCTAAATGTATTGTCATGTAGAGATGTTGTAACACCGATTTTCGGTAACTATATATCATGTACTACTCCTCATATTTCTAAATATATAAGTATCCTGAGACATTTATTTAATTATCTATTTATTTATTTTGAAATTTCGCATCAAAATCGCTAAAATAAAAAATTTTATCAGTAAGTCGAAAAACTCCTCGGAAAGTGCCGGCAAGGCCTAAAGAAATCAAAAATAGCTAAGAGAAGACCCACACACTTAAATAAATAAATTTAAATGAAATTTCACATATTTAAGAAATTTCAAATAAAATTTCATAGGGACCAAAAATATAAATTGTTAAAAGTTAGGGGTTTAAATGCAATTAAGGAAAGTTAAGGGACTAAGTTGCAAACCACTCAAGGATTGACAATTGGAGCCAAATGATTGGTCAAGAAGGAAGCAAGGTTGGTTAGTGGCCACATAGGATTTTTCACATTCAAGAAAACTCATTGATAGAGATTTATGCATGAAAGCTTATTAGGTGGAAATTTTTGCATGAAAACTAACTAGAATAGCTTATTCTAACTTGTGACACCTCCTCCCCTTGACATGGACGTCCAAAGACACTTGGTGGAATGCATGGAGGTTGCTTGCATCAACAATTGCATGGTTTAAGTGTTAGGACAAGTGGAAGGTTAAGATGATGCATGGAATGATCTAATGGTTAAGGAAATTTGGCTAGATTTATAAAAGAACTTGTTGAAGAAGAGTTTGTCTCATTTACTTCATTCAACTCACCCCTTGCACGAAATGTATAGACTTTACTTCCATTTTTGAGTTCAACTATGGAGCCAAAGAGGTAAAAACATTTTTAGGAATTCTTGAATTTCAATTGAAAATATAGAGGTATTGTATAGGAAATTTATGTTCATTGTGATTTGATTTTGCTAAGGTGATAAAAAATTCAAGGTTTCAAGAAAATCAAGATCAAGATGAGGGGTATTAGTTAGCAAAAGATCATACAAAAGAAGGTAAAATACTCAAACTTGAAGTCTTTACAAGTAGTGAAATTAAATATATGTACTAGCATGCTAGATATGAATATTTCAATTTGAGGAAACTGTAGTAATTTCATGATATCTTATTTTGTGATGATTGAAATTTAGATTAGTTTATTTCTGGTAAAACTAGACTCTCTAAGCTTTAAAATTAGCTATAGTGCAAAATTTTTCATTAAAAAATCGATTTTTGGTGATTTTTTGAAATTTAGCATGTTTCACAAATTTTGTTTCATGTCCTGTGTATGACCAGTATTTTGTATGAATTTTTGAGATAATTTATGAAAGGCATTTGGAGAAACATTAAACATGAAAGTTTTAGATCTCTGTCTTATCTTTAAAATGAGATAAGATTCACTTGAATCGGAGTTGTATACAGAAAGTGAAGACGTTTTGACTAAAACTGTGCAGAAGTTGTTCTGAAACTGAAACTGAGATGAACATTAAATTTTATAAAATTATATATTTAAAATCTGAGGATGGTCAAAACTAGAAACTTTTAGATCTATGTCTTGTCTTCAATTTGAGATAAGAATCACTAAACGGAGAAGGATACTAGGAGATATGAAATTTCTCCCAAAACTGTGCAGAGTTAGTTTTAGAAACTTAGACTGAAAAGTGATATATTTTTTTATAAATTCGTGTGTTCAAAATTTGAAAATGGTCTGAACATAAAAGTTGAAGATATATGTCTTAGTGTTAACAGAAAATTTGAATTATTTGAATCCGATCAAGATTTTAGAAGATATCATGATTTTACTAAACCTGCGCGTTATAGGTTTGTAGAAAGTTTTCTCTAAGTATGAAGTTTGAGATTTAATCTTATAAAAGAGGATATTTTTATATGCATGTTATAATCCAATGATATAATATTGAATTAATAAATGATATTATTTAACTTAGGCTTAGGGTTCGAGGGGTGAATCGCTCGAGAAACGAGGATAGTTAGGGGGAGTGGCGTACCCTCCACAGTTGAGGTGAGTGGGACAATCTATTCTTGACTTTAAATGAAAAATAGTTTTGATCATGATTTTTATAAATAAATTTTGAAATGTTATTTAGAAATGTTTTAGTATTTGTGGTATGTCTTGAAATTATGTTATGTGAAAATTGCATCCTGATATTATGATAACTTGATAGTGCCATATTTTTTTATTACGAGTAAAGATTTATGAATGATGATATATGATACATGTGTATGATTATGGGATGGTGTATAGTGGCTATAGCGCACTCTCTACCATGGGATTGACCCAACGGGGTGACGTGGTGGGGTAACATTAAAGAAGGGTTTGAGTCCCTGTCTCTGGGCAACGGATCCAATAGACGATCACCCGTGAGGACCGTGTCAACACCAAGAGAAGGGGGAAGATATATGTATATCATTCTTATGATATTATGGTGACCCCTTGGTGGATTTTACCCTAGTTAGGCCAAACTATGGGTAAAATACGTTTTTTTGACACCCCATTGATGCATAATTGATGATAAGGACGCATATTATTTTGGACTACACGATATATTTGCAAATGGATAAAATGAAATTTGAAAATGATATTTTGACTTGCCACTCTCACAAATTCATTTATTGTCATTATATAGTCATTGCACCCCACTCACTGAGTATGTGGATTATACTCACCCCTCATATTAATATTTTTAGCTTATACTGTATTTGACATACATTGTCGTATTACCCATGATTTTTACTGAGAGACGCTACCGGGTAAGTGACCATACCCATCTTTGTTTACGTTTGGACCATGTATATAAATGCTATATGAAAATTGGAGGCAAATGTTTTAAAGAAAATTTTTTGAAAACTATCTTATTAAATCTTCTGCTGTATGATTTTGACTTAGGATGTCGAGTTGGATTAAAATATTGGTCATAATATTAGCCTTGCGTCACCTCGATGTGCAAGAAGGGCATACCCATGCTTCGAGGAGTCGCGGCGGTCTATTCACATGCTCGACCTGCGGGTCGGGGCGTGACAGATTTTGGTGGTATCAAAGCTCTAGGTTCTATATCTATTCTATGTTGCATCTAGTAATTGTAAAATGTTTTTCAAAGAGTTTATAATTTTGTCTCCTATGGTCTTATAACGTTAATCCTTATTAGGGGGTTAGGTTGGCACCTAACCCTTTGTTTTCCCACTCTTAAGCACTAAGCGTGGTCCTTTATGTAGAACCATGCATCCCTGAGAACGACCGAGGTGTACCACCGAGACCCCGCTCGAGGCCACGTCATCATCTCAAGCACCTCAGGCCCCTCCTACTGGAGAAGTTCCCTCACCACTCTCTATACTCAGGGAGATGATGGGATGGTGGACGGCCCACCAAGACCACATGAGTGCACCACCTGCACCGGCAGTTGAGACTCCACCTATACCCGCAGCGGTACCAGCGCCTTCTCCTACGCTGACGACTATGCCGACTACTCGGTAGATGACTGAGGTCTCCACCTTACTGAGAGAGGCCAGGAGTCTAGGGTGTGAGTCCTTTTATGGGACCCACGACCCTGTTGTGGCCAGGAAGTGGCTCAAACGGGTCAAAGAAGCTGTAGAAGACATGGGAGTTGAGGATAGACTCAAGCTGGTGATAGCAGTCAGACTGTTAGAGGACGACGTCTGTGACCGGTGGGACGGCATCAAGGATAGAGCGGATGAGCCGCTGAGTTGGGGTGACTTTCTGAGGGAGTTTGATTCCCAGTATTACACGATGTTCGACCGCGCATGAAACGACGAGAGTTCCTGGAGTTGAAGCAAGGGCAGAAGCCTGTGTCAGAGTACGAGACTGAGTTCCATAGACTGGCGGCATTTTTCCCAGAGTTGGTGGCAACTGAGGAGACCAGGAGATTCAAGTTTGAACATAGACTAAATCTCGCCATCAGAGACCGAATGACAGTTTCTGAGGAGGATACATATGCTAGAGTTATGCAATGGGCACTGAGAGTAGAGCAGAATATCAAAGAACGGAACAGACTTTGCGACCAACAAGATCAAAGGAAGAGGCCAGGATTTGGGCAGGGATAGAGCTCCAAGAGGAGCAGAGGCCAAGGTTCATACAACGACGACCCTAGACAGGGGCCCGGGACCACTCCTCATGGGCAATATGGGCAGTCATCAGCACCGATGCCTATACCGGGAGGTAACTTGGGCAATACGCCGTGGACTGGAGGAGCACAGAGGAGGTCCTGCCCAATTTGTTACAAGACACACATAGGCCCATGTCGATTCTCTCGTAGATGTTATCAGTGTGGAAAGGAGAGACATTTCAAAGACCATTGTCCCGATCTACAAGCTGAAGGGTACAGTCATACCCAGATCAGAGCTTTCCTTGTGGCCCCAGGGGTAGCACAGCACCTTCTACAGCACATCCTCATAGTACTACAGGGAAGTCTATCAGTGGGAGTAACATGCCTGCTCCACCTCCTCGTCAGCAGCCCAGGACACAGGCTAGACTATATGCTATGACTGACGAGGAAGCACAGGCCAGTCCAGACATAGTAACAGGTGCTACTCCCACTCTTCATCCTGATGATGTACAATAACTCTAGACTATGATGTACTTTGCTGAACCTTGAAAGATGATATATATATATCCATTTTGCGGTTTTATATTTAAGTAATTTTATTTATTTTGATGATATTGGACTAATTAATTTTATAAATTCGGATGATAGGCACTATGATTATCTTCGGAAGAGATGCCCGTGTGTTGATTGACACTGGGGCAAATAGTTCTTTTGTGAGCACGAACTTCGCTTACTATTCTGACAAGGTTCTAGTACCACTAGATAAAGCACTATTAGTCATTACTCCCTTAGGGGAGCAGATTGTCAGGAAAGAGGTGTATCGAGACTGTGGAGTTAAGGTGGAGAGCATAGAGTTAAAAGCTGATCTAATTCCACTAGATATACGAGACTTCGATGCCATCTTGGGTATGGATTGGCTACACCGACACAGAGCTTCAATGGACTGTTTTGCTAAGACAGTTAAATTTCGGAGACCAGGGTGTCCAGTATTGGTTTTTCACAGAATTAGACGGATTCTACCGAATTGTGTGATATCAGCTTTAGAGGCCCGTAGATTGATGGGTAAGGGTTGTACTGCGTATCTAGCGCATGTTGTAGACACCACAGTGGAGGGACCAAGAATAAATAATGTCCCAGTGGTGCAGGAGTTTCCTGATGTATTCCCTGAGGAGCTACGAGGATTACCTCCAGTCCGGGAGTTCGATTTCACCATTGATTTGACACTAGGCACTGCGCCTATCTCCATTCCGCCATACAGGAAGGCCCCGGCAGAGCTAAAAGAACTAAAAGTCCAGTTGCAAGAATTATTGGATAAGGGCTGCATCAGACCGAGTACTTCACCTTGGGGAGCTCCGGTATTATTTGTCCGAAAGAAGGATGCCACTCTCAGACTATGCATCGATTATCGACAGTTAAATCAAGTGACAATTAAAAATTGATACCCGTTACCTCGGATTGATGATTTGTTTGATTAGTTGCAGGGGGCCTGAGTTTTCTCTAAGATTGAATTGAGATCTGGATATCACCAACTATGAATCAAGAAAGGTGATGTTCCCAAGACAGCCTTCAGGACTTGGTACGGTCACTTTGAGTTCTTGGTGATGCCGTTTGGGTTGACTAATGCCCCAGCAACTTTTATGGACCTGATGAATCGAGTGTTCCACTACTTCCTGGATAGATTTGTCATCGTTTTCATCGATGATATTCTTGTGTATTCGAGGAGCGATGAGGAGCATTCCCAGCACCTATGGGCTGTACTGCAGACACTCCGTGAGAAGGAGTTATATGCCAAATACTCCAAGTCCGAGTTTTGGCTGAGAAAGATTGACTTTCTGGGTCATGTGGTTTCAGCTAATGGTATCTTTGTGGACCCGAAGAAAGTTGAGGCAATTCTAAAATGGGAACAACCACGGAGCGTTACAGAGGTGCGGAGTTTCCTTGGATTGGCAGGATATTATCGGAGGTTTGCAGAGGGATTCTCCAAGATTGCCACTCCACTCTCCAACTTGACGCAGAAAGAGGTCAAGTTTGTTTGGGATGACCGCTGTGAGGCGAGCTTTTAATAGCTCAAACAGCGACTAACGTCAGCACCCATCCTCGCTCTCCCTACTAGCGATTGTGAGTACGAGATATATTGCGATGCCAATCGATAGGGATTAGGTTGTATGCTAATGCAGAAGGGTCGGGTTATCGCTTATGCATCCCGACAGTTAAAGAGGCATGAACTGAATTATCCTACCTATGACTTAGAGCTTGCTGCTATTGTGTTCGCTTTGAAGATTTGGCGACACTATCTATACGGAGTCACTTGCCAGGTGTATGTAGACCACAAAAACTTGAAGTATTTACTCACTCAGAGGGAGCTCAATCTCAGACATAGGAGATGGTTGGAGCTTCTCAAAGACTATGATTTGATTATTGACTACCACCCGGGGAAAGCAAACATCATTGCAGATGCACTGAGCCGCAAGTCATCATCATCAGTACCCACTGAGAGTTCTTATCTCTCGTGTCTTATTGGGCTCTGCTCACTAGGAGTCAGACTGACGACAGATGATTTTGGAGCACTTTTGACTAGATTTGAGGTGAGACTGACTTTACTTAACCACATTCGGAGACTTCAGTCTACTGATGAGGAGCTTCAGGGAATTGTTGAGAGGATCAACAAAGAGAAAGGCGGAGACTTTAGAGTCAGGGATGATGGCTTAGTAGTTCTTGGGAGATGTATCTGTATTCCAAAGGATGATGACCTTAGACGTGCCATAGTGGAGGAGGCTCACTCTTCAGCCTATGCTATGCATCCTGGTAGCACAAAGATGTACCGAACGATTCGAGAAAGTTACTGGTGGGTGGGCATGAAGCGTGAGATAGCCAGTTTTATTGCCCGGTACTTAGTATGCCAGCAGGTAAAGGCTGAGCATCAGCAACCCACCGGCACACTACAGCCGCTTCCCATTCCTGAGTGGAAGTGGGAACACATCACCATGGATTTTGTAATAGGTCTTCCATGGACTTCGGCACGACACGATGCTATCTAGGTGATCGTAGACAGACTTACCAAGTCCGCACATTTCCTTCCTATCTGCAGTAGCTATCCACTAGAGGGTTTGGCTCGCCTGTATATTAGTGAGATAGTTTGACTATATGGAGTTCCAGTGTCCATTGTATCGGACAGAGACCCACATTTTACTTCCTGATTTTGGCCGAAGTTAGAAGAGGCCATGGGTACTCGATTGAAGTTCAGTACTGCATTTCACCCTCATACGGATGGTCAGTCTAAGAGGACCATTCAGACACTAGAGGATATGTTGAGATCTTGTGTCATGGACTTCAAGGGAAAATGGGACCAACACCTCCCGTTGATCGAGTTCGCCTACAACAATAGCTACCAGGCTAGTATTGGGATGCCACCATACGAAGCCTTATACGAGAGAAAGTGCCGGACACCCTTGTGTTGGGACGAGGTCGGGGAGAGACAGCTTGATTGTATAGATTTGATTGAGAAGACCCGAGAGAAGGTGAAGGTCATCCGTGCTCAGATGAAGGCTGCCCAGGATAGGTAGAAAAGCTATGCGGATAAACGACGATGACCTTTGGAGTTCGGGGAGGGAGACATGGTGTTTTTGAGGATATCACTTTAGAAGGGGATGATCCGATTCAGACAGCGGGGAAAGTTTAACCCCAGATACATTGGACCTTTCTGAGTCCTTGAGAAGATTGGGAAAGTGGCATATAGATTGGACTTACCACTTGAGCTATCACGGATTCATGATGTATTCCATGTCTCGATACTGAAAAAGTACCTTTCTTATCCTTCCCACGTATTGGAACCTCCACCGGTAGAGTTGAGCGATGATTTGAGCTTCCCTGTCCAGCCTGTAGGCATCTTAAATAGGCAGATCAAGAAGCTACGGAGCAAGGAAGTCCCCCTGGTCAGAGTACTTTGGAGGAACGAACAGGTCGAGGAGCAGACTTGGGAGCCTGAAGATGCCATGAGGAGACACTACCCCAACTATTTGATGTATAGTTTTATTTTACTTTCGAGGACGAAACTTTTTATTAGGGGGTTAGGAATTGTAACACCGATTTTCGGTGACTGTATATCATGTACTACTCCTCATGTTTCTAAATATATAAGCATCATTTTGAGACATCTATTTAATTATCTATTTATTTATTTTGAAATTTCGCATCAAAATCGTTAAAACCGAAAATTTTATCGGTAAGCCGAAAAACTCCTCAGAAAGTGCCGGCAAGGCCTAAAGAAGTTAAAAATAGCTAAGAGAAGACCCATAAACTTAAATAAAGATATTTAAATGAAATTTCACATATTTAAGAAATTTCAAATAAAATTTCATAGAGACCAAAAATATAAATTGTAAAAAGTTAGAGGTTTAAATGCAATTAAGGAAAGTTAAGGGACTAAGTTGCAAACCACTTAATGATGGACAATTGGAGCCAAATGATTGGTCAAGAAGGAAGCAAGGTTGGTTAGTGGCCACATAGCATTTTTCACATTCAAGAAAGCTCATTGGATAGAGATTTATGCATGAAAGCTTATTAGGTGGAAATTTTTGCATGAAAACTAACTAGAATAGCTTGTTCTAACTTGTGACACCTCCTCCCCTTGACATGGACGTCCAAAGACACTTGGTGGAATGCATGGAGGTTGCTTACATCAACAATTGCATGGTTTAAGTGTTAGGACAAGTGGAAGGTTAAGATGATGCATGGAATGATCCAATGGTTAAGGAAATTTGGCTAGATTTATAAAAGAACTTGTTTAAGAAGAGTTTATCTCATTTTCTTCATTCAACTCACCCCTTGCACGAAATTTATAGACTTTACTTCCATTTTTGAGTTCAACTATGGAGCCAAAGAGGTAAAAACATTTTTAGGAATTCTTGAATTTCAATTGAAAATATAGAGGTATTGTATAGGAAATTTATGTTCATTGTGATTTGATTTTGCTAAGGTGATAAAAAATTCAAGGTTTCAAGAAAATCAAGATCAAGATGAGGGGTATTAGTTAGCAAAAGATCATACAAAAGAAGGTAAAATACTCAAACTTGAAGTCTTTACAAGTAGTGAAATTAAATATATGTACTAGCATACTAGATATGAATATTTCAATTTGAGGAAACTGTAGTAATTTCATGATATCTTATTTTGTGATGATTGAAATTTAGATTAGTTTATTTCTGGTAAAACTAGACTCTCTAAGCTTTAAAATGAGCTATAGTGCAAAATTTTTCATTAAAAAATCGATTTTTGGTGATTTTTGGAAATTTAGCATGTTTCACAAATTCTGTTTCATGTCCTGTGTACGACCAGTATTTTGTATGAATTTTTGAGATATCTTATGAAAGGAATTTGTAGAAACATTAAACATGAAAGTTTTAGATCTCTGTCTTAGCTTTAAAATGAGATAAGATTCACTTGAATCGGAGTTGTATACAGAAAGTGATGACGTTTTTACTAAAACTGTGCAGAAGTTGTTCTGAAACTGAAACTGAGATGAACATTAAATTTTATAAAATTATATATTTAAAATCTGAGGATGGTCAAAACTAGAAACTTTTAGATCTATGTCTTGTATTCAATTTGAGATAAGAATCACTAAAATCGGAGAAGGATACTAGGAGATATGAAATTTCTCCCAAAACTGTGCAGAGTTAGTTTTAGAAACTTAGACTGAAAAGTGATATATTTTTTTATAAATTCGTGTGTTCATAATTTGAAAATGGTCTGAACATAAAAGTTGAAGATATATGTCTTAGTGTTAAGAAAAAATTTGAATTATTTGAATCCGATCAAGATTTTAGAAGATATCATGATTTTACTAAACCTACGCGTTATAGGTTTGTAGAAAGTTTTCTCTAAATATGAAATTTAAAATTTAATCTTATGAAAGAGAATATTTTTATATGCATATTATAATCCAATGATATAATATTGAATTAATAAATGATATTATTTAACTTAGGCTTAGGGTTCGAGGGGTAACTCATTCGAGAAACGAGAATAGTTAGGGGGAGTGGCGTACCCTCCACAGTTGAGGTGAGTGGGACAATATATTCTTGACTTTAAATGAAAAATAGTTTTGATCATGATTTTTATAAATAAATTTTGAAATGTTATTTAGAAATGTTTTAGTGTTTGTGGCATGTCTTGAAATTATGTTATGTGAAAATTGCATCCTAATATTATGATAACATGATAGTGCCGTGTTTTTTTATTATGAGGGAAGATTTATGAATGATGATATATGACATATGTGTATGATTATGGGATGATACATAGTAGCTATAACGCACTCCCTACCACGGGATTGACCTGACGGGGTGACGTGGTGGTGTAACATCAGAGAAGGGTTTGAGTCCCTGTCTCTGGGCAACGAATCCAATAGACGAGCACCCGTGAGGACCGTGTCAACACCAAGGTAAGGGGGAAGATATATGTATTTCATTCTTATGATATTATAGTGACCCCTTGATGGATTTTACCCTAGTTAGGCCAAATTATGGGTAAAATACGTTTTTTTGACACCCCATTGATGCATAATTGATGATAAGGATTCATATTATTTTGGATTACATGATATATTTGCAAATGGATGAAATGAAATTTGAAAATGATGTTTTAACTTGCCACTCTAACAAATTCATTTATTGTCATTATATAGTAATTGCACCTCACTCACTGAGTATGTGGATTATACTCACCCCTCATATTAATATTTTCAGTTTATACTGTATTTGACATACATTGACGCACTACTCACGAATTTTACTGAGAGACGCTCTCGGGTAAGTGACCATACCCATCTTTATTTACGTTTGGACCATGCATATAAATGCTATATGAAAATTGGAGGCAAATGTTTTAAAGAAAATCTTTTGAAAACTATCTTATTAAATCTTCCACTGTATGATTTTGACTTAGGATATCGAGTTGGATTAAAATATTGGTCATAATATTAGCCTTGCGTCATCTCGATGTGCGAGAATGGCATACCCATGCTTCGAGGAGTCGCGACAGTCTGTTCACGTGCTCGACCTGCGGGTCGGGGCGTGACAGATGTGCTACGGTTTGTTTATCCATGATTATACATTTTGATTTCTTGAAGTTGTTGAGCACTACAAAAGAGCAAGGGTATAGCGACGGATTTAGCAATGGAAATTTTAGAAAAATTCGTCCCTAAAACTTTTAGCGACAGAAAAATTTTCATCGCTAATAATGCGTCGCAAAAATTTAGCGACGGAAACTCTTTCCATCGCAAAATTTAGCGATGGAAAATCAAATCCGTCACTAAATTTAACAACAGAAATTGTTTCCGTCATTAAAATTAGCGACGAATTTGGATTCGTCGCTAAATTTCACATTTAATTTTTTATTTGTAGAACCCGTCCGCCCACCCGTCGGCCGTAGACCACCACCGCCCCGGCCTCCTGAAATTTAGCGACGGAAACTCTTTCCATCGCAAAATTTAGCGATGAAAAATCAAATCCATCACTAAATTTAACAACATAAATCGTTTCCGTCATTAAAATTAGCGACGAATTTGGATTCGTCGCTAAATTTCACATTTAATTTTTTATTTATAAAACCCGTCCGCCCACCCGCCGGCCGTAGACCACCACCGCCCCGGCCTCCTGCTGCTTGCCTACCCATTCCCACACCCCGCCAGCCCTTGCCCACCCGCACATGACCACCTTTTGCTGCTTAATCTTTTTTTTTACAGAAAATGTGTTTTTGCCTAAATTCGAATCTGGGTTTAAAGAGTTATGTGAAACGCTCGTAAACCCTATGTCATATTAACTTATCTGATATATCTTTTTTTTTTACTTCTATACTTTTTTTCTAACTCTCACCATTAAAAATATAATTCTCTAATCTAACAAAAATACTAAATACAAAATTATATTTAATAAAAATACAAAATTATATTTAAAATAATTATGAAATTATCTTTAAAAAAATCATAAAATTATATTTAAAAAATATAAAATTATATTTAATAAAAATATAAATTATAAATATATATTTAATAAAAACATAAAATTATATTTAATAAAAATATAAAATTATATTTAGCGACGAATTTAGCGACGGAAAACAAAATCCATGGTTAAATATAGTGATGGATTTCGTCACTAAATTTAGCCACAGATTTTGTCTTCGTCGCTAATTAGTGACGGATTTCATTTTCCGTCGCTAAATTTAGCAACAAAATTTTTTTCCGTCGCTAAATTTAGCGACGAAATTTTTTTCGTCGCTAAATTTAGTGACGGATTATATTTCTGTTGCTAAATTTCGCATTTAATTTTTTTTTTGTAAAACCCATCCGCCCACCCATCGACCGCTGGCCGCCGCCCACCACTTCCCCGACCCCCTGCTGCTTGCCCGCCCATGCCCACACCCCGCAAGCCCTTACCTATTCGCACATGACCACCTTTTGCTGCTTTATTTCTTTTGCAGAAAATGTACTTTTTATCAAGATTTGAACCTGAGTTTAAAGAGTTATGTGAAACGCTCTTAACCAATATACTTTTTTTTTTTTACTTCTATATTTTTTTCCTAACTCTCACCATTAAAAATATAATTCACTAATCTAACAAAAATACAAAATATAAAATTATATTTAATAAAAATACAAAATTATATTTAATATAATTACAAAATTATCTTTAAAAAAATCATAAAATTATATTTAAAAAATATAAAATTATATTTAATAAAAATCAATACCCTAATTTAATAAAAATATAAATTATAAATATATATTTAATAAAAACATAAAATTATATTTGATAAAAATTTAAAAATATATTTAGCGACGAATTCAGTGACGGAATACAAAATCCGTAGCTAAATATAGCATCGGATTCAGAATCCGTCGCTAAATTTTAGTAACGAATTTTTTTTTCATCGCTAAATTTAGCGACGGATTTTGTTTCGTCGCTAATTAGCAACGGATTTCATTTTCCGTTGCTAATTAGTGACGGATTTTTTTTGCGTCGTTAAATTTAGCAACGAATTTTTTTTTCATCGCTAAATTTAGTGATTGATTTTGTTTTCGTCCCTAATTAGCGACGGATTTTTTTTCCGTCGCTAAATTTAGCAACGAAATTTTTTTCGTTACTAAATTTAGAGACGGATTATATTTCTATCGCTAATTAGCAACGGATCACACAACGGTGCTTAATAGGTTGATTTGGGATTAGTAATGTATGGTTTATATTTAAATTAAATGATTATGATATTTCATGTTAAGAAAAGATATATCATGATATCTCATGCAAATCATGAATATCTAAATGTTTTTTTTTTCTTTTTAGAGGCATAAATGATGAATCGTGATACGTCATGATATGATTTATATTCATTTAGTTATCTTTTGTCATATCATACATTTCATACCCTTACGTTGCATTCAAAGGCAGCTCAAATTTGTAACCAAGGCCCTACCATCCATTTTAGCTGGGAAGTCAATACTCTAGTTTTCCATCCATGTTAATGGACTCCACCTCTAGTTTTATCATGTTATCATGTTTGTAGTGTAACCTTTAGTTTTTTAACTTTAGTTGTCAATTTGATTACACTTTCATCTTTTACAATTTTTACTTTTCGAAAAACATTATTAAAATTGAATAGGCTAACACTACAAAAAAACAAGAGTTTAGCGACGGAAATTTTAAAAATATTCGTCGCTAAACGTATTAAAGACGGATTTAGCGACGGAAAAATTTTCATCGCCAATCATGCGTCGCAAAAATTTAACTACGGAAACTGAATTCCGTCGCTAAATTTAGTGACGAATATTTTTTTTGTCGCTAAATTTCGCATTTAATATTTTTATTTATAGGACCCACCCGCCCACCCGCCAGCAGCCACCCACCACCGCCCTGGCTTCCTACGGCTTGCCCGCCCATGCCTGCACCCCGTCAGCCCTTCCCCGCCCACCTCCTGCTGCTTTTTTTTTTTTAAAGAAAATGTGCTTTTACCCAGATTCGAACCTGGGTTTGAGAGGTTGTTTGAAATGCTCTTAACTACTATACCACATTAACACATCTGATATAATTTTTTTTTTTTTACTTCTTTACTTTCTTTCTAACTCTTACCATTAAAAATATATTTTTCTAATTTAACAAAAATACAAAATATAAAATTATATTTAATAAAATTATAAAATTATCTTTAATAAAAATATAAAATTATATTTGAAAAAAATATAAAATTATATTTAATAAAAATTAATAACCTATTTTAATAAAATATATAATAAAAAATTATATTTAATAAAAATATAAAATTATATTTAATAAAAATATAAAATTATATTTAGCGACGAATTTAGCGATGGATATTTTTCCCGTTGCTAAATTAGCGACGGATAATTTTTTCATCGCTGATTGAGTGACGGATAATTTTTCCGTCACTGATTTAACGACGGATATTTTTTCCGTTTTGGTGACGAATTTGAATTCGTCATTAATTAGTGACGAATATTTTTTCCATCGCTAATTTGCGACGGATATTTTTTTTCGTCGCTAATTAGCAAAGAATATTTTTTCTTTTGCTAATTAGTGATGGATTATTTTTCGTCGCTAAATCCGTTACTAATTAGCTACGATTTTTGTTTTTGTTGCTAAATTCGTCACTAAGTAGCAACGAATTTTTTTTGTCGTTAAATTTTGTCGCTAAAATCGTATTCCTTTGTAGTGTAATATAATACTTGTGGGAATGACAACATGCTCATCGAGTTTATGCAACACATTCTATACTTGTGAGTACTAGGGTTCACACACTTTAGAACATATATTACTTTTCATTCCCAATCTCAAACCATACTCTCATTTTTTACTTCTACCCCAATCTCAAAATTTTCAACTCTAGTAGGATGAACTATTGGCTAAACCAATTTTAAGAATTTGGGTATGTCGATCAGTCATAATTGTGGGGAGAAAACTATTGAAGGAATCAATTTCGGTGTAACACAGATTTGCCTTAGATATTTTGAAAAAAAAAATTAATATGAAAAGGTTCAAATCAGTTTCCACTCCTCTTGTTGTCAATGAAAAACTATTGAAGGAAGATGAGATAAAAAGACTAATGTAAAGAATTTCAAAAGTTTAGTTGGTTGCTTGTTGTTTCTGATGGCATCAAGGCCCGACCTGATATTTGTTGCAAGTTTGCTTTATGGATTTATGCAATACCATAGTTAATCTAATTATAGTACTATAAAACGAGTTCTCAAGCATTTAAAAGGGACAACAGATTTTAGAAGCAGTACAGGCCAGTTACAAATTTTAAATTGGTTGGTAATATACCGGTTTTTGATAGCCCAAGATCATGCAATCCATGACCGTATAAGCCCAAACTCTGCTGGGCCTACTTGGTTATAGTCAAGTCTAGAAGAAACCGAACAACCTCTTAGTACCTCGGCTTCCCAAACTTTTAGTCCTCACCAAGTTCACCCCTAGTACATGACGAATCTTACTTATGATTGCTTGACAAGGAAGGAAATCTTTGGCAAGTCAAAACCGTTCCTGATCTGATACAAGTTTATTATGCTCCCTCTCAATAAGAAAGTAAATTTCCTAAATTCTAAAACCTTCATGGGTTTCCCTGGTGATAATTGGTAGTTTCAAATCTTGAAATATCTCTGGATCTATAGAAAGTTTACCAACACAGTTCCTATAATCTCGGAAGATCGAGCACGATCTCTCCACAAGACAAGTAGGCAATTTGCACCCCAAACCCATATAGCATAGCCATATATGTCACATAAATATTTAACAGGAGCAGCACAATAGGTACGCATCTCTCTCTATTCACACAACACACAGAGACTACATAGGGCACAGGCTCTCTCGATCTTTCCTCCAAAAATCACTCTTTCTGACTTAAATATCTGAACCTTCTTTGTTGGAGCCTCCCCTGGTAGATTTTTTGCAGGTACACTCATCAACATTGATTGGTTCCCCATTCGAGACAGAAGGGCAATATGCTAAAGTCAATTTTTGGCATCAACAGATTGGCGTCATCCATGGAAATGGTTAACTGACTAGCCGTGAAAGTTGTACACGCCCTACCTTTTCTACCAACATACTATTGAAAAGAAGAAAGCCAACAATCAGTTTTAACAATGACGACTTGCAGGGGTTGATCCGACTCAACATGAACCTCTCATCATCACGGTCAAAATTGGCCAATATATTGTAAAGAGAATCTTGATCAACCTGGGGGTAGAATGCAATCTTCTTTACTGGGACACCTTATTTTAGATGGGCTTCAAGCAATCGCACCTTGAACCACCTCCCAGCTCCTTGAAAGATTTCTCGAATGAACGACTATACCCCGAAGGTAATATCTCTCTTCCCATCACCCTAGGGACACCACCCAATCACACTTCCATTGTGACTTCATATGGTATAGTCAACTTGCCCTCTTTATACAATGCTATTATGGGTTGTCCTGGCCTAAACATTCTAGAAGCACTACTAAGCACCAAACATATGAAGGTTAAGTTCACAACTCCTTTTGGTGTCGCGACACTTGCTTGTGATCCTAACCTTCAAAGCATCTCCACATTGAAAGAAAAGAAAAAGAATCTTAACATTGATGTTATATAATTCAAAGATGGCGTCGACTCATCTACCAAACCTGAAGTGGGTGAAAAGGTAATGGAGATTTAAATCACTAACATCCTGAGCAAGACCAACTCGATTGGGGCCAGTTTACTAGCTCCCTTTCAGAACGCTTTGATTGGGTGCCTATGGTGGCATTCTGGATTCTTCGCATGGAAATCTAAAGATATGCCGGAGATACACCCTCAATAATCATTAATAAGCTAACGGTGGATTCCAATAGCAAACCTGTTAAATAGAAAAAGAGAATATTTGCGCTTGAACGGTAGCAAACAATGCAAGAGGAAGTACAGAAATTACAAATGGCAGACTTCATCTGAGAGATAAAGTATTCTGAATGGCTAGCCAATGTAGTTATAGTAAAGAAACCTAACGAGAAGTGGAGGACATGTATTGACTTTACTGAGTTCAATAAAACGTGTCTAAAAGATAGCTATCCTCTTCTGAATATAGACAAGTTCATGGACAATTCATTGGAACACCAACTCTTGAGTTACATGGATGACCAAATTCACATGGCTCCCAAGGAAGAAGAAAAAACAAGCTTCAATATAGAATTTGGTACCTAATACTATAAAATCATGCTATTTGGCCTTAAGAATATAGGAGTAACCTTCCAACGGTTGGTTAACAAAGTCTTTAGTGACCAACTCAGCAGGAACATCAAGACTTATGTGGATGTCATTCTCGTCAAAAACACCAATTAGGAAGGTCATGTAGCAGACTTGGAAGAAATGCTCCAAACACTAGTGCATTTCAACATGATGCTAAATCCAGCTACGTGTACTTTTGGAATCACTTTCAGCAAGTTTTTGGGTTTCTTGATTACCAGTCGAGGAATTGAGGATAACCCAGAGAAGATCCAAGCCATTCCACCAAGAATAGTAAAGGAGATGCAACATCTCACTGGAAAGATCGTTGTCCTGAACTGTTTCATGTCAAAAGTAGGAGAAAAATATAAACCTTTCTTTGACCTCCTGAAAAAGTCACAAAAATTCACATGGACACCTGCTAGGTGGTTTTCGATAAAGTCAAGGAGTATCTCATCACCACCTTTGCTCTCTCTGTCCATCTATGGTGAGAAACTCTATCTCTACTTGTCCGTATTTAACCAACCTCTCTGATCTGTACTTGTGAGATAGGAAGCCACCGTGCAAAAACCTGTATACTATATTAGTCAGGTGCTCTAGGAATCAGATATCAATTACAAGCCCATCAAAAAGGTGGCATTCACTCTCATCATAACTGCACATTACCTCTAACCCTACTTTCAGGTGCACATGATTGTGGTGCTAACCAATAGCCTTTAAAACCAATCTTACAAAAGAGAGATACTTCAAGTCGACTCATCAAATGAAGCATCAAACTTGGAGAGTTTGATATCAAATACCAGATGAGCCCCGCTATCAAAGGTTAGGCCTTAACATACTTCATTCTTAAATGCACTTTACCAAACTCTATTGTGTCGATTATCAATAGCCTCTTGGGAACATGGTTGGCCCCACCGTGGACACTACATGTCGACGACACCTCCAATTCCTCAGGGAGAAGAACAAGACTTATCCTGGTGGGGCCCGAGAACTTAAAGGCAGAGTTTGTACTTTGCTTCAATTTTCAAGCCATCAATAATCAGGTTGAATATGATGCGTCCTAACTGGCCTGTGAATTGCAGCATTATTAGGTCTCAAGACATCCGGGTCTTCACCGATAGTCAACTCGTGGTCAAACAGATCGAGGGAATATATGACGCAAAGGAGCTGATGATGATGAAATACCTCTCCAAACTCAGGGAGATAATGTTTGACTTTAATACCGTCAACATATAACAAATCTTTGGTTTTGAGAATGTCAAAGAAGACATACTCTTAAAGCTTCGAGTTTAGAGTCCGTTTAAACTAGTTGGACCATTTATATCGAAAGCCTCTCATACCCAAGCATAAATAAGTCGGAGTAGATTATGGTCATTAAAAACCTATCTAGTTGGAAAGATTTAATCTTTGCCTATCTTTAGAATGACCAATTACCATATTCCCAACAATAAGCAATGAAGATTAAATGCAGAGCCACGCATTATGCCATCATTGAGAGAGAATTTTACAAAAAATCATTCACTCATCCAAACCTCAAGTGTCTAACACCAGAGGAGGGAGATTATGTCTTTTGGGAGATCCAGAAAGGGATGTATGGAAACCATTTGGGTGCTTGGAGTCTCACAAACAAAACTTTACGACAAGGGTACTATTGATCCACCATGAGGACCGACGTGGAGACATACGTTAAACATTTTAACAAGTGCCAATGTTTCTCTTTGGTTCTCCACCAACCCTTCTCTAAGCTTTGTCCTCTTGTAAGTCTGTGGGCATTCGTACAATGAGGGATGGATATATTGGAACCATTTCTTTAAACCACCGGGCAACAAAAATTGCTTATTATCACCATTGACTATTTTACTAAGTAAGTGGAGGACGAACCTTGGCTCAAATAATAGCAAGCAAAATTCAAGCGTTCGTATAGACATCTATTATCACCAAATTTAGTTTACCCCATGTCCTTGTCACTGATAATGGAAAACAATTTGACAACAAGCACTTTAAGGAGTTCTATAAAAAACTCGAGATTTAACACTGTTTCACCTTCGTTGCATACACACAAGCCAATGGCCTAATTGAAATCACAAATCAAACCATCCTGTAAGGACTCAAGATAGCCTTGAACAAAATGAAGGGCCAACGGGTGGATGAACTCTATGGAATCCTTTGGACCTACCAAACAACCCTTAAAACGGCCACATGGGAGACACTGTTCAACTGAATTGACGACTATGAGGCTGTACTACCCATAGAGATAGGCATCCATTCGCTCTATATAGAACAATATCAAGCAAAGTCCAACCAATCTATGCTACGCTAGAAACTAGACCTGCTACTGAAGCTTCGAGATATTATATTAACACATATGGCCACTTACTAATAGCGAATTGCCCAATATTATAATAGGAGGGGGAGAACCAGAACATTCAACCATGAGAACTAGTCCTCCAAAAGGTAGAAGCTACCAGGCAACCGTAACCAAAGGGAAATCTCACACTGAATGGGAAGGTCCCTACCGGGAACACTTAGTGGTTTGATCTGGAACCTATTAGCTCTCTCATCTAGATGGATCTGCTATACCCAGAGCATGGAATTTGGACAACTTACATATCTACTATCAGTAAGTTTTTTCATTATTCTACTTTTGATATATGTTACGAGTTATTAGCAATAACATCGTCTGTTTACACGACATTGAAAAATTGGATCTCTATTTTCTTATCGATATAGCACTGTTAATTATCTCCCAGCTCCAATGCCTTACATGGGTTCTGCTCCCATCTTTAGCATCTATACAAGATTGAACTCCCAAGAGAGTGGCTCCAAACAATCTTTTAGTTCCAACACCTCACATGGGTTATGCGCCCATCTTTAACCAACATATGGGATTTAACTCTCGAGCAGATGACTCCCAATAATTATTTGGCTCCAACGCCTCACATGGGTTTCGTACCCATCTTTAACCTCTATACGGGATCGAACTCTCGAACGGGTGGTTCCGAATAATCTTTCGGCTTACATGGGTTCTGCACCCATCCTTGGCCAACATACGGGATTTAACTCTCGAGCAGATGGCTCCCAACAATCTTTCGGCTCCAATGTCTCACATGGGTTCCTGCCCATCTTTAACTTCTACACTAGATTAAACTCCTAAACGGGTAGCTCCCAACAATCTTTCAGCTTACATTGGTTTCCTACCCATCCTAAGCCAGCTTACAAGATTCAACTCCCAAGTAGGTGGCTCCTAACAATCTTTCGACTCTATGCTTCTCACATGGGTTTTGCCCCCGTTTTTCACCCCATACAGGACTTCACTCTCAAGCAAGTGGCCCCAATAGAATCTCGACTGATTGCCCTATGCGATGTCATCTCAGTCAGTCATGTGCTTCAACATTCTATTAAACATAGAAGTTAGCAAAATCTCTTAAAGCCTGCAATAGTCACCAAACTTGGCAGTCGAGCAAGCGGACAAGATTGTTATTCTAGCCCTAACACCATAGCAAGGTCCATTCCAATCTCACTATTTGGTTCGCTCTCTCAGTTACACCTCTCGAATATTGTTCTTTTAAATTTTGATTCTTCCCTTTTGGCAACAATTGAATTACCAAGTAAGTAAAGAATTTTTATTTTAGTACTGAATCTGAATATATGTTTGAATACAATAAAAAACATGTGCCTATACATTCCTGAGTCAGCCTATTACATATAGGAAAGACTATAAGAACTAAAGAGTATAATTCCAAAAGAATATGCTGGTAAGCACCTTCATGTCCTCAATCAAGACAACCCTTCTAGCCCAAGTATTTTCCCGTCAAACTAGCACCCGTTGCTTTTTCAGATGAATTTGTAGATGAACTCTATGATTCTCACAACTCCTATCTAGCACCTAGTATAATGTTAAATCTAGAAAAATAGCTAGATGCTAATAAGAAGTTGAAAAGGACTTTGCAACCCTTCAAACTACTATCAAGCCCTCATAACAAAAGAGCATAAGAGTAATGATAAGCTGCAAGAACCCAATCAGAACACTCTGGGACAAACCGTCACAACAGTGGCCTTTGACTTGCCTAACTAATATAAAAGGACCCTATACTTGCAGTTCTTTCATTGACGAAATCTTGTACCCACGGCCTTAGCTGCTACACCCCCTCATACGCCAAACCCTTAGAGGAATAGAAACTCTCTCAAACCTCGGAATCTCCTCAAAAACATAGTCTTTGCTTTGACTTACTTCCTACGAGCAACCCTACTAAATTTGACCATAGCCAACGACATATATAGTCAAAGGGAGAAAACTGTATCATCGCAATCCCTTGAAAATCGAAGAAGCGTTATGTATTTAATAATCGTATTACACGTTTGACGCTTCCAATCGCGCCTTTTTTGTTCACTCATAATACTTTGTGCCTTTTTAAACTTCCTAATTAATGTAGGATTTACTCTACCCCTAATGTCACTTCCTTAAATTAACCTTAGAGTGTGGATCAAATGATAATACCTATTTTGATAGTCTGAGATCATGCGACCCATGACCGTAAAAGCCCAAACTTTGTTGGGCTTACTAGGCTATAGTCAAGCCCAGAAGAAATCGGTTCCCCAACCTTTCAATCCTTACTAAGCTGACCCCCATTACGTAATGAATTTTACTTGTGATTGCTTGATAAGGAAGGAAATTTCTGACGAGTCAAAACCTTTCCCGATTTGATATGGTTTTATTACACCCCTCTCAATAAGGAAGTAAATCTCCTAATGTTTAAAACTTTCATAGGTTACCCCAGTGATAATGGGAACTTTCATATCTCGAAAGATCCCTAGATCTATAGAAAGTCTACCAAGACAGTTCTTGTAATCTCTGAAGCTCAGGTACGATCTCTCCACAAAGTAAGTAGAGTTTCTACAACCCCCAAACACATAAGGCATTGCCATTCATGCCACATAAATATCTAACAGAAGTAGCATACTAGGTACACACCTCTCTCTATTCACACAACACAAAAACTGAACAAGTCATAGAGTTTCTCAGTTTTTCCTTCAAAAATCACTCTTTTTGACTCGGTGGAGCCTCCTCCGGTGGGGTTTTTGTAGATACACTCATCAACATT
This sequence comes from Dillenia turbinata, assembly GCA_037126225.1. NCBI lineage: Eukaryota > Viridiplantae > Streptophyta > Magnoliopsida > Dilleniales > Dilleniaceae > Dillenia > Dillenia turbinata. The sequence goes on along the minus strand of JBAMMX010000016.1, from coordinate 19,670,923 downwards.
CATCGGTTCTCCGTTCGAGACAGAAGGGCGATATTCTAAAGTCAATTTTAGGCATCAACAGTTGGTTATATTTATAGTGACTGAAAATGTAGCATTGATGACTCCAAAAGCATATCTGACTATTGTTTTTCATTTGGTTTAGATATTTTCTACTGGAATTCAAGAAAGTAGGATCTGGCAGCACAATTTAAAACTGAAGCAAAGTTTGTTGTAGCTGTTGGTGCAACAAATCAAGTAATTTAGTTGAACAAACTTTTAGAAGATCCCAAAATGGTGTAAAAGGAGCATACTAAGCTATTTTATCACAACAAGTCAAAATACTCATTGCTCAAAATCCTACGCAGAATGGCAAAACTATACATATTAAAGTAAAATATCATTTTTTTAAACAGAAGTTGAGAAGAAAAAGGAAATCAGTGTGGTGCACTGCAAGTTTGAGAAGTTAGGAAATATCCGAACAAAAGGCATGCCCAAGACACACTTTGAAAATCTAAGGATGAAGTTTGGTGTCTTAAGTAAAAAATCTCAAGGAAGAATGTTGAAATATGAGATTTTTCGATATAACTTTTGTATTTCTTTTTTATTATATTTTGTAACATAGTTAATTAATCATAGTTAAGAATTTTATTTTTTGAAATATGCTTTCATTTTTTACGAGAAAAACTGAATTTTTCAGATCTGAACCCCAAAAATTGAAATATAGTGTGTTGTTTCTCAAAAAATTTCTTTTTAAGATTAGATTTTTTTATTCAAATTTTTTAAATTTTTTAAATTTTCTGTTTTAAATTAGTCAACACAATCAATCTTTTCCAACAAATCTTGTTGATTTTCTTTAGGCTGAAGCACTCAAAAGTGCATTGTATATCCTAGATAGAGTATCTAGTAAATCTATAAGAAAAACACCCTTTGAGTTGCAGACAGGGCTACACCATGTTCGTGCATGGAGTTATGCTGTTGAGATGAGAACATATAACCCATTATTAAAAAAAATAAAAAATATAAGAACCATTGAATCACTTGTTGTTTCTTTATTAGGTAACCTGATCATTCCAAGGGGTATTTGCACCCGCACCTAAATTTTTGAAGTATGATGTAGCAAATTTGGAATGTAATCAACATCTCATAGTTGATATTGCTCCAAAGTTAAGTAGATCTGCTAGCATTCCTTTTCCTGTATTGATGAGAATTTTGAGTTTGCTAATGTAAATAGAGTGGATAACGACACACATGTTGATGATTATAGAATTATGTCATTTCATATGATTATTATGTTTTCGGTGGAGAGGAAGAGTTTGAAATACTATCTGTCATTGATCAAACAACTTCTGATGATGTTGTTTGGTCGTGGGCTAACCTATAGATACTTGCAAGAGATGTCCTCTGTCTAAAAGTGGTGTGTGGGATTTAGTTGAACTCCCAAATGATTGCAAACCCATAGATTGTAAATGGATATTTAAGACAGACCCCAAATGGAAGATTGAAAGCTTCGAAGCTAGATTAGTGGCCAAAGGTTCTGACTAGAGAGTTGACTATAATGAAAGCTTTTCACATGCTTCATTTTAAGGATTCTGTTAGAATTTTCATGACACATTTGAGGCTTCATCATATGGATGTGAAAACAATCTTTTTAAATGGTAACTCGAACAACCCGTAGGCTTTGAGGAGCATGGCAAAGAGCATTCTGTGTGTAAGCCTAAAAAGTCCATTTATAACATTAAGCAAGCTTCAAACCACTTGACTTGTTTTACGACACAGGCAAGTTTGTTTCTTGTTATGGGGCTCCTACTCAAGCAATATGATTGAGAAATTTTATTTGCAGGTTTATGGTTGTTACCAACGGGTAGTTGGTACAATGAGTAGGTTACTGTACCCTTTAACCAAGATGACAAGTTTGACTTGCAACTTAGGCATTGAGTCGGCTACGTTGGGAGACCTCTACCCCCTAAGAGGGATCTCAGTTGGGTCAACTTGGATTAATCAGGATAAAGCTTTGAACACCAGGGCACCCAAAAAAACAAAGAAGGCTTATGGTTGTTGACCTCCAGACCAATTAAAACCCACTGTCAGAATAGTTTCAATGCATTCTTTTTGAAGAAGCTCTAAACATTTGGAGACTAAATATTCTAGAGTCATCAAGAGAGGTGACATTGTGATTGAGCACATTGATGGTTGCAGATCGTCTGATCAAAGGTTGCTTTCTTTAAGTTGCAACTAGAACAAAACCCCTCCCTAACAAAATGTTGCTTTCTCCTTGATGCATACACTCAAAAATACCTAATCCTTTTCACCTTAGTTGATAGAATCCCCCCCCCCTTTTTACCTTGATATGGTACAAATCTCAATCACCATAAAATGACTCATACGAGAACAAAGAAAATTGTGTATGAGATTGTCCACATAGAAGTTTAAATTACTAAATTTGTCACAATTTTGAATAGCAATTGAAAGCCGGATCATGGGTCCCCCACCCCCTGTTCGTGTGGATATCTGATAATGCTGTTCTGTACACATTTATGTGGCATTGAAGTCATGGTCAGAAAATGCCTGCAGATCTTACTGTCTCTCAATACTCATGGCTCCAAATGGTCAAACCATTTAATCCACCCCTAAACACAATCTTTATAAATACAATCAGAACTTGTCCCAAAAATCACGAATCTTTCAAAACAAATATGAAAACCATATTGTTCTCACTTCTTTTCATATCCCTTACAGTCAAGCTATTGCCTGGAAATGCCGCATCCTCTACACCTGATCCAGTGCTTGACATAAAAGGCGATCTAATCCGAACAGGCACTGATTACCATATCCTGCCAGTGATCCGTGGAAGAGGTGGCGGAGTTACTCTAGCAGACGTTAGAAATGAAACGTGTCCACTATATGTAGTTCAAGAACAGCAAGAGGTATCAAATGGTCTATCATTGACATTTACTCCAGTGAATTCTGAAAAAGGCGTTGTCTGTGAATCAACTGATCTGAACATCATGTTCTCTGCTGCCACCATCTGTGTCCAATCCACGGTTTGGAAGCTAGAAGGCTATGATGAGGCAACAAGGCAATGGTTTGTGGGATCTGGTGGCATTCAAGGGAATCCGGGACGTGAAACAACTAGCAATTGGTTCAAGATTGAGAAGTATGAAGATGACTACAAGCTTGTATTCTGTCCAAGCGTATGTGACTACTGCAAAGTGATTTGTAGGGATGTTGGCATTTACATTGAGGATGAGATTAGGAGGTTGGCTTTGAGTGATGAGCCCTTCAAAGTTATGTTTAAGAGGGCCTGAACTGATTGTCTATATCCATTTGCAAGAAAATAATAAATGTATAACATTACAAACTTATGGCAGAATAAATGTACGAGTTTAATTTGAAGTTCAGAAAATAAATGGCTTTGTTCTCTCCAATGGCATCATATGTTTGTGCAGGTATGTTCTTCCATGCTTTGACATGTCCATGCACACTAGGGTCTGAATTCAACTTTTAAGTCACTTTCAACAGACAACCACAACACGAAAACACAAGGCACCTAAGCCGTACCAACACATTTTCAAAACTCTACCTCTGAATTATTGTGCATATTACCGGTGATAAACCAAGTCCCATTTCTTCCATCTTTTTTTCTTTTTTGACATTGCCACACGCGAGAAGAATACAAGGAAAATGGAAATCATAAATGGAAATCATAAATAGAAATCAAATGCATTGCCATTTCCATCGTCCAACCAAACAATACAAATGAAGTCTAGTAGTTAAGCAGAATTCAAGTTGAACCCATTCTAATTTCAAATGCTGTCATCATACAAGTTTCCCAGGAAAAAATGGATATCCTAAACTAAATAAAAAGACAGCCTTCTAAAAGCACATTTTTCATTTTTGAGTAATAAGTGACAACTCAAACTAAGGTGTCCAAAGAGTATGTTTAGGGAGCCAAGTGATGGAACACATGACCCACGCAAATATATAAAAGGACTAATCCAGCTTCTGTTGGCTGCTGCTTTCATTTTAACTTGTTCTACACCTGGCCTAAATGGAAAATGATTTAAGAAATATGAGTGGCAAAAATTTAGCATGGACATAATGAATTCATCTATGAAGAATAACTGTGAAACGACAAACAATGCCAAATTATGTTTGGCTGATTACTCAGCCGCGGTCCATATGCCCATAGATTTTTTGGTAGCGAATCAACTTCTAATGAACTCTTTCCCACATTATTTTGCAGAAAGATGGTAATTTTTTTAAAATACCATAAATATCTAACGAGGAATTATCTTCCACTCAAAACCCTGCTGTATAATCTACATTATGACAATTTACATACAATGCAATCCAAGCCACGTAGTTTATCATAAAGCTTAGAGGACCACAAAAATGCTGCCCCACATCACTGATCCACTTCAAAGTAACTTCTATTGATTTGATCAGAATTACAAAACAATAGAAACCTAGATATCTTTGCCCCTTCCAACCTCTCCCCCAAAAGAAACATAAGAATAAAAGAAACAAAAAGCCCCTGTACCCCTTTATCAACAAAATCCGGGGAAAAAAAAATAAAGAAAAGGAAAAAACAAAACCAACAAGCGTTATGTTTACCTATGAGCAACTAGCTAGTTTTGGTTTCTGCTTGTCAACATATTAACATTTCTTCCCAGCATAAGCAAAGATGATGCCCCAAGTAAAGGCTTACGGTGGATACCTGAGACAAGGAAGGGCGTAGTAAGTGACGAAATGCTTTGCGGAGTTGAATATTTCGGGTTTCAGTATAGTTTCTATTATTTAGTTTGTTTCAAATTTTTGTAAAATTGTTTTGATATTATGTCCACATTTGTTCAATAAACATATGCATTAGGGTTTTTTATTTCTGATGCTTCGATTAATAAATTGAATTGAGCTTTGTCCACTAAGTTACTGGTGGATTCTGACAACCGCTTCCCTATCTTTCAGGTTTCTCCCCTCTTCCTCGGTTGCTCCTCTCAATTGTCCTATTGCTATTCCAATTTATTTGGTAGTACAGCTTAATGGCAACACCATCTCTTGCTACCTTCTTCTACAAGTTACTGTTTATATGCACTATAAACAGAGTTACAATTCAGTTTGCTGCAGGAAAGGAAAACAAAAGTAAAGGGTACAGCCTGAAACCTCTCTCCAGACATCGCAAATAACAGAAATCCAGATTCCCCAACCACAAGAAACCTAATCCAGTTATTCCAGTCATCCATTTAAAAATAAATAAACAAATAAAATTTAGAAAAAAAGAGCAAAATTGCCGCTCAGTTCCCAACCTTAACTACCTTGATTCTTTGTGTAGTTCAGTTTTGCTATATTAGTTTTGCTTCCTGTTCAGTGTTTTTTTATCTCTGGTTCATCACTATTTGATCTGTTTTCTGCTGCTGGTTCAAGTTTGATCCTGATTCTTTATTCCTGGTTAGATTGTGCACCTGTTTCAACAAGACTTCGAGCATTCAACAATTCCAGCTCTGGTTTCTTGAAGTTTTCCACCTGTTCTCTCTGACTTAATTTTGCTGACATGGGGCACACCTTTTGATTTTGGGTAACATTCTTGCGTAGAAAATTTTGGATTATAATCTTATTTGTGTGAACGGGATAAATTCACACTTTGGTCCATTAAGGCCTACTTCTCAATCATGGCATACTATAATCAAGATTCATATTATAATTGTGATTCTCATCACAAAATGGACATGAAGAATACAATTGTTATATACGTGATTGGTCTTATGCCACACATATTAGGGACATGTATTATGATCGAACATAAGATCAAGGTTATACTTCTCTTTGTAGTTTTCATCCTTCGTGTTATAACCATTGACATGATTGTCCCTCTTTTTCTAGACAAGTCCCTACATACACTTTTGAGACCCGCAACCCTGACTTCTCTTATGGTTTAAACAACTTCAGATTTGGTAGTGAAACAACATATAGAATTGAGGTTTTAAATCATATACTGAATTGAATGCATTTATGGAGGAAGTTAAACAACATGTATTCAAGACACTTGAAGAATTCAAAAATGAGCTTAGACAAATTCGTTAAGAATTAAACAATATCAAAATCCCAAGAGGCGGGTACAAAACTGGAACCTAATGAATCCTTGTAGTTGATGAGAGTCCTCACTAATTGAAGAGACAACCTATGGTCGATCACATTCTTGTTTCATGTTCGCCCAAAGAAAAAGAAAGTTTGAAACATATCTTGTTGAGGATATTAAGTATATTGGAAAGGTTGAAGTGGATGTGAAAAATGTAAAATTTGAATGAGATTTAAGGATGCGAGGCAAATTCATTTTGATGCTATTATTGAAAAAAAATGCTTTTGTTTTGAATTGTGAGTAATTGCCATGCCATCCTGGGTTTTCTTCTTTTGTTCCTTCGCTCTTATTGCATGTCATTTGTAGGTATGGACCTTATATTAATTCGTTTAATTTACCTACAAAGAGAATTCATTCTCTTGTTTCCTTTGATGAAAATTTTCACTGCTATCATGATATTTGTAAATTCGTGATTATGGGCTTGTTTTCAAATGGAGCTTACCTATGAAGTTACCATATTCACGCACTTTGATTAACGGCTTTTGAATGGCTTTGCCTCCTCTCTCAAGGAGAATCCTTTTAGCCGGTGAGAATTGAATCAGAATAATACTAAAAACTATTTAATATAGGTTCTCACAACAATTTCTATAATTTAGCATGTTTCTAACTCTTGTGAAATTGTTCTTTTCGTATTATTTCCATATTTTTTAGGGCTTTGTCTATATATTGAGGCATTAGTGTAATTTGTGATGCTTTGATTAATGAATCAGATTGAGGTTTGCCTTTAACATATGTTGGTGGATGGTAATAGTCCCTATCCCTGTCTCTTGTCTCCGCTTGTTTTTTTCTCTTTTTTTCTTCCCTTGCTTTCCTCACCATTCTCCTATTGCTATTCTACCTTACCTAAGCTCTTGGTAGTTCAAGAAATTAAGTCACGTCCCAACCCTTGAAGGAAGGGACAACAAAAAAATAGAGAGAGAAAGAGATTGCACTCAACCATATCCAACATTGTGCAACCAAAAGGGAGAATGACAATAAGCCATTGCAAAATATAATATACACCTCTATATGCTAAAACTAGCTCAGACCTATTACTCTTTTCCACTCATGAAGTAACTTTTTCCCTTACAATTGTACCTTTTTATATTAGTTATCGAAAAATGAAGCTATCGCATAAGAAGAAGTAGCTCTATCATAAGGCTTAGGTCTCTCTTGGACATCTATTAGCATCACATCTATATTATAAGAAAAGTAAAACAAATAGCATAGCAGATTTAAGGAAGCTTTGAAGAACCCAGGGCATAATAAATGAAATCAAGTACCATAAAAATAGGAAAGCGTAATTAAGTATACTGTCATTCTCACAAGTAGAGAAAACTTGACAAGCTATCCTAGGAAAGCGTAATTAAGTATACTGTAAAATGAGTTCCCACAGTGATCTGTTTCACTTGCATTTTATCTTGTTGAACTTACTTCTGCCTATTCTCCATTCTGGGCTTTAGGCAAGCTTATTTGTTCCACTGGCATCCTAATGTGCAATATGTAGTTCAGGATTTTGCTACAATTTAACTAACCTTCCCAAAAGCTCTAGCCAACTTCAACAAGCTATCCAATAATATTCCATTTTTTCACATCTAGTTCTATTTGTAGATATTCACTGAGAAAAAATCATGCTTAATGATGCTGCTTGTTTCCTGAAAGAAATTACCAGATTTACTAGCTACACAAGTCCTATATAATCCAGCGACATCATCACCCTCTTTAATAGCTGGATGGCCTTTTCAGCCCATTTCACCCCTTTGTCACTGCAAATTTATAGTTGCATATTTATATCTTTAACTCCAATGAAGTTAGAATATACTTCCAAAAAGTGCAATATGACTTAGATCCAATATTGAAACAAAGGATAAGTCCGTACCCAAAACTAAAATTATAATATCAATAGTAGTAGTAGCATTAGTAGTAGTCACTTATCAAGATATTCTAAAACACCTTAAATTTCATAGTTTCCCCACAAAAACTGTCAATAGCATCAGCATGAACTTCACCAATACCCCTTCTTTGTAGAATTTAGGATAACTTGAGGTCAAATTAAACTTACCAATGAATCAAGATGCAGTCTAAAGAAGGATTGATATTTTATTTGCAATACGTAGTTCTGTTACTCAATATCACATCAGTAAGAGAAATTGGAATTTAAATCAGCAGTTACAAGGAAATCTAAAGAAAGGAAAATTGGAGATATGGCACTAAATAGATCTCAAAGAACATGACTATCCAAGTATTAGTTAATTCCTTAATAAATTTATTTGGCCAAGAACAATATAGCTAAGTTACATACCTTAAATATCCTAGTCCAGAAGTGATCAACAAAAACATTAAAAATCCATCATAGAGTCAAAAAGCTGAAACTGATTAGTGATAGATTTAGAGGTCATTCAACGAATCTAAATAAAAAGACTTCTTCCTCTGTCAAAAGTAGGTCACTAATTTCCAATTGTTGCTGCCACAAGGTTCTACTCATTCTGTTCACAAAATCATTGCCAGGTTCAACTAGGAAAAGCTGAGAGAAATTAGTGAGGTCTTAATCCTAGAACAAGAAAGCTTAGTGAGAAAGAAATTGCCATGAAATGTTGTCACCATCATCAAGAAGCCACTACAAAAGAAGCTACAATCTTAACCTGTAAACCCTCCCGGTTACCGGTAAGACTATATATCTCCTTTACACTATACCAAACTGGTTAACATTTTTATAAAGGGTACTGATTTTGAATTCAATTCATTATAGGTGAAGAGAAATGGAAGAGGCAGATCCATACCCATCCAAACTCCTAAAGGGCCAACATCAGTTACAAACTATTTGCATATTCACAATTCTGATTGAAATATTTTATATATGCCCTAAAAACTATGTATTTTCAACATCTCAGTTTTTAGATATTTGCATTTTTTTAATCAACTAGATGAATCTGTCTCTCAAATTATTTATTTGCATTTATAAAGTCTAGTGGTTCGTTGTGTGTGACTTATATATACGACTGAGTTGCTGGTGCATATAGAAAACATAAGTCATGGTTATATCAATATAAAGTAAATAGTTTATGGTAGATTGATGATATTAGACATTTCGTTATGAGCCATTGTTTGCGAGTCTTTTGATTGTTGATGATGATTCACCTCTATTGGTAAATATGCCCATGAGGGGCTTTTACCCCAAAGTGAAAAGGTTAATTTAAAATTTAAAATTTAAATTATGAGATAATAGGTGGGTACCATTATCCCCATCTTCCCGTTAGATCTCTCCCTCTCTGAGTGAACTTGGTACATGACTTGATTTTCTGGAAAATTGAGAGTTTTAGAATGCACGAAAATTCTCTGCACATTGTACACACGGAGAGTGAGATTAATTTCTAGTGTGAGAAATTAAAAAGGGTATTATGAAAAATTTTGAGTAGAAATTTTTCATCTTTGAGTTCACTAGATTGTGAATTGGGGCATCGCGACACAGTGATGGTGGTTCAATTTCGTGATCACTATCCTGATCATGCGTTTGTTTGAAAGTTCATAGTCACGGATTTCTGGAAACCTACACATCAAGGTGCGACTCAAAAAGTTTCAATGATTTAATTTTCATGCTTGCACATGTGCATACATGTAGAATAAATCTAACATTGGTATCAAAGTCAAATTTAGATTTATTTAAAAAAATTTTTGAAAATTTTTTTTGGATATAAAATATGTAGGGTAAAAATATAGAGTTAGGATCACGAATTAGTTTTGAGAATCCAATTATGCCACGACTTACCCATGACCCATGGAACATGAATACGATTTTTATTTAATTTTTAAAGTATGTTTAGGCCGTGAAACTATCAGATGAATTTCTAGCTATGAATAGTGACCCAAACTCTAAAACCTTAGTTCTGTTGAGTTAGAGAACACTGATCTATGTTTTGATATATTAATTGTGTGTTGTCGTCCCCAAAAATTGGTTTTTCTGACATGGCCATAGAGGACCGTGATGAATGGTGTTCAATTCGTCGAGACTAGGGCTTGAATCCATCAAAAATCAAGTTAAGGATTAACGAAGGAAGTTTAATTTTGAATTACAATCAAAATACAAGCCAAAATCTAGACAAAAAATAGGTTGTTCAGTAGCCGGGTCACATGACCCAGTTGCAGATACATCAGGTGAAGAAGACCCTACTTAGGTCTGTGAGCACGTGCACATCATGCATGCTGAGGCGCGTGACGGTACAAGGTGCAGGCGCATGAGCTTTACACGTATTGAGGTGCGTGAAGGCTTGGTCGGGGGATCCAGGTCAGTTTTGACCTAAATCCACATCCTGACCCACATCCTAACTCGGGAGACAACTTGGGCATATGTGAGCACGCATGTGACACCGAGTTTTTGGAAATTTGTTTTATAATATAAAGAGAAATTTTAATTTTATTGATTTTTGATTTTGGGGTATAAATTTTAAATTTTTGGTATAATTGAAATGCCGTATTACAAATTCGTAGTATATTTTATTTTTGGTATATTGGGGAACATCCAATGTGATGAGAAAAATACATATATATATATATATATATATATATATATTATAGTTAGTAAAAAAAAAAAAAAAAAAAAAAAGATGCTGCGTTTCGGGGTGAAACGCAGCACCCCCGTTTTCCCCCAAATCGATTAGGGCTAATAGCCCTAATCGCATTTCCTCTCTGCGCTCTCTTCCTCTCCTTCGACTGAACACCGAAGCATTTCCTCTCCCTCGCGATTCAGCTCCGCCATCACCACCACACCATCACCGCCATCGCGGTGTTCGTCTCTCTCTCTTCTTCCCTCTGCTTTCTTCGTCTCTCTCTATTCGCTCTCTCTCCCTCCCGCGAACTCTCTGTCTCTCTCGACTCTCGACTCTCGCCTCTCGCTCCCTCTCTCGATCGATTCCCCCTTTTGCTGCCGCGAACAATCGAGTTCCGGCCACCCTACGCGACCACCGTGAGCCACCATCTCTCAGTCTCGCTCTGTCTCACTGTCTCTTCGTCTCCCTCGCGCCATCTCTCTGTCTCTCACTCACTCGTCTCTCCCTCTGTTTCACTCTCTGTTTCGTCTCTTTCGCGCGCGAATGGAGTTGTTCTTCGTCTCTCTCGCGCGCGACGGTAGAGATCTTGCCCTCCCACTCCACTGCTCACTCGTGCGGTGATTCTTGAGAGTAACTCTCTCCTGTTGAGAGCCTTCACTGCAACCCACCATCGAGGCTTTGAAAACCCTAGACTGCAACCCACTTTCCTGCATAGGTAAGGTTCGGTCCCTAACTCAAATTCTAGGGTTTTGAAATTTTCTTAGGAAATAGCATTAGATTACTAAAATTTACTTTAAATTGGTAGCCTTGCAGGTCTGAGGATGGACTGAGAAGACATTGGAGCGAGGATTTCGAACCGCAAGAAAACCCTAGGTGAGGGATTTTCAATCCCTTCAATACTCAGATTATTTGTCTAATTTAGGTTGAGAATAAGTGTGGATATATTCTAAAAATATGCTAGATCCGTAGGAAATGCGTTATTCTTGAAAGTTTGTATGAAATGATGGAAGTTAGGTCTAGAATTTGATGTAAATTGGACTGCGAAGCATGTTTAAATGTCGTGGTTGTATAAATTTAAGCTATTTTAAATAAAGGGAAATTAGAAAAATCCTTTTATAGAGCCTTAATTGATGATGATTCGTGTTGATTGGTCTAGGTTGACCTTTGGAGACTCGAGGGGAGTCTTTTTGTGTTGATTTCGAAAATAGGGAGTGAATACCCTCCCTAGAGGTGAGTGGACGGATCGTTGTGTAGTAAATAAGCAAAATGTCTTTAAATTCTTTGATAAATGATTTGAAATGATTTTCACATGATTTATATGCAATTATTTGTGATTGTGGGATGTCTGAAATGAGAATTCGAAGTATGAATGCATCCTATGTGATTTTACATGAATTTGTGCCATTTGTCTTGATTACTTGATTTGTAAATGCTCGTAGCATGATTTGTGGATTGAATTGATAAAATATGGCACATTGTTTGAAATGGAATGATTGTGAAATGATGGTGCACGAGAGAAATGGCTATAGTCATTCCCCCCACGGAGCGACCCGACGGAGTGACGTGGATTGGGGTTTTATATGCGAGAGAGGTATGCGGCCTCTGCTCTGCCACGTCGGACTATCCGGATTGCACCCCGGTGAGGTTCGAGCCAACGCCAAGGAAGGGGGTTTGTTTTGAGACATTGGATAGAAAAACCCTTGGCGGGCTTTCGTCTGGGTTTGGCCGCCCTGAGACGGAAGTGTTTTCGATGGAACCCCAGGATTTTCTGAAAAGATGATTGATATGGATGCATATTTTATAAATGATGTTGAATTACTGAAATGTTTGGATATGAAAATGATGTTTGAAGTATGCTTTGACATTCCCCACTTTCACCCCTTATTTATTACACAATCATGCCATTGCACTCCACTCACTGGGTATTTATAATACTCACCCCACTCTTTAACATTTTTCAGAGGAAGATTAGATTTGTGACAGAGATTGGAGCTTGGGGAGGGCCTACCAGCTGGCTTTTGTAGGTATACATCGAGATGTATAGTCATTTTTGGTTTGAATTGAAATCCGAAGAAGGGAAGACTTGTACAATTCTTTTTGGTACGGATTTAGTCGATACTTGTTTCCTGTATAGGAACAAGTATTGATGGAATCCTTACGTGATTGTTGTTTACTTTCTTTCTCTCATAGTTTTGGTAAAAACTCATTTTTGAGTGGGACATTTGGTTTGTAATATTGAGAATGGTTATTTTCTTTCGATTTCACGAAGTCTTGGACAACTCATATCGTTTGGATCTTACGGACGGTTGCTTGATTCTTCAAGCGAGTGTTAGTAAGATCTTACGGCTATGTTTTGGGACTTCCTGTTTGTTAAGTGCTTTCCTTATACTGTGAACTTTGAAATGGCTTGGATGGCCATATTGTGTGCCGTGCATGCACAGGTTCCCTCTCCCCGATTGTGTGTTGATGTGTAAATGCGCATGTACAGGTTCCCTCTCCCTGATGTGTGCTCGTGTGTACAGGGATGGACCAGATGAGTCCTTGCATATGTTTTGTTATGTGATGTTTTCTATTTTTGATGATTGATGTATGGAAAGAACTGTGGTGCTGTCTTTGTAGCTTTGCGGAGTTCCGGTATATGGGGAGGTTCTGCCCGTATACCGAGATTTCGCGGCGGCTGTCGCGTGGTCGATCCGAGGATCGGGGCGTGACAGCTTTAGTGGTATCAGAGCTTAGGCTTACGATTTTAAAAGTTTATTGGTTTTTGAATGTTTTAAATTGTTTCCAAATGTCCCAAAAAGTTTCTAAAGACTTTGAAGTATTTGGATTTTGAAAAAGATGTTTTTGAGAATGTACAAGTCTTCCATGGATTTCTTAAGAGGATAGGAATGCTCATTTTTAGGGGGTTAAAGACCTAGTTCAATTCCTATTCTAATTGCTGAGATTTGACTCTTCTTCGTAGAACTATCCCTCATAGACGAAAATTGAGGAACCGAATGAGATTCCTCCTATACACCTCTACATATTAATTATAGTCATCATATATCTTGATTTCACCTCTTTATTGAGTTGTGGTTAAGATTCTTGCTAGTAGATTGCTTACGGTACTCGGTGATACTATTATCTATAATTTGATAACTAGGGTGTTTTTATTGAAGATAGATTCTACATCTGGTTTTAGTGGCTTATTAAGTGGTTTATTTTGCTAAGAAGCATGATAAAAGAGTATATTTGAGATTTAAAAGGACTTGGCCATTAGAGGTTCATTTGGAGGGCACTTTGAGGAGTGTTCCTAGTAGTGGAGTCTTGATAGCACGGTGGCGGTGAAGGATTAGATTGAAATGATGACATGAAAAGTTACAAATGTGATGTCGTGACTTTGGTAGGGTTTCCTACAATCGGAAGAAGGAAAGGTTGTAATGAGGCTGTAGATTGGATAGTAAAGGAAGTGTGCACATTGAAATTTATGGTTCAAAATTGGTTGAGTTTGTGAGATTCAAGAAGATTTAAATGCCAAAAAGTTTAGAGTATTTTATTTAGAAATTGTGTTCAAAGGATTCTAATATGAGGAAAACCTGGCAAATCTGCCTTCAAGGCGCTAATAAACAAATGGATATTTCTAAAAGGAATTTATGGATATTTCTTCTAGACAATTTAACCTTGGAAAAATGGATATTTCTTCTTAAACAAGCAATGGCCAAGTGATTCACGGTTAGGGATTGAAATACTAGAGCTGGTATCAATTAATTCTTTTCCCCTAAATAGTGGGAGTTCGAAATTGTTTTAATCATGGACATGAGAACTTTATTAGAACCATATGGATGTAAATTTAGTATATTAGATAGAATGAAGGAAAGGTTGGTAAGGATAAACTGAAATGATATTGACAGGAATTGCCGGAAAGTTTCTTCCTAATGCCTGTAACCGATATGGAAAATTTTGATGATTTGAGTGGATATTTGTATTTAATTATTGGCATAAAAAGGGAATGCTTAGTTGTGTTCTGTTAGTAAGTGCAATCTGTCATAAAGTTAGATAGGGAAATTTACAACATGAATTTGATATTATTTGATAGAGATGCAAGGGTTTGTTTAGTACATTGAGTATGATAAAATTTCTTGCCATGGAAGACATTAGTTTGTCAGGAAAATTAAGAACATTTGTTATCCCACAATTATCTGAGTTTAGTTTTTTTAATATGGATCAAAGAGCAAAGAAAGATTTGTAATGCTGACTATGCGTTAGGTCAGATTTCAAAAATCACTTCTTTGGCCAATTGACCCAAGCTAAGGTCCACGAGGAGTACTACCATAGTGATGCACAATTTTGTATAATTTTGTTTTCATAATTGCATAAAAGGACTATTTGATGCTAAAGATGGTAAGTGGTTTGGGTTAATGCTAAGTAGATTCTTGGCAAATGTGGAGTCTTCGGAAACTCATAGAGGTGTATATCATGTGTTCAATGATGGTATTTACTTGAACTTTTAGTAGTTCGGTTAATAGAAGGTAAATGAGAAATTTTAGAGAAATCAACTATAAGATCGCCCTCATATTATCTTCTGATCTGTATGAGCTAGTGAATCAATCACTAAGTAGGGACTTTGGTGTGGTAAGGCAACCCAAATGTAGTCAGGGAAATTCCTTAGAACTTGAACTTGATGATTTAGAGATTTGGATATAAATATTAAGTGATCATGATTGCATGATAATGAATTTAAGGAGAGATGATTTTGATGTTTTGAGATATTCATGGTGTTAGTGATAATTATATACCTTGATTGAAATTGATAGAAATTGTCATTTGACTCTTTTTCCATAGACATATAGTATTATTCATTGGTGGTCAACTCATCGAGATTTTGAGTTGAGTTTCCAAATTTAGAGATGTTTGGATCAACTCGTTGATAATTTGGTTAACTCTCTTATAGGAGATGTGAATGGACGGCTTTGATGCATATGAATGGGTTAATTGTTTTCAATTATGAATTATAAATTGATTTTTGAAATGACTTTGCAAATGGATTCGAAATTGATTTGTGAAATAAATTTTAAAAGAGGATTAAAATATTTTGTGAGTGGTGTGCCTGAAATGAAATGGCAAAATATCCATGACTCATGACTTTGAATATTAAACTATTTGCATTTGTTACATTTGGATACTCATGTGAATTTTGAAGAATAGCTATATCTTATATTTGAGATTGTGAATCGATTGATAACTTAAGCTTGGGAACATGGTGTTGGAAAACCAATAATGACTAAGTCTTGCCACGGATCGAGGCCATGGAGGCAGCGTGGCAAAGGCTGGGTAGGAGAGTGATTTTGGACAGACCCGAAAGTTATTGAAAGGAAAATATAAAATTGTTTATTGAATTGGAGAATATGAGTCATGGAAAATTTGATATAAATTTATGTTATTACAAATGATTTTGGCATTACATGGAAATGAATTTTGATATATGTGTTTGGCACAACCACTTTCACCCTTCATTCATGCTCAATATGCCATGCCGTCTATTCACTAAAAATTTCCATGCTTACCCCAGTCCTTCCTAATATTCTTTAGAAGAATCTTAGATTCGAAACATGAATTTTGATTTCTAGCAACGGCTAAAGTCAGATTCTAAAAAGCACAGATATGCATAACTAGTGAAACAGGATATGTTTTGTTGATTTAATCGTTTTGGTGACGTGGCTTTGTTTAATGAAAGGTTTGTTTGTAACCCTAGGAAAGACCTATTGCTACTCATGTTGGGAGTTCGTTTCATATAATTATGAGCAGTTGGATTTTTAGAAAGAAATTGAAAAGGGAAAATTCAGAATTTTATCACTAATTATGATTTTTTTATTTTAGTAAATCGAGACCATCAAGTTGTTACGGGAGAGATCCAAGTAATTAGGATTTTATTTCTCTAATTTCTACCGGAATGGAGTCTTTGAGTCGATTAAAGTCGAGTGACAAGTGGATGTAGTTGATCGAGTGAGTAAAGTTGAAGGGATCGAATATAGGAAACTGTTACAAGATAGATCCATAAGCAAGGTGAGGTTTATGGGTAATATTTAAGATAGTTTAGATCAAAAGGAATTTTGACCAGGGTAGATAAGATCAGTAGTAGATTAAGTGAATGCAAAGCGAATTTTTATGATGTATCTTTTGTGATTATATGATTATAGAATTGATGTGAGAGACTAGGTATTTTTGAAAATATTTTTTTGAAAAGAAGTAATCTGGTTTCAAAAGCAGGGAAACTTGTATATTTGTCAAGCCGATCAATTCGGAGTTTTTAAGAGAATAGGAAAGTTGTATTGAAAGCACTGTATGTAAATGAGAAGATTGTAATGTCAAGAGTGTAACGGTGATAAATATAACAGACACTAGAAGTTGTTATTACTTTGATAATTTGGGGATATTAATGCAGACACCGGGTAATATGCAGATGTATGTACTAGATTTGATTTGGATAGAATATTGGTGATATTGCATGATAAAAAAAAAAAAAGTGATAGAGAATGATCGTGATAGAAATACCTTGATTAAAAAGTTATCTAATTAAGGATTGGAGATTTAAAACTTGGAAGCATACAAATATTATCAGTGGAGTAAATTTCCTCACTTAGTCTAGGCCATATTGAGGTTGATTTACATTTCGTTATACACAAACTGGAGGATATAAGGATTTTCTCTATCTTGGGATCTGCAATTGATATGGACATGACATGGTAGTGGACATTTCTTATTTAAGGTCTCTTTTGAAAAATAATTTAAGGAATTTTGTGTTGGAGTCTTGATAGTTTAGTTGTTGATTCTGAAGGTAAAATAGTCCTAACATATTTTAAGAAGTATTTGCCGGATCCATTTCATGTGATTGAAGCTTCTCTGATAGAATGAAATTCAGACCTAAGTTTCAAAGTGCAGCCTGTGTTAATACTAGATCAGCGGATTCAAACAGTTGAGAAATAAGTAGATTCCTATAATTAAAGTGTTGTGGAGAATATAATCAACTAGAAAAACAAACTTGGGAGACAGAGGAATTAATGCAAAAGCAACATTCGCAGCTCTTTGATGTATGAATTATATTTTGGAATTTCGAGGACGAAATTTGTTTTTAAGGGGTTAAGAGTTGTGACACCGAGTTTTTGGAAATTTGTTTTATAATATAAAGAGAAATTTTTATTTTATTGATTTTTGATTTTGGGGTATAAATTTTAAATTTTTGGTATAATTGAAATGCCGTATTACAAATTCGTAGTATATTTTATTTTTGGTATATTGGGGAACATCCAATGTGATGTGAAAAATACATATATATATATATATATTATAGTTAGTAAAAAAAAAAAAAAAAAAAAAGATGCTGCGTTTCGGGGTGAAACGCAGCACCCCCGTTTTCCCCCAAATCGATTAGGGCTAATAGCCCTAATCGCATTTCCTCTCTGCGCTCTCTTCCTCTCCTTCGACTGAACACCGAAGCATTTCCTCTCCCTCGCGATTCAGCTCCGCCATCACCACCACACCATCACCGCCATCGCGGTGTTCGTCTCTCTCTCTTCTTCCCTCTGCTTTCTTCGTCTCTCTCTATTCGCTCTCTCTCCCTCCCGCGAACTCTCTGTCTCTCTCGACTCTCGACTCTCGCCTCTCGCTCCCTCTCTCGATCGATTCCCCCTTTTGCTGCCGCGAACAATCGAGTTCCGGCCACCCTACGCGACCACCGTGAGCCACCATCTCTCAGTCTCGCTCTGTCTCACTGTCTCTTCGTCTCCCTCGCGCCATCTCTCTGTCTCTCACTCACTCGTCTCTCCCTCTGTTTCACTCTCTGTTTCGTCTCTTTCGCGCGCGAATGGAGTTGTTCTTCGTCTCTCTCGCGCGCGACGGTAGAGATCTTGCCCTCCCACTCCACTGCTCACTTGTGCGGTGATTCTTGAGAGTAACTCTCTCCTGTCGAGAGCCTTCACTGCAACCCACCATCGAGGCTTTGAAAACCCTAGACTGCAACCCACTTTCCTGCATAGGTAAGGTTCGGTCCCTAACTCAAATTCTAGGGTTTTGAAATTTTCTTAGGAAATAGCATTAAATTACTAAAATTTACTTTAAATTGGTAGCCTTGCAGGTCTGAGGATGGACTGAGAAGACATTGGAGCGAGGATTTCGAACCGCAAGAAAACCCTAGGTGAGGGATTTTCAATCCCTTCAATACTCAGATTATTTGTCTAATTTAGGTTGAGAATAAGTGTGGATATATTCTAAAAATATGCTAGATCCGTAGGAAATGCGTTATTCTTGAAAGTTTGTATGAAATGATGGAAGTTAGGTCTAGAATTTGATGTAAATTGGACTGCGAAGCATGTTTAAATGTCGTGGTTGTATAAATTTAAGCTATTTTAAATAAAGGGAAATTAGAAAAATCCTTTTATAGAGCCTTAATTGATGATGATTCGTGTTGATTGGTCTAGGTTGACCTTTGGAGACTCGAGGGGAGTCTTTTTGTGTTGATTTCGAAAATAGGGAGTGAATACCTTCCCTAGAGGTGAGTGGACGGATCGTTGTGTAGTAAATAAGCAAAATGTCTTTAAATTCTTTGATAAATGATTTGAAATGATTTTCACATGATTTATATGCAATTATTTGTGATTGTGGGATGTCTGAAATGAGAATTCGAAGTATGAATGCATCCTATGTGATTTTACATGAATTTGTGCCATTTGTCTTGATTACTTGATTTGTAAATGCTCGTAGCATGATTTGTGGATTGAATTGATAAAATATGGCACATTGTTTGAAATGGAATGATTGTGAAATGATGGTGCACGAGAGAAATGGCTATAGTCATTCCCCCCACGGAGCGACCCGACGGGGTGACGTGGATTGGGGTTTTATATGCGAGAGAGGTATGCGGCCTCTGCTCTGCCACGTCGGACTATCCGGATTGCACCCCGGTGAGGTTCGAGCCAACGCCAAGGAAGGGGGTTTGTTTTGAGACATTGGATAGAAAAACCCTTGGCGGGCTTTCGTCTGGGTTTGGCCGCCCTGAGACGGAAGTGTTTTCGATGGAACCCCAGGATTTTCTGAAAAGATGATTGATATGGATGCATATTTTATAAATGATGTTGAATTACTGAAATGTTTGGATATGAAAATGATGTTTGAAGTATGCTTTGACATTCCCCACTTTCACCCCTTATTTATTACACAATCATGCCATTGCACTCCACTCACTGGGTATTTATAATACTTACCCCACTCTTTAACATTTTTTCAGAGGAAGATTAGATTTGTGACAGAGATTGGAGCTTGGGGAGGGCCTACCAGCTGGCTTTTGTAGGTATACATCGAGATGTATAGTCATTTTTGGTTTGAATTGAAATCCGAAGAAGGGAAGACTTGTACAATTCTTTTTGGTACGGATTTAGTCGATACTTATTTCCTGTATAGGAACAAGTATTGATGGAATCCTTACGTGGTTGTTGTTTACTTTTTTTCTCTCATAGTTTTGGTAAAAACTCATTTTTGAGTGGGACATTTGGTTTGTAATATTGAGAATGGTTATTTTCTTTCGATTTCACGAAGTCTTGGACAACTCATATCGTTTGGATCTTACGGACGGTTGCTTGATTCTTCAAGCGAGTGTTAGTAAGATCTTACGGCTATGTTTTGGGACTTCCTGTTTGTTAAGTGCTTTCCTTATACTGTGAACTTTGAAATGGCTTGGATGGCCATATTGTGTGCCGTGCATGCACAGGTTCCCTCTCCCCGATTGTGTGTTGATGTGTAAATGCGCATGTACAGGTTCCCTCTCCCCGATGTGTGCTCGTGTGTACAGGGATGGACCAGATGAGTCCTTGCATATGTTTTGTTATGTGATGTTTTCTATTTTTGATGATTGATGTATGGAAAGAACTGTGGTGCTGTCTTTGTAGCCTTGCGGAGTTCCGGTATATGGGGAGGTTCTGCCCGTATACCGAGATTTCGCGGCGGCTGTCGCATGGTCGATCCGAGGATCGGGGCGTGACAACGCATGGCAACATGTGGGGCCTCCGGCGGTGTGTCATGCTATTCCAGATTAATTTTTTTCTTAATTTTTAGGGTTCCATGTCATTATTTGAGACTTTTGTAGGTTTTATGTTTTTATGTCCCGAATCCAAATACGGATGGTAAGATGTAATCCCCGATTATGGTGGATGGGTTCATTGATCCATTTGTTTGCTTTGGGATTCACATTCGAGTTATTTCGTATTTGTTGATTCGAATGGTGTGCAAAATATGAGAATAAATATCAATAAGTTACTAACGTCTCTCTTTTCTATAGACTAGAGACTATAATTGTATTGAAAACTGTTGTTTTGGATTTTTGCAATGAGGATAAACTGAATGGTGACAACTATGATATTTAGTATCAAAAGATTTGGTTTGTCCTCGAGAAGCAAGATTTTTTTGGGATTCTGACGCACGAGATGGTAGACCCTAGAGAGGTACCACACCTTAGGTTAGACGGGATCAGGAGGCCTATTGTGTGTGGAAGACGAAGGATAGCCATGTTAGGGCAATCCTAATTAATAGTATACACAATGACATGATCCTAGTCTATGAGAAGTATTCCATAACTATATCGGTTTGGCTCGCCCTAAAAGAGCATTATGGTGCACTTTCAGCTCTTAAGGTGAGTATGCAGACTTATAAGATTATCACTTATAAGAAAAGGACTAGTCATACATGAAGCAAAATTTGATGCAAATATCGAGTATGATCGTCGGGCTAAGGAACGCGGGCAAGCCCATTTTGGATGAAATTCAGTTATTGAGTGTGATCTATTCATTACCTGATTCATGAGAGACCATAAAGATCTATCTCATGCACGATGAGAGTGTTCGTACTTTCGCTGATGTGAGCAGGCATGTGGGCTCGAGGAGGAATGTTTGGAGGTGAGTAGGCTACAATCGGGTCATGTTTATGCAGCGAAATTGAGTAAGGACTCCCGTGGCACCTAACACAAATGGAAGAAGCATGAGAAAAAGATTTAAGGTCTAGACAAGAAGAAGCCATCCGAGAAATCCAACGGCAAAGTACAAAAGCAGAGGAAGAAAGAGCTGGACAAGGCCAGAGTGAACTGCTACGTATGTGGTAGACTTGGTCATTTTGATCGTGAATGCGAAGAGCAGAATATATGTCCTTCTTTTTTACATAGTTTGAGTTTGTCTCCTTTACTATGGTCCTCACTAACTCTTCTCCTTTGTGGATTGTAGACTCAAGAGCCACCGACCATATAGCTAGATAGGAGTAGTATGTGGAGTTCCACCGGATGAGTCCTTAGGTTAGGAGGATTTACATGGAGAACGGAGCATTTGTTGTTGTCAGAGGGATTGACACTTGCAAGCTAGAGCTATGAAGTGGCCAAATTCTTTTTTTGTATGATGTACTTTATGCTCCAGATATTCGATGGAGCCTGATTTCTGTACTTAGATTGCCTAGGATAAGTTTTGTCTTTTGGAAACTCTATTGTTTCTATTAGTTATGACAGTTTGTTTGTTTGTTCTGGTTTTGTTCATGATGGACTATATGCATTGGATACTATTTTATTTAATGGTAATTTTTGTTATTTTTCTATTTTTTGTTGATGATAATGTGAATGTATAACATAGTAGATTTAAACACATAGGGCAAGGGAGGATGAACCGATTAGCAGTGAATGGTATGTTAGGCCCGCTAACCATGGTCGAGTTGCCCTTATGTGAGTTTTGCCTAACAGGTAAAGTTACAGAAAAATCATTTGGCAAGACAATAAGAGTTAAGACTCTATTATAATTGATCCACTCCGATATCTATCACTTGAGCTATGTACTTTATTACATTTATAAATGATTACATGCACAAAACGTCTATTTGATCTCGCACAATTATGAGATATTGGAATGCTTCAGGAGTTTTTAGCAGGGTTGAGAATCAGTTAGACATGAAGTGAAAACTCTCAAAACCAATCAGGGGTGCGAGTATCTATTAGAATAATTTAAATAGCTCCTTTTTGAGAAGAGTATTACGAGGCAGCTAACTATCCCTGCTATTCCTCAGCAGAATGGAGTAGCTGAGGGAAGAAATAGGAATTTGTTAGAGATTGTGAGGTTTATGATGGTGTAGGCCAATCTGCTTATCTCCCATTGGGGAGATACTTTATTTACTGCAGTCTACATCCTCAACCGTGTCCCTTTAAAATCTGTAGTCAACACCCTATATGAGCTTTGGATAAGGAAGCAGCCTTACCTTAGCTACTTGAGACCATAGGGTTGTGCCACGTATGTTCACGATTCCTCATATCTACATGACAAGTTAGACCCACGAGGAAAGAAGTATATCTTTATAAGATATTCAGAACACTCTAAGAGATATGTGTTCTTAGGTAAGCATACGAATAGTATTGTTATTAAAATTGAGTCTCGTGATGCCACAATACTTGAGAATGATTTCCCTAAGAGATGTGAAATCAATTGAGACTTCACCTTTTATGAGATGGATAAGCCTAGTGGCTCAACTGAGCTGAGCGGTGGGACCCAAGAACCCGTTACGAATTTTGGTCCTAGTGGGAGTGATCTATCTAGATGTGAAAAGGTTTCCCTTCCTCATAGGAGTAGTTGAGGACATTTACCTAAACGTCGTTTCCTGATTGAGGGTGAGACACTCATTGTGACTCCTGAGAATGATGAGGAGGCCGAAACAATCAAGGAGGCTCTCGAGGGTTCTGTGAAGGAACATTGGATAAAGGTCACAGATGAAGAGTTAGAATCGATGAAAATCAAGGGGGTTTGGGATCTAGTTGATTTGTTTAAGGGTAGAAATGCCATTAGGAACAAGTGGATTATCAAGATCAAAAAACGACTGATGGATCAGTGAAGAGGTATAAGACTCATCTGGTAACCAAGGGTTACACTCAGACTAAGGGTATGGACTACGAGGAGATTTCTCCCCGGTAGTTAAATTTACCTCGGTTTGTTTACTTTTAGAAATTGTTGCGAACATAGATCTGGAGTTATACTAGATGGACGTTAGGACTAATTTCTTGAACGGAAGTTTGGATGAGGAGATCTATTTGGAGCGATCATTTGGCTTTATTCCTATAGGTTAGGAGGATAAGGTCTATTGATTTTGGAAGTCGATACATGGCCTTATGCAATCTTCCAGATAATGGTATCTAAGATTTTACGAGGAGATGATATCTTATTGTTTTATTATAATCAAGGAGGATTATTGTATCTATCTGATATGTTTTATTTATTTTTTTGTGATCACGTCCTTATATGTGAATGACATTCTGTTGGCCGAAAATAACAAGGAGTATCTGATAACCATTAGAATGTGATTAACGTTAAGTTTTGATATGAAGGACGTGAGTGAAACTTAGTTAATTCTCAAAATTAGAATCCATAGGGATCTCCCGAGATGGGTGTTGGCTTTTTCATAAAAGTCCTATATTAGGAAGATTCTTGAGCACTTTAGGATGAGCGATTGTAACTCTATAAATACTTCCATCGCTAAAGGTGAAAGCCTGAGTCTTGACATGTGTTCTAAAACTTAGTAAGAAATAAGAGAGATAAGTAAAATCTCTTATCGAGTGCAGTAGATAATCTGATGCATGCAATATTTTGTATACAACCAGACATTTGTTTTGAAGTCGGTCTAGTGAGTAGGTATCAATCAAATCTTGGAAAAGGTCATTGGAGAGCAATGAAAAGGATTTTGAGATATTTCAAGGGAGCAGCAGATCTCTCCTTGTGTTACAGAGGAGGTAATTTGCATCTCTTTGGGTGTTTAAATACTGACTGTGGTGGCAATCTAGATGGATACAAATCGATATTAAGTTTTGCTATCTTGCTCAATAACGGTACCATTTCATGGAATAGCAAGAAGCAAATATATGTATCTCTATCTACGATGGAGATTGAATTCATGGCATCTTCAGCAATAGTTCAGGAGAGTGTTTGGTTTTAGAGATTTCTCGATGACTTTAGAGTTATAGCAAATAGTGGGAGGCCAGTGATGATTTACTATGATAATTGAGTCGCTATTGCCTACACCCAAGACTCTAAGTGTCACAATAGGATCAAATATATTGATACCAGATACCACTTTGTGAAAGACATCATCAAGAAGGGCAAAGTGACGATCAAGTATATTTCCATACACAGTATGGTGGCTGATCCCTTTACCAAACCCATTATGAGAGATTCCTTTATAGGACATAGGGAATCATTGGATTTGCATATATTTTGACATTTTTCATTATGTACAGGATTAATGTTTTGATACTTATTGTTATTCAATCACTTATTTGTTGCATTTATTTGTTGTCATATATTTCAAGTTGTGATGTGATAAAAGATATGTCAAGTAGGCGAGATTGACTCTCTCATACAAGTGATCACCTCTAGTTCTGAGTGAGCGGGGAAGTGACGGTTTTTAGGTATAAGAGGTTTTGAGAGTGACCCTATTAAAATACAAGTCGCCTTGATATGTATTCATGATGAGGTCATATGCAATATGATGGATATAGACATACTCACATCTATATTGCTTGTAAATAGTCAGATTTGAGATCTAAGATATCACCTGTGTATAATGATATTGTCTCAGAGATACTGTCTCTAAAATCTCTAGGTAAAGTTTTTTATATAGACTGAATCTCATACATGTATAGTGTTGGAGAAATTTGATATATGCCCTTTTGAGAATTTGAGAAATAATACTATGGTGTGTGATTTCATACTATGTGTGATAAATCGACCATAGAATAGTGAGAGCCATTATTTGAGACGATAATATGATCTTGATCCCCGTGCCTACTGTGTGAGACCCGAGACCTATTGGATGGGTCCACCGGTACACTTTTGGCTGTTTTTTGAAATTTTGATTCAGTATATGCTACTTTAGTCTACTTACCAATGGTTTAGAAAATAATAAGGTCTGCAGGGCAAGTCTAGGAAAGCAATTGAATTGAGATTTATAGATTTAAGTCAGTAAAAGGAAGGTCAATTGACATTATATTATTGTGTTGTATTCACTGGTTGACCTGTTATGTATATCCATATTGGGATTCAAATATATACATAGTAGAACAATGTTTGGGATCACTTTCATTGAGGAAAGTGGCTCTATGGATGTAATGTATTAAGTTTGGGGTACAGCGAGTTTCTTTTTGTATTGACAGTGACTTCTCAATCATTCTAATAGGTGCATTAAGAAATCTTTGCTTGTAGGTGTACTCACTGGTTGTACCACTCCCAACCCTGTATGAAAATCCAGCAAAGTGATGTGAAAGATCACATGAATTGTGATCTTGTAACAAACGTAAAATACCCTCATGTGCAAGTGGAGATATTAGTAAATATATTCATGAGAGACTTTTACCACAAAGTGAAAAAGTTAATTTAAAATTTAAAATTTAAATTATGGGATAATGAGTGGTTACCATTATCCCTATCTCTCTAATAGATCTCTCCCTCTCTAAGTGAACTTAGTACCGACTTGATTTTCTAGAAAATTGAGAGTTTCAGAACACTCGAAAATTCTCTGCACATTGTAGACACAAAGAATGAAATTGAAAATTAGATTAATTTCTAGTGTGAGAAATTAATTGAGGATTTTGAGAAAAATTTCGACTAGGAAATTCTCTCCATCATTGAGTTCACTAGATTGTGGATTGAGACGTTATAACACAGTGGTAGTGATTCGATTTTGTGATCATGATTCCGATCGTACATTTTGTTCGAGGATTCACAATCACGAATTTTTGAAAATCTACACATCGTGATACAACCCGAAAAATTTCGATGATTTAATTTTCACACTTTCACATGTACATACATATAGAATAAATCTAACAACCTCGATCATAAGTCCATATTCGGATAGAATCCGGACTCAATAATAGTTAATGCAAATAGTTAACACTAAACACGTCTAATGGGACATAACCCAACACTTAATTGAATACACATGTGAAGGGTCCAAGCCCATATGGCCCCTAGCACGAAGGGAATCGCTCTTCTAAACTAACTGATCGAGCAAATACCGACTGATGGGTAGGCACAATCCAGTACTATCAAACGACTATTCTCAGCAGATACTCAATCCACTGAAAGGCCTCAGTAACCCCATCTCTCGAACGACAGGGCCTAAGTCACCCCGCCTACCGAATGAGATTTGTCAAGTAAGATTTATCTTCCCGAATGGATACTTAACTCTTGGTCCACCGAATGAGCAAGCCTCGAAAGCCCTGCATTAGCTGAATGACCGATCGAAAGCTGACTACCTAAAATGATCCTAAGAAAGGATCAAAGCACCCCAGTGACCTCGGTTTCCTACTTAAGAGCAGTATCTCTAGAATCTTATTGATAAGGAAAAGATCTTCTCAAATAATAAACTTCCCATATGATAAGGATTACAAACGTTTCAAAATATTTAACTCTCGAGATTTTCGGACCATCTCCATAAGGAAAGTAGGGTTATAACGCCTCGAAAACACACGACTCCGTTAGGTATAAGATACCTTCAGACCTTCTAAGTCAGGTACGCTCTCTTGGTTTTACACATTGGGCACACTGATCACAGAGAATCTCTCCCTCTCTAAAGCTCTCAGTCTATTTCATTATATTCGAAAATTACTCTTTCTGACTTGAGTGTCTGAGCCTCTCCCGTCGGAGCACCCTTCTGCAGTTTTTGTAGGTTTTGCACTCCATTTTCAGTAACCGTTCGAGTTATCAAGAAGCTGGTATCTGTGGTGCCATAACCCACCTCTAACAGATTGGCACCGTCTGTGGGAACAGACTAGAACAACTGCCTTTATAAGATTTACAAATCGATTTCGCAACCATGCCTCCAAAGAGAAGAACTAGGGTAACTTCGAAAGCTGCCCCTACTGTAGACGGGCGCACCGCGACACCCTCCAATGCCGCCCTTCCTGTGGCACCCGATCACTCCATCTATGATCGTGTGGTTGCTCCCCAACCATCTCACCCGGAGCAGGTCCTATAACTTGCAATTCAAGAACGGCCAATCATGGCCCCTGCGCTAGAACGGGTCAGCCATCCCTAGATGGAGAGGCTGGAATCAAAAATCCAAAACATGAGCAAACAACTGGAGGGTCTCAGCTGATCCCTTAGGCCTGAGGGCTAGTCATCCGCTGAGGGATCCAAGCACCTCCGGTGATGAACGTCACCCCCGCATCACGGATTATCCGAAACTTCCCGTCGTGACCAAGCTGACCTGAGCAAATAAGTCGAACAACTTGTGGTGGATGAAATCAAAAAAGTAAGAGCGAAGAAAGATGAGGGTTTCTTTTACCCCTCAAGGGCGACACCTTTTGATACAAAGGTTTCCATGGATCCCATGCCACGGGGCATACTCTTATCCCCAATGGAGAGGTATGACAGGACAATCGATCCCCGCGATCACGTGACACACTTTGTGACAGTAATGGTCTCGAGAGACATGCCAGACGCTGCGATATGCAAATATTTCCCTACTACTCTCAAAGGGAATGCACTAACGTGGTTTAACTCACTCCCGCCCTTCAGCATCCAGACTTTCTCCCAACTCCGCCAAATATTTGAGGCCCACTTCGTAATTTGCCAAGGAGCTAAGAGAAAGTCCACATCACTTTTATCGGTATGCCAGAGAGACGACGAATCCCAAAGAGAATTTCTGGAGGAAATTAAGACCGAGATTATGAAGATCCAAGCTCTGGATCACTCCATCGTGCTGGTTGCTCTACTAACTGAGCTGTGACCTTCGGGCATGAAAACATCTATCACGAAGAATCCTCCTACCACTATCTAGGAATTTTATGCCAAGCCGAGAAATATATCACTGCTGAGGATGCCAAGGCATTCAATTACAAAAGAGAGCTATCCGCTCGAAAGGAACATAGCCGGTTACCCGGGAGGTCCCCATCGAAGAAGAATCGAATGGGACTCCCCCTTCCGCAAAGGTATAATAACTACACCCCTTTAAATGAGACCCCTAGCCGAGTCTTATCCCTGATCAGAGACAAGTCGTATGTCCAGTGGTCTCCACAATCGACTGAAAATGACCCCAACAAGGACAAAACCAAATACTGTCATTTCCATCGTAATTATGGTCATACAACCGATGACTGCAAGAAGTTAAAAGATAAGCTAGAGTTCTTAGTACGCCATGAGAAGCTGCAAGAGTTCATCAACAGGGAGAAAAAAAGCACTCTCATCATTCGTCGATACGAATCACCAGGACACGATGGGTCGGGTGACTAACAAGCTATTCAGCCACCAACCAACGGAAGGGACGAAGTAATACTCTAGGTCCAAAGCGAGCATATCCTTCAGAAACCTTTATCTTTCTCTGATATTCCGGATTCTCAAGACAATCCGTTAGGAAATCAGGCAGAGCGCCTAGTCACGTCGATCTTCTATTCCTCGAAGTCACCTCCTTCTGCCCCACAAGAAGTCCTAGCAATGGATGCCAATAAGCAGCCCAGAAAAGAGGCCCATCATTGGTTTCACAAATGAAGATCTAGTCGGGGTGGACCTAAGCCGTCACAATCCCCTCGTAGTGATTACTAGGATCGGGCAACACGAGGTCAGAAGGGTCATTATTGATTAGGGGATAGGGTGTAATCTTCTATACTGGGATGCTTTTAGACAAATGGGGTTCACTCTTGCCCATCTCCAACCCCACGTGGGTCAGATCAAAGGACTCTCAGGCAAATAAATATACCCCGAAGGTATTATCACACTCCCAGTCACCTTTGGCTCACCTCCCAATCATGCGACAGCTCCTGTTATATTCAACGTGGTAGATCTCCCTTCACTCTATAACGTCGTTCTGGGTAGGTCGGGTTTGAATATCCTAAAAGCCCTACCCAGAACTAAGCACATGAAAATCAAGTTCAGAATTCCACTGGAGATCGAAACGTCGTCATGCGATCGGGAGTTTTCGACTTCTGCCCCTAAGTAATCACCGGGGTATGCATCTATCAGTCTTTTTGTTTGAATATGAGGGTGTTTTTCAATTAGCGAGCATCATTTTGATGGACTTTTATTCACATACTCCCTACCAAATGTTGGGATTAAGTTGCTTCGGTCCTATCGATCGAACGTGACATAAAAAAGGGATGGAACTCTCCGAATGAGTGGACACAGCCCCTCTATCTAAAGTTTCCTATCGATCGAACATATCATCAAAAAGGGATGGAACTCCATAAATAGCTAGATAGGACCCCCTATCTAAAGTTTCCTATCGATCAAATGTGTCATCCAAAAAGAGATGGAACTCTCTGAACGGGTAAACAAGACCCCCTATCTAAAGTTTTTTAATAATCGAACGTGTTATCCAAAAGAGATGGAACTCCCTAAACGGGTGGACACGGCCCCCTTATCTAAAGTTTCTTATCAATCGAATCAAAATAGGGATAGAACTCCTCGAACGGGTGGACACGGCCCCCTTATCTAAAGTTTCCTAACGATCAAATGTGTCATAAAAAATGGATGGAATTCCCCAAACAAGTGGACACTACCCCGTATCTAAAGTTTCCTGTCGATTGAACGTGTCATCGAAAAGGGATGAAACTCCCCGAATGGGTGGACACGGCCCCCTATCTAAAGTTTCCTATTGATCGAACGTGTCATCAAGAAAGGGATAGAACTCCCCGAACGGGTGGACACCGCCTTCTATCTAAAATTTCCTATCGATCGAACGTGTCATCAAAAAAGAGATGAAACTCCCCGAACAGATAGACATGACCTTCTTATCTAAAGTTTCCTATCAAACAGATGTGTCGTCAAAATAGGATGTAACTTCTTGAATGAGCTAGCATCTCCCTATCCCTATCATACGTTGGGTCTAAGTCGCCCTGATTCTATCAAATGAACATAACAAGAATTACAACTGTAAATAATAAGGCAATATCTATTGGCAATAAAGTCAAGGATTTCTCATTAAAAAAGCAAGAGGCGTTGTGATACAAAAGTTTCAAACAGAGGCTACGTAGGATCAGAAGGAATGGAAGCAGACCCCCTTGTAATTGGGACTATGCTAGGGACTTCAAAAACTTCAGCCAAACCCCAAGTCATTGCGGCCTTCTCAACTGAGGGCAGAGTATCGTTCAGACCCATTCAATCAATTATCTTTTCAGTGCATTTTAACTTCTCGGTTAATTTGCATGGGGGATCTTTAAAGGCAATGGCGTCCCTTGTGCAAGATTTCTCGAGGTCAGCTATCTTACGTTCCGCCACCTGAAGAGACTCTTCACAAATCTAAGCCAACCTCTTGACTGACTAGAGACATGCCTCACGTACCTTGGCCTCTAATTCTAGATTCTCACACTGCCCCTGGCACTGAGACAACTCTAACCGGAGACTTCTTAGCTCTTCTTCTATCTTACTAAGCAACGCACCAAACGTGATTTAGGCCTCTGCGTCCTTCTCCCTCCATTCAAGAATTTCCTTTTGCACTTGGAATTGACTACTTAACTCAGGGACATGCCCTTCCAAGTAATCGATCACCTACCTCTTTTACTGCTCCTGAAATTCTGTACGAGCCATTATCTGAAAAGAAAATTGGATCAGAAAAGAACAACAATGGGAAATAACTAAATGAGCATAAAGAAAATGATACCATCAAACCAAGGGACTCAAGAGCCCCGCCGCTTGCTCCTGGGACATCCTATGCAGGTCGAGCTCACACTGATAAAAGTCTAATCAACCAGTGATGTGGTTCACCTCAGTTAGATCTATATAGCTGCCTGTATGTCTCCAGCGCAAACAACAGCAGTCCCTTGTTCTTTTGAGCCCTTCCTCCCATCAAAGGACCGAAGGGGGATGACGGGCGGTAAAGCAGTCTTATCAAGAACCTTGCACTTTCCTTTATGCGAAGGCCACATCGGAACAGCAGATTAAGGTCCTGCCATCCCTTCTACCGCAACCCTAGAAATATCCGATCTGTAACACAGACTCTCGGTATATGATGTACTCTCCTCATGTTCATATATATGATATTGCATCCATTTGAGACATATGATTTGAAATTTTTAAAACTTTGCCCTTAATATCACTTAAACCAAAAAATTCCATCCGTAAGCCGAAAACTTTCCCGAAAAGTGCTAGCAAGCCCTAAAATCACTAAAAATGACTAACAAAAACCAAAACACTTAACTATAAGTATTAAGAAGTGAATTTGAAAATTTGAAATAAAAAATCGCATGGGGTCAAATTTATAATTTTTAAAAAGTTTAGGGACTAAAAGTACAAATATGAGAACTTGAGGGACTAAATTACAAAACCAACCATTGAATGACAATTGGAGATCAACCATTGGCTAAAAGCACACATAGTGGCCACCTAAGCTCATTCCACCAAGGAGAAACCTCATTGGTTGAAAAATCCTTGCATGAATTCTCATTAGTTGGTCAAAAACCCATTTCTTTGTGCTTAGAATTCATCATGACCGAATTTGACATGAAGGTGGTGCATGAAGGTAGCTTATAAGCAACTTTGCATAGGAGAAAGACTTAAGACAAGTGTAGAGTAGAGATCTTACATGGAAATGAATCAATGGTCAAAAGTTTTGCTAGGTTTGTATAAATGAGTTATTTCAAGCATTGGATCTCATTTTCTTCTCAAAATTTACCCTCTTGGCCATGAGTTCTAGTGTAGGAAGTGAGAATTTCTTGTGTTCATCCAAGCACTTGAGGTGTTGAAGAGGTAAGGAAAATCTTTGGTTGATGGGATTTTAATTGTTTAGATAGTATTAGTATGATATAGAGGTTTTTATATTGACATATATGTATTGCAAGAAGTGGTGATCAAGTGCTAAAGGATGGTATTGGTGATGAATATTTGGATGTCAAGACTTATTAAAGAGGTAATACATTTTTCTTTGAGTATACATTGGATTAAATTGGTCCAGTGAAGTAGGTTTGTTCAAGTAAGCTAGCATGGTTAGCAAGACGTAGTAATTCTATGATATCTTTTCATGTGATGATCTAAATTTAGATTGGTTTAGTTCTGATAAAACTAGACTCCCTAAGCTTTACAATGAGCTATGGTGCAAAATTTGTTATTAAGAAATGAAATTATGGTGATTTTTAGAAAAAACAGTAAAAAAATCGATGTTCTATTCACGGTCCTGTGCACGACCAGTAATTGTATTTAAATATTAAGATAACTTCTGGATAAAATTAGGGCAAACTCTAAACATAAAACTTTTATATCTCTATCTTATCTTTAAAATAAGATAAAATTCACTTAAATCGGATTTAAAATGAGATAAAATTCACTTGAATCTGAGTAATATGCTGGAAGTTATGGTGTTTTTACTGAAACTATGCGGAGCATAATTTAAAACTGGAACTGAGGCAGAAATGAAATTTTATAAAATTCTGCACTTAGAATTAAAGGAAATATTGAACATGAAAGTTGTAGGACTGTCTCTTATCTTTCAGTAGAACTTGAAATCATGTAAATCAGAGATATATATATTGAGATATGAATTTTCTACAAAAACTGCACAAATTTAGTTTTATAAGTACAAACTGTATTGAAGATAGAATTTTGTAAATTCGTATAGTGAGAATTTGGAGATGAGTTGAACATGAAAAATGTAGATATATGTCTTAGCTTTAATTAAAAATTTGAATCATTGAAATCCGATTTAAATAGAGAATGTTATCATGAATTTACCTGCATAAGAGGAAAATTATGAAATTTGAGATTATTTTGCTAAGTGGATTTTAGGAATTTACTATAAACATATAAGTGACCTAGTTTTATGTTATATTTAAGTAGGAAATAAAGACTAGTATATTTATGATGAAAATTATATCTTAATGAGGGAACATCCATGGATACACATAGAGTATACATAAAAACGTATACATATATGTATATGTATACATTTCATAGTCCGACGATGCGTTGTTATCAAAATAATTAAATTAATGAATTATGTTTATTATTAACTTCGGCGTAGAGATATAGTTGTACGAAGGGTAACTCGTTCGAGAAACAAGGAGATTTAGGGGAAATGTCGTACTCTCCCCAATAAGCAAAACCATATTTTATCATTATCAAAGTATGATTTGTGAAATGATTGTAAAATGGTTTTGTTAAATGACTGGTAATATATTTTGTGATAAATGGAGTGTCCCAAAATTTTAAAATATGCATCCCTAAATTTTGATGAAAAATATATGTGTCATGTTTTAAATCATGAAATGTACTTTGATGATATATGCTATAATATACTACATCAGATTTTTATGATTTTCCTCGACATGTATGACATGGTTGGTTTATTGATGATTTTGATACGAGACTAGGTACTTGAATATTAGTACCTAAATCCCTTTGATCGTAGATCGGGGATAGTACTTATAGTCATGATACTATGATATGATAGGCATCGTCTCGCGCAGACTTGTCTCGTATGTTATAGCAAACCCGTCTCATTATATAGATTGTCGCACGTTTGCGATGTCACGAGACGCAGACACTCCATATGGTTGGGTGGCATGTATATGATACTATGTTTCAGACTAGCCAAGTTAAATCGAAATGGGAGGACTAAATGACGTTTCAGTCTAGCACTTGGGGAGGCCCGACGCCAACGCCAAGGTTTTGGGGTTATTTTTCGTTTATATACAAAATCTCCTTGGTGGCTCGTTATTGGTCGAGATAGGTCTTTGCCGAGAATATGATTTGGCATGACCCTACGATTTATAACATGAGATTTTGGATGCATATGTTTTGATTGAATGGAAAACTATGTTGAAATTGCTATGATTTTGATAATATGTCTTGCATGGATATACAGATATATATATATATATGATTTTGATGCTCCATCCTCACCTCACTATTTATTACCTATCACGGATTTCTCACTCACTCAGTATTTGATTATACTCACCCCTCAATATTTTTAAATCTCTACAGAGTTAGTCATTGGAGAGACACGTTCACTTATTTCAACATACGTAGTATTGGAGACCGCTTATGGTAATTATCTTTCGCTATATTTTGAGATTATTAGTTGATCATATGGGTTGACTGTATATAGTAATGGAACTCTCGATTGAAATTCATATCTGTACTGACTAAATATTTTGTATATATACGAGAACTTTAAATTTATTACTTTGAGTTGAAAAATGACTTGGGAAAATGATTTTGAAAATATATGTGACTGTTTTATGATTAGCCTTGCATTGTCTTGGGATATGTGGCGCGGTTAGACCAGTATTCAAGGTAACGGACGACTGTTTACGGCTTCTGAATCGTGGATCAGGCGTGACACGATCTGGCCTTGGCACCAGATGAGGAAGCACCTTCCAATCCTCCTGGTTCGCCTGCACTGGTACTCCCGTCGCCTATCGATCCACTTACACCCAAGACGATGGTATGATTGTCGTTGGATCTGAACACTGAAGGCAAAGTAACCAGCGTACGTCCTAATGGGGACAAAGGCGATGAGGCCTTCCTCCTCTTCGATAGGGGAGATGAAGAACCCAGGAAGGCCTTAGACACCCCGTAGAAGACCCCAGGAGGGCCTTAGACACCCTGATAGAAGACCCCAGGAGGGCCTTAGATGCCCCAGTAGGCTCCTGAGGTGACCTCTTCGTGCCCGACCGAACCTGCCTATCGATGATAATTTTTTCTAGTACAATGTCGTCAAGAGAATTCAGAGAATCAACCAACTCAATTGTCCCCCTTTCCAATAAGAGGGGCCTGTCGATCCTCCTCTTCTCTCCAATTAGTAGGCCGGCCAAAGATAGCATCTGATCATCCAGTAGAGAATCGACTCATATACTTCGATCGGTGGACTTGTAATAACCACCAACTGACCGAACGAAGTGGCTATGCCTAGATAAAGCCAGAGGCCTCAGTCCTAGAGACGGCTCCTCTCTGGCATTGGGAAGCATGGAAACACGATTCTTATCCATGAATTCCACGTAGAAGAATTTGTGCATCCAGTTCTTGTCAATAGACTCTTTGTAGCAGAACTTCCAGTTGGACTCGGGTCGAGTCTGCAGCTTGTACCAACCCCTAGTCGAATCCATGTTCCCATACCTCATCAAGATAAAAATAGATGACAAGATGTCAAAATCAAAGCGAAGACGACAAAACCCTAATAGAGAGGCTACGATAACTACTAGACGCTAGGCGATTGGGATCAGGAGAGTTGAAAATGTGTTCCAATGGCGTAATACCTTCGTGAAGGGACCCGTGTACGAAACCTTCAATCCGTATTTGACTGACTGCTGGTACATCGGCACACATCCCTCTGGTACCACGTTAGCCCTATCAACGTCCATGGTAGACACCAAAGTGTAATCATCGTCTATCAACATATCGGTTTGAACTTCTTAAAGTTCCTTCATCGACATGATACTACTAATATCACTGATACCCGAACAAGGCTGAGTAGTGGAAGTTTTCACCATTCCTATCAAAAATGACTTCTCTGATAGTCCTCAAGGAAGAAAAGGAAATGAAAAGTACCTCACGTACTCAGGCAACTGGCCTTATAAGAGTGCCTAAAGGCGATTCGCATACCCCGACGGCAACACGTGACACTAAGTCATTAGCAAAAATAGGTACTCATAGTACATTTCTTGCGAAACGATACCATGAGTCGAAGGCAAGTGATGAGATATAACCCAATACTTAATCGAATACACATTTGAAGGGTCCAAGCCCATATTGCCCATAGCACGAAGGGAATCGCTCCCCTAAACTAATTGATAGAGTAAATATCGACGATGGGTGGGCACGGCCTGGTACTATCAAACGACTATCCTCAGTAGATACTCAATCTACCGAAGGGGCTTAGTTACCCCATCTCCCGAACGACAGGGTTTTAGTCGCCCCGCCTACCAAACGAGATTTGTCAAATAGGATTTGTCTCCCCGAACGGATACTTAGCCCCTAGTCCACCGAACGAGCATGTCTCAAAAGCCCTGCATTAGCTAAACGACCGATCGAAAGCTGACTGCCTAAAATGATCTTGACAAAGGGTCAAAACGCCCCAGCAACCTCGGTTTCCTACTTAAGAGCAGTATCTCCAAAATCTTTATGATAAGGAAAAGATTTCCTCGAATAACGGAACTTCCTATATGATAAAGATCACGAACATTTCAGAATATTTAACTTCTGAGATTTTCATACCATCTCCATAAGAAAAGTAGGGTTGTAACGTCTCGAAAATACACGATTCCGTACATATTGAGCACACTGATTATAGGGAATCTCTCCCTCTCTAAAACTCTCAGTCTGTTTCATTACATTCAAAAGCCGCTCTTTCTAATTTGAGTATCAGAACCTCCCCTGTAGGAGCATCCTCTGGTGGTTTTTGCAGGTCTTGCACTCCATCGACAGTAACCATTTGAGTCATCAAGGAGCCAATACCTGTAGAGTCATAATCTACCTCCAATAACATCCTATGAAATAAGTTCTTAAAATGAACTATAAATAGAAATTTATACATTTGAAACACTTCAAATTTCAAGAAAAAATGAATAAACCCAAAAGACTCAGAATTTTTTCTTTCGAAATTTGTGAATGTTTGTAAAACAAATAAATAAGTGATTCAGAATATTTGTTCTTGGAATTTAGTCATACACAATTTAAAAAAAAAAATCAAAACACTTTAATGTTCTTGGAACAAACATATCGTTTGAAAAACAAAATCCCAAAAAAAAGAACTAAACCTGTAGTTTATAAATTTCTAGAGAAGAAACAGTTCAGTAGAGAGAAAGAGAGAGAGAGAGAGAGAGAGAGAGAGAGAGAATCCATATGAATCAAAAAAATCAGTAAGATTCCTGCTCCAAGATTCGTTTCATGCGGTGATGTCTCCATTTTCTCCATATACATATATAAAGCTGTTTTGAGCATATTTTTATTATTTTATCCATTCTATATTAATGACCACAAATACCCAATATTTTTAGAATTTGTTCCATATTTTCATAAAATGAGATTTAATTAAATTATTATTGTGCTTTGTATTTCCATTAATTGATTATTTTTTAAATAGTTAAAAATATTATCTTTTCTTATAAAATAATGGATGTTATATAATTTATATCAATTTTTATAAAATATTTATTTTGAATTAATTATTTTTTTAAAAAATTATGGATATTATATTTATAAATAGAATAGAATTAATTAGCATTAATTAATCATTTTTGTCATTTTATACATAATAACAACAAAATGATAATTTCATGATATCGTGTAAACAACTAAATATTAATAATGACCGTTATCAGCCATTAGTTATTAGTCGTTTATTTAGTTGCAAGTCATCAATTATCTATTAGCTAAATTTTATCAATTAAACAAAATAAATTGTGAATTCAATTGACTCTTGTTGAAACACACGGCTGTGTTGAATCGAGAATTAAAATAAACCGTGAATTCAATTGATTCTAGTTGGAACACACGGCTATCTAGTATAGAAGGTTGGTTTTTTATTTTTTTTAAATAATTAATTAATATTTAAAATTATATTTTAATTAAAGATGTTATATAAGTAGGCCCACGAGCTAAAATCTCCGTCCGTTTGTTCACGGAAGATGGATGGTTCAGGTTTTCGGTTGATAACCCGCTTAACCGAAAGCTTGCTCTATTCCGCAGCACCAAGCCCAAACAAAAAGTTACAATTGTAGAGGTTAAAAGATTTGTTATCCTTTTAAAGGGCGACTTCATATAGCATATGACACAAATAAATAAATAAAAAGGAACCTTATTAAAATGGGATGGGCCATGTCAAATACCACCATTTTCTATTGTGAAGATGTTTTTCCATACTTTTTGTCACATTTGTGTCATAATTTTTTTAGGTCAAATGAAAATTACTAATATTCTTAGACCATTTTCTCAATAAAATGATTTATGTATTTAATCCGGATTTATGATTCACCAGTGGGGGTGAATGTATAGTAACTTTAACAATTTGACTGTTTATATATAGTGGTGGACCTTGAACTGAGTGTGGGGTGCAAAAAGTTAAAAGAGTGAAAATATAACATATATACACTACTATCATTTAAATTTTGTGTAAAAAATATAACCTAACATCAAAAGCATTGTATTTTTTTAATTAAATTTTAAAAGATAAAAAAAAAATTAAGGAGATGCAATTGCCCACCCTCATGTGTATATAGGTCTGCCACTATATATATAAAGAAACATGAACGATGATCACATCCCAATTCGTCCAGATTATTGATCAATGATGTTTGGTTTACCTTGTTCCATGCTTGTAGAAAAAGAAAGATATTTTCTCTTGTTGGAGGTGGGTCTTGACTCTACAAATCCGATTTCTTGTGACTCGAACGAATATAATGAGCAGCTCGAAACCTGTAAAAAACTATTGAAAGGTGCTTAGGTAGGGGAGGCTCCGATATTCAAATAAGAAAGAGCGGTTTTTGAATAGAAAAACAGACACAGAGAAAGGGAGGACGGATCTCCTTGTGATTTTTTTATGTATTTTGTGTGGAGTTCAAAGGATTTACCTGGCTTGATATATTGAGAGCTTTTATATGATGTCTCTTTAGAATCGTATGATCCCGGGACGTCACAACCCTAGTTTTCTTATGAGGTGATATGATGATTTCGGATCTTGAGCATCAAAAATTTGAGGTTATTATCATTTAAGAAATTGGATTATATGATGAGATTTTTTCGTTTATCAATTAAATTCTCAAGGGTTTCCCTTCTTATCTGGGAGATATGTAAAATAGGAAGCTCAGTCAATGGTGGGATTCAATTGAGTGTTACTCTCTAAAGGTTGAGGCATTCGGCTCCTTAGGTATTCGGTTGTCGTTAGTCGAGAGAGAAAGAGAGAGAGACAACCGTTCAGTCTTACTGAATACACTTGTAGACTGAATCGTATAGACTTCATTAAGGGCCAACCGAGCAATGAGTAGGATATCACAGAGTTAGACTCCTTTGGAGAGTCGAGGCGATGAAGACCCGTTCGGGGAGATTGATCCCATCAGTAGAGTGGGGCGACATAGACCCATTTGTGTTTAAACGTATTGAATACATCAAATCATGGGCCTTATACCAATTATTGAATGTACTCCGTACTATATATTGAGCCTTTTTGAAGAGGGTCTCATCATTTGCTTCCGATTCGTGGCATCGTTTCGTGAGAAATACTCCATGAGTAATGGCTTTATCGAAAAGGTGCCAAACTTTTAATGCAATAAGTGTCTTTTTGATTTCCATGAACCGTCTTTAGTGGTCCTTTAAAAACCATGCGCTTAGGCATATTACGTATTTTGCATCTTTGTTTACAAACAATTCTCTTGTCTGGTGAAAGTTTTGTTAAAGATGTCGAAGGGTTTGTCTTCTTCTTATCAAAGCACTAGTGAGGTTTGAAGTACGATGACGGAGGAGGAATTTAATAAAATACGATTGGATATGGCCCTGGGAGATGATTTTGCATTAGTAATACCACTGACAGAGATAGGGCTAACAAAGTGCCTGACAGTTGTGTCCCTATGTATAGGTAGGTCGTGAAGTATGGAATAAAGATCTCATATACAGGCCCGCTCACTGTGGTGATGCACTATTGGAGGGTCTACACCACATTGCTCATTCCCAGCGTTGTCCTTTTGTGGCTGCGATAATTTCCCTATTAGGGTTTTTTTATCTTCGCTTTGATGTGGAGATCTTAGCAATCCTTTTTTCGCTGACACGATATAAGTAGCAAGGCTCCACCCATGGTTGGTATCGGTTGTAGACTCATCCGAACTCCCACTTGAAGTTCTACTACAGCGAATCAAAAGACAAGTTCTAGGCACAGAAATTTTTTTTTTCATGAAATTCTTGAATAGAGACCTTTTGCCTACATTGCCGAGTGCAGAGCAGGAACCATTGCTAAAGGGAAAGCCTCGGCTTCCCACTCACTATTTTAGTTTTTCAGATTTATCAGGTATTATTGTGAGTCTACTCATCGAAACATTTGGGTGGATTTGTTGGTGGATGATCAGATGCTACTTTTGGTGGGCTTGTTAATTAATGAGAGAAGACAAATCATCCGACCCATCTTGCTAGAGTAGAAGGAGAAAAACTGACCGCAGTCTGAAGCTAGTAGAGTATTTCATCTTGGATGTAATTTCGACCAGGAAAGACATAAGGTCGAATACTAAGAGGCCACATGATTGCGCGGAGGGGCCTCCTAAGAGGGGGCCATCGAAACCGAAGAAAAGAAGAATCCAGGTGCTTGAGTCTCCTAAAGAAGAGGAACCACGCAAAGGAGGTTAGGAGCACATGTCTGTAGTTGTCTCTAGATGTTCTAAGAGAGTGCTCCAGTGGGAGAGACTCTGACGCCCAAGTCAGAAAGAACGATTTTAGAAAGAATAAATAGAGAGAGAGGAAGAGAGGACGAATCTCTTTGTGACTTTTATATATTCTATGTTGAGTTTTTTAGAGAACTTACCTAACTTGATGCATCAAGGGCTGTTTATATAATGTCCTGCTAGAGCCGTATGATCTTGGGGTGTCAGAACCCTAGTTTCCTTATGAAATGATCCGAGAATTCCGAATCCTAATTATTAAAGATTTCAAATTGTTATCATTTAGAAAGTTGAATTATACGTGAAGATTCTTTCTCTTACGAATTAGATGCTCGAGGGTTTTCTTCCTTATCCAAAAGATGCGTTTCGTACTAAAATAGGAAATTTAATCAAAGTGGGGCTCAGGTGAATATTACCGATTGGAAATAAAGGTATTCAGTTTCTTTAGTATTCGGTAGTCATCAGTCGGATAGAGGAAGGTGCATTCGGTCTTACCGGATGTGCCTACTCGTCAGTCGTGCTGTTCGGATCAATATGCTCGTGGTTAAAAAGGGCCAGACCCTTTAGGACTGTAGGTATATTGTCAAGTTTTAGACACCCGCATACTGCACCGAGCGGTATTTGGATCATGTCTCATCAGCTTGCAACCCTGATTTTGATGATTAACACGCACTCCTGTTGTTAGGTAACTAAATTGGTCAAAAAGTACTTAACATATTAAAGAAAGCTATTTTTGTGTTGATGAGAGCTATAGAAAGGTGAGAGCTATAGAAAGGTGTTTCGACATGTCCTAAGAAGTGAAAAACCAAGTTAAAAACATCAACTTACTTGGTTCTCATTAACATTAGATGGAAGTGGATTGAGCTCAAACTTGCAAATACAATGCTACAGCGGCGGAGCCAGATAGTCTCTTGGGAGGGGCCATGGCCCCCCAAGATTTTTGAAAAACATGAATTTCACAGACCACCTCTTGTTAGTAATTACTATAGAATCTATATTTAAGCTTTAAGATTGAGACCCTCCAAAGTGCAATCTCAAGAAGTCAAGCTCATAAATGACTACTCTAATCCCAAAGCCCAAATTTAATTTTATTCTTTTCTCCTATAATACATTTATTTATCAGAAAATAATTATATATATATATTTTGTCTTTAAGCATAGTATTCCAAATAACTTGTTCCTCTTTGTTAAAATGATGCCGCGATTGACTCAATTTTGTTTTGGTCATCCAAAAGTAGAACCTGTCTCTTGAATTTACCTTTATACACATGCAATGCATATATGTTACTGTATGTTTGTTTGTCAGTAGATGCAGGTAGATATACATAAAGTCAAAATTTTTTATAATTAATAAAATATTACTTATATCTAGAATA
This sequence comes from Dillenia turbinata, assembly GCA_037126225.1. NCBI lineage: Eukaryota > Viridiplantae > Streptophyta > Magnoliopsida > Dilleniales > Dilleniaceae > Dillenia > Dillenia turbinata. The sequence continues at coordinate 19,628,584 of JBAMMX010000016.1, read as the reverse complement.
ACTTTATAAAGAATAAAAATTATAATTTTTAATAAAACAAATGATTTTTAGAATTATAAATATATTTTTTTAAAAAAAATTAATGGCAATTGCCCTACTCTCCTATCCTTTAGCCTTGTGTGCATGCTTATTGTAGAATATTTTATGCAATGAGTTGGTAGAAACTGATAGATTAAAAATTTATCATTTGATAAATTGGTTCATTTTATTTTGATTATTTCAATTTTAACAACAACTAGTGAATGAATTTTCTTAACAATGAAGATTTTGAAGATAAATTTACAAAATAAAATAGAAAATAGTATTTTGTAAATAATTTAGTTATTTATATTAAAAAAAGTAATTGCTAATTCTTTTATTTTAGAATAAATTAATAAAAAAGGTAAAATACAATTTTCATAAATTATTTACTTTGTTTAATATTTTTTTGTATTTTTAACTATAATTATATGAATTTTTAATATATTTTTATTTTATAATTTTTATTAATTATTACTTTATGGCCCTCGAAGAAAAATTTTCTGGCTCCGCCCCTATTTGCTAAGGATCACTTTTTTTTTTTTTTTTTTTTCATAACTTAGTCTCTTACATATTAGAGGTTTTGAGAGAAGGGTCTAGACTTCTCTTGGTGTGCCTTGCACATGTCTCTGGGAAGATTTTGAGAGTTGGGTTTGTGAAGGGTAAAAACTTGTGACAATAGTTTCCCCACCGATTTGAGGTAGAGGTTAGTAGATTTGGTCTCAAGCCTTGACGAGAAAGAATAAGTCTGAGGCTCCAGGAAGATATATTTGAAATTTTTCATGAAACATGTCTAACATATCTCTAATAATATATCTTTAATATAAACGATAATTTATATTTCAAATATTTTATATCAATAAAAGTGCTCTTGTTGTGGTAATTGGTGCTCTTGTCGCGTGCTGTGTGGGTTGGACAGGCAATTGAGCCAAGTCGATCTTAACTCGGATGGGTTATGCTTTACTTGTTTTAGGATCAGGCCGAACTTGGGCCCCTTTCTTAGGTCTATTTTTAGGTCCGTTATAATTATAGGTGAGTCTAAATATGAGTGGACTCGACTCGTTATAAACTCGATTCGTTTAATTTTTTTAATGAAATTTAAAATAAAATATTATAATATTTGGATGATAATTAATTTTAATATATTATTTTTGATATAATTTTTAAAATTTTCATGATATTGTTATTATTAATTTTTATAATAGTATATAATTCTTAATTTGTTGGTATTTGATTTGTATTTTATGTTGGATAATTTATATATTTTTATATTGTATTTATTATGTTATAAAATGAGTTAAGAATATATAGAAAATAAAATTACATAATTAAAAATAAATAAATAAATATATACATGTTTTAGGCTGAGTCTGAACTAAAATGGTCCCGAGGCCTTTCAATTTTTTGGATCAAATTTAATTTTTTATTTTTGTAGTTTTCTTGAGTTCAACTCGGGTTCGAACTTATAAAAATTTGATCGGACTGAGTTTGGCCTCGATAAAGTCAAGACTCACAAGGCTCGGTTACCACACAAATACGTGGGCATGACATAAGTGGGAAGTCCTTGTCATTGGTATTTTCAACGTAGAATGGAGGTTGGTCGTGACATACGAGTCATTGGTCCACGGGGGATTCACTCCCCTTCATCGGTACCCTCCGCAATGCAAATCCTTGTAAAATTCAAACATTTTAAAAATATTTCAAATATTCCTGAACATTTATTCCAAATATTTATTCTGATAAAAACTATATTGTGTGATTAAATTTAATCTGAATAAATTTATTTTTAAAGCTTCCGGAGACGGGGAGATTTGACTGATCCTTTGATAAAAGATAATTTATTAATATAATAGACATAAAATTCATATTTCAAATATTTTATATTAATGAAGTGCTCTTGTTGTTGTGGGCAAGAAATGCGTAGGAAGTCCTTGTCATTGGGCAAGACATGCTATATCATCGGCATCAAAAAGACAAGAGAGATCAGGGAACAATTGAAAGAAAAAAAATGGAAAAAAGAAAATATGAAAAGTCAAACAAAGAGTTAAATGAACTAATGTCAGTGTATATATATATATATATATATATATATATTAATAGTAGGATCCATGTTTAGCTTAACATTGCCGGATTGGAGTGGGCGGTGGGTTGCAATTTTGTTCAAAACAGAGGAAAATTGAAGTGTAACGCTAGCCTAAGGGCAATGAAAGACACCTAACTCTAAAAACAGGGGAAACAACGGGAGCAGAGCTTGATGATACATGACCAATGGCTCATTATCGACCCAAGGGCGTAGGACCTTACCGTGATTTCTTTAAATCATAACCGAGTGCGCCCATAGCTCCCTCGTCATTCTAAACCCTCTGTACTCAAACTCGATCATTTTCACACCTCGGCGGACATGTCTTATAACCGTAATCTAATCAACCAACATGATAAGTATAATTTAAGACAATCCACACAAAAAAAAAAAAAACAAATCTTTAAAAACTTTCCTTATATGAATGAAAATCTTTCTCATTCTCAAAACGATTTGTTAGAATAAAGAAATATGTCTCGACAGACATATCAAATAAGGTAGGAAACTTTCGTAATTATGGGACTTCCCCTAATCACCAAGGTGACTTATCTCTAAAAAATCTTTGACCATGATTATGTAATTTTGGAGATTCTTAACAATCTTTTTGCAAGAAAACTAAGATTTCTAGACTCTCATACTCCATGGCACTTTCCAGGGACCACAGTTATATAAGCATAGCACTTTTCAGGGACCGCAGTTATATAAGCATAGCATTGGCCGTCACCCAGGTAAATTCCCTTGAAACCTTACACATAAATCGCATCGGCAATATAGAGCTGAGAGACCACTCTTCTCAGTCTATTTATCATATTTTAAAAATTATTTTTTCTGATTTGAGCGTCGGAATATGTTCGTCAGAACACCTTCCGGCGATTTTTGTAGGTTCCACACTTTGGGTCGCCTTTGATTCTGAGACTCCTACATAGACAGCAGGGCACTTAGCTAAGGAGAAAACTCACCTCCATCAGAGTTGCTGATGACAAGAATAAGACAATGAGAAAGCAGAAACAAAAACACCCATTTCAATCTCAATATGAAAGAATAAAATAAAGAGAAAGCAGCAATAGTCTTGGAATGGATACAAATAAGACCACAAGAATCAATCAACCAACCCCAAGATTATGACAAGCTAGCCAATATATTCTCCATTTTGGTAACCCAATGCGTATGGTGCTATCAAACTGAATTCAAATTACAAGCCACAATCGAGATGACAGTGATTACAAAAATGGCCCAACTAGCACACCTTAGCCATGGTGGCAGCATTATTGTGATAGCGAGACAGAAGGCAGCGGAGGCAAGCAAAACCCCCACATGTGCCAAAGTGTGTGATACTAGGGGGTATTTGCCACTAATGTAAGTAGCAGCCGCAGCAGAAGCAAAAGCAAGCCAAATTGTGAAAAATAGTAAATACAGGATTGGTGGATGTTGGTATGCAATTTGAAAAAGCTGAGTAGCTATCTGGATGGCCGAGGCTAAACAAAATGTAATGATTCCAATTGCCCATTTCAAATTTGGTGCAAAATGAAACTCTGCCACCTCTGCTGCCACCTCCATATCCGCCACTAGAGGCTGCTCCCGGTTCAAACTCGTCTCAGTTGAGATAGTGTCAATCCTCATCCGATTCCAGGAAAGATTAGTAGATTATGTCTAAGAAAGGCTTACTAGATTTATGCCAAAGAAAGGTTTACTAGATTTATAGACCAAAATGAATGACATTTACGTCTAAGAACCGTTTACACACACGATAAGGAGATCATGTCACTTTTCATGCTTCCAGGAAAGAGGAATTTCTAGTGGTCAGTCAAAAGGTGGACATCTCGAAAATGTGTAGTGTGGGTTTGATAATTTTTCTCAAGCCTCTTGGAACACAAAAATGTTCGGTATTAAACAAAAAACAACGATCAAAGTTTTAATCCCAACAAAATATCTAGTCAAAATATTAAAAAAGAATGATATATGTTATTTAATAATAAATTATTGATATATTGACTAATTATATTTATTTATCAAAAAATTGTTTATTTTAAATATAATTTATATATTAAAATATTTTTTATTTTAATTAAGAAATACAACAAATAAAATCAAATAAAATAGGATATCATGTATAATTAAGAAAAGAGAGATGATTGCCAAATGCCCCTACAATAAGGGCGTAACCACATTTGCGTGTGTATAGATAAGCTTACCTACCGATATATATATATATTTTTATTTTAAAAGATTTTGTAATTTTTTTTTTTTGGAGAAAATAAAGAGCTTTCTACCCAAAGGAGATTTTGAAAGTAATGGAAAAATTACTTTCCGGTTGGCCAAAGTTTTGATTCAAAATAAATTTATTTTTATAACAATTTAAAAATAAAAATTATATTTTCCTATTGTGTGATTGAATTATGAGAAATTTTGGGTGTTGCCAAATGATACCCAACCGGCAACTGAATGTCCCAAATTTTAGGTGTCAATGACTTATAATTTCAACTGTTACTATCTCCTTCTTCTATAAAGATCTCGATGTTGAAACTTTCCTATACTAAGGAAAAAAAAAAAAAGAATTATGAGCATTTGCTCAAAATAGGGCTTTTTATTGGGTAAAATGTTAAAGGAGAAAATTTTAAATGGTTAAAGGATACAAGGGGAAAGAATATGAGTAATGTTTTTCCTTATGTTTAGTATTAATATTAAGTCATGGATTAATTTTATCCATGTATTCTAAAAGATAAATCAAATATAAATTATTTCTCTCTCAAATTAGACAGATTATTTTCTCTTTCTAGAAAATAATAGATTTATTTTTTCTTTTATCTCTCTAAAAATCACTTCAACTTAAGCTTTTCTCTTTCTTAAATTAAATATATCTAGAAAACCAGTTTTATTTAGATTCTTTCTCTCAAACTAAATACATTACATTTCTCTCCTAAAAGAATCAATTTATTTTAAAATTTTCTCTTTCTAAACTCATTGATTATTTAAAACTAAACAAATCAGATCAAATCAATTTATTTCAAAATTTCTCTCAAAACGCATCAATTTTAATTTTTTTAGATAAAATAACTAAATTTTAAAGTATTTTTATCCAAAATTAAATGCGTTAATTTTCGGTCTCTAAAAAATCAATTAAACACATTAATTAAACACATTATTATTATTATTATTATTATTATTATTATATTCTCTTTGCTTTATATAGTACACCTTATCTTTTTTAATATCTTAAGACGTCACCCATTGAATCGGACTCGCCAAATTCGGAGACTACCCTTTGATTGTTCCTTTCATTGAGAACTAAATGAGGGCAAAGTTGTCTAGTCAGCCATGTATTTTTGGGGTTAGATTTCATCAGTGGAGAAAATGAAAACTGAACTCACTTTTTGACACATTTCCGTTTCTCGCCTCTCCTTCCGAACTCTCCCTCCCTCCCTCTCTCTCTCTCTCTCTCGGTCTCTCTCCACATTAATTGAGCCCTTCTGGGTCTTAGGTTCACCGCACCAATGAAAGTTGCATCTCAGTCAGCAGGTTGAAATCGTCACAGCTGCGAAATCATGACATCACCGAATATACTTTTTTCTTTTTTCAAAACCACTTTCACTCTCTCCTCTCAGTCTCTCTCTCTCTCTCTACTAACAATTTAGAGAGAGAGAGAGAACCAACACATGCAGAGGTTGGCTAAAATGAGATTTTCATCTGGAAAGGGCACATGACACACACTCTTTCGTTTATTAGGATGGGAATTCAAATTAGTTATATAGGATTTAAGGTAGAACCAAAAATACTAAATTTTCCAATCGGACAAATCGATTTTTATTTTTATTTTTTATGCTTAAACGGAATACTTGATATCTATAGATCTCCAAGTTGTCCTCAAGATGATAAAAGTTGTCAAGTGGAACATGAATTAAAGCTGAAATTGGAAGCCCTTCATTTTGGGTTTGTTACCAAATTTTGTTGCGACTAAGTGGCTCAGTGGTTGCAAACATCAAATTAAATGCAAAAATGGAAAGGGCAGTGATCACAAAAATGGTGACAAACTTATTCTTGACAATATTGAGTGTTGTGTTACAATATTCTGGTATCCAATAAATAGAAATCAAATATTGTTCAGCAAACTTGTGTCTCCCAATCATTTATATTGGACACAAATACGCAATTGAATTAAATAGCATTTCCGTAATCGTTTCCAAAACTACCTAAAAATAAGATAGTACAGACCCACAAAATATAGATGAATTAGTAAACTCTGCAAAAGAAGATAGTGAATTAAAACAAATATCAGACTTGAAGTATATGTGTTATAATAAAATAATAGCATGAAAGTTGTGTTAGATTATTTAAATCAACGTTGGACTAATATATAAAAATAATTATATATTTGATCTGTCATTTAAAGTTTGAATCTATTTGAAAGTGAGCTATTAAAGTTTTGATAATTTGTACTCTAAACCATCTAATAAGATATAGTCCTTTAATATATAAAATACCAATAGATAATAAAGTCATCTATATATAGTGGTCATGATTCCCAAATCACATGTAATTTCCATCTTATCTACATCCCATCATTTAGGGAGAAAATTTAAAATGTTTCTTTTAGGGAAAACGTGTAGATCTGGAAGGTTAACCACACGACCCCAACTTGCAATTGGTCATTATGGAATAAGGCTAACCACACAGAAAATAACTCAAAATCAATAACTATGAAGAGACAAAATGTGGTAACGGGCAATCTAGGCGTCGCATCCCCTAACAGAAAGAGATGAACATGCAAATGTGGAAGTGGCCAACGCAACTAAAATACAATATCTGGATTTGCGACAGTTGCACTACCCACATGTAATAACATGGAAGGAAATTTAAATTAAAAGAAAACAAATTACTTATTCTTTTCGAAAAAAAAATTAACAGAATCTCCCCTATTTGGTGACCATTTAATCACGTGGGGTTAACATAAAATCTGATAGAGTAAATAGAATACTTCTAACTTCAAACAAACTGACATCAATGGCTCTCCGAACCATCCAACACAACATACCATGATATGTAATTATAATATAAACAACCGTACATATAAGGCTCTTCTTGGCTATCACTATGCATCTACATATAAAACATAACTCATACAACTCTAAAGAAACACAATGACTACATGTCTCAACAAAACAAGTGGTCAGAAATGGGTAGGGATCTAAATCTCTTGACTCAAAGGCCTCTACCATGTGATTCCCTCTCGTATCTCTGATCACCTAAAAAATAAGGATATCGGGGTCAGCATAAGCTGAGCAAGTACATGAGAGACTAATAGCATGCTGATAGCGATATTTTTATATACTTGAATTTATTTTATTTTATTTCATGCTTTATTTATGACTTTTAGAACTGTTTTTAGGTTTTATTTCGTAATTTTACATTAATTATTTTCATAGATTTTATTTTAGGATTATTGGGATTATTTAAACATATTGGACTGCATATACAACTGTTAGTATTTTGAGCATAATTTTCTACCCCGATATCCGATTGACCTAATTCTTTTTGGGTTGGAAAGAATACTTCAAGGCCTATAAATTTTATAAGACCTCAGAGGTTAGGTTAGACCAGAAGATACCTGAAATTTGAGTTAAAATTATTACAATGCTGTAAATCAATGCCCATGAGCTTTAAAAGCCCAAGTCTAAGTGAAATATCAAGTTGTTATTAAGACCTATGAATTTTTAGTCATTTAAAACTCTTAGGACTTAAATTATAAGAAGGAGATATCCTTTACATTTAGGGAGGAGGGGAGAAACTCTAGTAGCCTCTTTTTGGATGGATTCTTCTATCTAGGGATGTTTTCTTTACTTTTCTTATTTTTCTTTATTATGTTTAGTTAGACTTCTTGCTCCTAGGACTCGATGAATTCTGTTTTTTGATTAATAACATGATTTGATTCGTTTCTTTTCCTTAAATCTTTATTGGTATATTTTCTCTTTTATGAGATTTTATTGTTGGACTTAATGTTTCATTCGTAAAGGACCCTACGATTTGATGATTTGTGATTATGTGTATGAGATTGAGAAAAGATTGCATAAAATATGACAAATACAATAAAATCTGTATAGGGTTATGAGATCGACATATGATTAATTCTGTGTGTGTGGATGTTAGGGAAAACCCTAGATTATAGATATTCCATAGATTTTAATACAGTTCGACCTAATCAAGATTGCAGACCATTGGGTTTTAGTTAGTCGAATTAGGGTTTCATTGCATGACCATTGGGTGAATTTAATTTAGAAAAATATGTCATTATCAAGAATGAATTTTTAATCAATAAACTTTAAAAGATTTGAAAGAATTCGACCATGTTAAAAAATTAAAGACAGATAAAATTGATGTCCTAGGGTTTTATAAAACTAGGGGTTTTGTCTATCAATATTTTTATTTTTAATATTTTCATAGTTTTAATATTTTTGCTATCTTGATTCATTCTGTCCAACTTAAATAGGGTATTATATATTTGGTAATACATAATATTCTATTGGAATCGACACTTGTTTTGTACTATACACAACATTCAACTAGAGTATACTTGTCCAAAATTGTGATATACCTAGATCGTGTAACAAGTTTTTGGCGCCGTTGCCAGGGATATTCTTGTATATCAATCAAAATTATCATGTTTGAGATTGGACATTATTTTTTTTATTTCTTGTCTCTTTCTTTTTTTGGTAAATAGGTTATACATATTTTAGGTTTTTTTTATATATTTCTTGTCTCTTTCATATAAATTTTGGTTTTTTAGGATTTTTTTGATTGTTTGAAAATAGATTAAGGAATTAGGATCAATGACCACCTATTTCGAAGGATTTCGGCTTGCTGAACAAAACCCATAGTTTTAACTATGGGCACCAATTTTCATCAAATTCTATCATTTTCATAGGATTTTCTATTTTTTTATTTTTTCATGATTTTTTAAAATTTTTAGTTGTTTTCTTGGGTATCTTTTTGCATTATTTTGTTGTATTTTTGTGATTTTTACATTTATCTAGATATTATAGATTTTCTTGAGTGGTTATTACAATCGATTTTGAACTTTGAATTTTGTACTCTTTTTTTGTGTTCGTACAATGTATGCTACGATCCAAGAATCTTGACCTAACTGATTTTGATACTAAGATTGAGAGAACTTTATGAATCATTCGTAGACAAGTTAGGGAAGTCAAGGAAGAATAAACAATGGCTCATGAAAATAGAGCAATGAGGGAGTATTCAATGCCTAGATTTCAAAACATTCAGACTAGCATTGCATGACCCACTTTAGAATTAAACAATTTTGAGCTGAAACCAAGTCTTATTAGAATGATACAAGTAGATCAGTTCAGTGGTGAAGCATTCGAGGATCCAAAAAGCCATTTAAAAAATTTTTTTGAGATCAGTGACACCATCAAACTAAATGGAGTTAGCCCCAACGATATCAAGTTAAGGTTATTTCCTTTCTCTCTTATGGGAAAGACGAAGGTATAACTAAACTCTTTTCATGCTAATCATTTCACAACTTGGGAAATTTTTTCTCAGGCATTTTTAGTTAAATATTTTCCACCTAGTAAGATAACCAAACTACGTAATGACATTACTAACTTTAGGCAATCTGAGGGTGAGTCTCTATATAATGCTTGGGAATGGTTTAAGGATTTGATTTGAAGGTGCCCACATCATGGTATTCCTGACTGATTGATTTTGTAAATTTTTTATGGTGGCCTTTTAAATTCTGTCCAAATTATGATTGATGCTATGGCATGGGGTGCTTTTATAAGCAAGTCATATAATGAGGTATGGTCATTATTGGATAGTATGGTTTTTAACCAATATGATTGGTATAATGAGAGTAAGATTTCTAGGCAGAGGGCTGGTGTGCATGAGGTTGATGGTTTGAATATGCTTAATGCGAAAATTGACTTTTTGATTAATTGTATGAAAACTAATTAATTTAATGTTGTATCCAACTAGGCCATATATTGTGATTATTATGGTAATTCTACTCACATATCTTTTGAGAGTCCACAGGTGCAACAAACAAACTACATTTCTAATTTTGGCAGATCTCAAGATAACCCTTATTCCAACACGTATAACTATGGATGGATGAACCATATCAATTTTTCATGTAGTCAAGGAGAACCACAGAGAGTGAATCCACTAGATTTTCATATAGGGAATCCACAACCAAGAGAGAGTAAGGCATCGTGGGAGATAATTGAATGCTTGATAACAACAACAAATAAAAGGTTTGAGAGGTTCGAAAATAAGATTGATCAATTAACTAACGCTTTTCATTCTTATGTGCTAGATAGATTGTCAAGTGATATTGAGAGGAACCCCAAAGAGCAGGCTAATGCAATCTCATTGAAGAGGGAGAAAGAATTACAAGAGGTACCAGATTCGTCCAAGGATGAAGATGATAAACAAGAGACAAAAGAAGAGATCCGAAAACCTATGAACGAGGAGGCTAAGACACCAGATTTTAAACATGGAAGTGTTTTGTGTTTTGTGTTTTAGTGATTCTAAACCCTGTGTTCTTTTTCCTGGACACATGTTACATGTAAAAGTACAATTTGAAAAAATTTTAGAAATTCTTAAGAAATTGAAAATTAATATTTCTCTTTTTGTTGTCATCAGACAGGTGTCAAGATACAGGAGATTCCTTAAGGAAGAGATCACTAACAATAGGAAATTTGATGAGATTTCAAAGGTCAAGCTTACATATAAGAATACGATGATTGACAAGAGAATGACAAAGGCATGACATGATGCAATAAATGGACATGCTGTTAAGATTTATGATAAGAGAAGAAATTGCTAAAGAGGAACCTATAAGTTCACCGACTTAATCAGAGGAGTTTTTCTGTTCTCTTATCTTGATTTTAGATTGATTTGCATTGTGGACAATGTTTAGATTAAGTATGGGGGGATGCATTGTATTTTGATTTTTAGGTATTTTATTTATTTCATTCTGATTTTTAGGATATATTTTTTTTAAGAATTAGGACATTTTTATTTAGGAATTTTGATTTTTGCTGAATTTCTTGAGTTTTGAAAAAAAATTTCCAAACCAACAAAATTTTTTAGTAGTTATTTGGTACATAAGTGGTTATTCATCTTTTTATGGTTAATTTTAAGGATAGACATGCAAAATTTAACACCGAATTTATCTTAGTGAGGATTTGAGTTTAAAAAGAAATTTTTTGCTTTCATCATTTTTCTAACTAAGTGTATGGTCATTTTAGAACTTGCTTTATTATGCATTTTGAGATGACATTCTTGATTTTTATACATCAAAATGATTAAGACACCTAAGCTTACACAATTTTGGTTTTCGAAAATTACCAACCCAATCATTTTACCTCTTAGTCAACCCCTTTGAACCTAAATATTTTCTTTCGTATATTACCCACACCATTTACCCTATGACCTTTTCTTTCTGACCCTAGATTTTGAATCCTAATTCATTAATATACTTATAGTTGATAGCATGATATTGTCTTTTTAGGTATTATTATTTTATTCGAGTTTTCTATATGTTTTTAGTCATTGTCATGTTGATTGAGTTAAAAAAAAGAAAGAAAAAAAAACCAGCAAAAAAAATGATGAAAAAGAAAAAAAAAAGAAAGGAAAAGTGCTGTTTGAAAAAAAAAAGAAAAAGAAAAAAATCAGAAAAAAATTGAAAAAGAGAAAAAAAAAGAGAAGAAAAAAAAAACAGAAAACAAAATTTCATTCTTTAAATTGTTCACTCTTATAATGAAATCATTGTTTTTTGTTTTGAATATGTGATATATCACATTACATGCTCATAGTTAGAGTTAGTATTTTCTTTGTCTTGATATAACAATGTCATGTCTTGATGTTTAGGTATATTTAGTGAATCATTTTAACCCTATATCTTATCCATTATCCTATCCCTTACCTTAATCCCATTACAACCAAATAAAAAACCTTTTGATTGGTGTGTAGATTTCATATATAAGTGGTAAAGATTTGATATATTAGCAAACTTATGGTAATACCATCTCATTGTGTTGATTTGAGTGATAAACATACCATTACATAAAATAAGTGTTTTAAATAGTTGATTAATATCTTCCTTCATTCTATTGAGTGAACCAATTATGAGGGTGGTTAAATCTTGCATTGTTCTTGATTTCGATGAGACTATATGAGATGCAATAATTTGTCTAGTGCTGGATACTGCGAAATATTGATTGTTTTGATTGTAATTCCAGTTTAAACTTGTCATATGTATCGTTAGAGATTTGGGAGGTTGAATTGGGTTTGGAGAAAATTTATTCTTGCTTAAGGACAAGCAAACATTCAAGTGTGAGGGTATTTGATAGCGATATTTTTATACACTTGAATTTATTTTATTTTATTTTATTTCAGGCTTTATTTATGAATTTTAGAACTGTTTTTAGGTTTTATTTCGTAATTTTACATTAATTATTTTCATGGATTTTATTTTAGAATTATTAGGCTTATTTAAGTATATTGGACAGCATAGACAGCTGTTAGTATTTTGAGCATAACTTTTTGCTCTGATATTCGATTGACCTGATTTTTGTTGGGTTAGAAAGAAAACTTCAAGACCTATAAATCTTATAAAGACCTTAAAGGCTGGGTCAGATCAGAAGATACCTGAAATTTGAGTCGAATTTATTACAATGCTTGAAATCAAGGCTCATGAGTTCTAAAAGTCCAAGTCCAAGTGAAATATCAAACTATTATGAAGACCCACTAGTTTTTAGTCATTTGGGACTCTTAGAACTTAGATTATAAGAATGAGACATCCTTTGTACTTAGGGCAGAGGGAAGAAACCCTAGCAGCTTCTCTTTGAACGGATTCTTCCATCTAGAGATGTTTTGTTTACCTTTCTTATTTTTCTTTATTATGTTTAGATAGATTTTTTATTCTTAGAACTCGATGAATTCTATTCTTTGATTAATAATATGGTTTGATTCATTTCTTTTCCTTAAATCTTTATTGGCATATTCTTTCTTTAATGAGATTTTATTATTGGACTTAATGTTTTATTCGTAAAAGGGTCATATGATTTGATGATTTGCGATTATATGCATGAGATCGAGAGAAGATTGCATGAAATCTAAACAATACAATAAAATTCATATAGAGTTATGAGATCGACGGATGATTAATTATGTATGTGGAGATGTTAAGGGAAATCCTAGATTACAAATATTCCATAGATCTTAAAGAAGTTCGACCTAATTAAGATTATATGACCATTGGGTTTTGGTTAGTCGAATTAGGGTTTCATTGCATGACCATTTGGTAAATCTAATTTAGGAAAATCAGTCGTTATCAAGAATGAATCTTTAGTCAATAAACTTTAAGAGATTTGAAAGAATTCAACTGCATAAAAAAATTGAAGACAAATGAAATCGATGTCATAGGGTTTTATAAAACTATGGTTTTTGTCTATCAATAATTTTATTTTTAATATTTTTCGTAATTTTAATATTTTTGCTATCTTGATTCGTTCTGTCTAATTTAAATAGGGTATTTTATATTTGGTAATGCATAATATCCTCGTGAGATCGACACTTGTTTTGCACTATACACAACATTCGACTGGAGTATAGTTGACTGAAATCATGATGCACCTAAATCGCGTAACACATGCATATCAAGTAAGCAAGTATAAGAATATCAACATCACCATGTAAGTATCGAAAACACAACAGAGTGTTCCAGAGATACACATTAACTCAAAAACCAATTACAATTGTCACTTTTAGAATCATTATCATTTTTTTATCTTTATTGTTCCAATTTAATTTAACAATTAAAGAAAAGAATGGAGTGTCGAACCAAGTTAGTATATGAGAGTCTGAAGAGCAAGCTAAATTTGGAGATTCTTAAATGTATCTAGATCTTTTTTTAGGTTAGGCCCTCAATCACTTCACTTGCTTCTAATTCAACCCTCATAGGGAGAAGAGATCCATCCATGGGTTCTCAAGTTTCGCCCACAGCCTTTGCACAAGCTTGTAGAACTCTATGAGCAAACCATACTCCTCAAACTTCGCCTACAGACATCGCATAACCTTTTGGAATTATGCACTCAAAGACCTCTAACTTCCTTGACATAACCACAAAGACCACAATCTATCACAAGTTTCACACAAAAGTTGCAATCCAACATCACAATTATACAAGCCATCAACTATTGAGCACTCAAGAACTTGTCCAACAAATTTCCAGCACAAACAGTTTTAAGAAAAGTACCATAGCTCAAACAACAGTGCTCGGATTAAAGTGATTACAACTGCTCCTTAAAGATAAGACTGAAAACTATAACTTCCACGTTCATAGCAAGGTTTAATTCCAATTACATAGGGAAATATAGATCAATCAAAGTTATATCTCAAATTCACAACACAGCTTGCGTAGTCATAGAAAAATTAACATAACTTCTTTTGCACAAATCAGAATAAGGTGATTCTAGTGCCCATATAAAGATAAGAATAAAGCTACAACTTTCATGTTCACAACTTAACTTAATTCAGCCTAAAAGATTGTTCAAAACTACAGTAAATTTTAGACATGAAACATAGCATAAAGTAGAGATTTTCCTGTAGAAATCATGCTAATTCAAAAATTCACCAAAAATCCAATTCTCCATGAAATTCTGAAGATCATATATCATATTAAAGCTATAAAAGTCTATTTTCATTAGGAGAAAACTTTACCTAATTTGTAGTTGTACAGAAAAAGATATCTAGTAAAGAACAAAGCTTTGTCTTGTTGTGAAACGGGGTAGAACCTCTCAATTTCCACACCTTTTGTTCACAATTCAAAATTTTTTTCTTCCTTTCCCACTTTATTCTTATCATAGCATAAAAACAACTTAAGAAACATGATAAACATGGTCTTTAGGCATCAATTAAATATAAACATGCACGATACTTACATTTTCATGCTTCTAATCTCACTTTACTCTCCTATCTCCAACTTCCTTGCATTTATTGGTGTTTTCAGCTTGATCTACAACTTTTCCACACTTCTTC
The DNA here is from genome assembly GCA_037126225.1 of Dillenia turbinata. Lineage (NCBI taxonomy): Eukaryota > Viridiplantae > Streptophyta > Magnoliopsida > Dilleniales > Dilleniaceae > Dillenia > Dillenia turbinata. The sequence continues at coordinate 19,613,433 of JBAMMX010000016.1, read as the reverse complement.
ATGCTAGGGACAATAAGTATATGGATGGAGATTGCTGAATCTAAGTTTAAAGGGAATTTTTAATGGAGTTAGGGTTTGGTTTTTGGGGGGAAAAAGGTGGGAGGCGAAATTGGAACAATCTAGGGAGAGGAAAGTGTGTTAGGAGTTCTCTCTCACTCTCTTTCTCTCTTGCTCTCGCTCTCTCTCCCTCTCTATATCTCTCATTGCTAAGATAGAAAGTGGGTCCTTTCCCAAGCACATGTGATGCATAGAAATCAACCATCCTATGCTATGTAATTGTGTGACATGTGCTCATTGTGGTTCCCATACCAAGCCCTTCCTTCCCCAAGCACATGTGATCTCTAGAAATGAACCAAGTGTCTTGTCTTGTGCCTTGTAATTGTGTGACATATGCTTACTGTGGGTCCCACACCAAACCCTCTCCCAAGCACATTTGATGTCTAAAAATGAACCAAGTGTTTTGTCTTATGTTTTATAATTGTGTGACATGTGCCTTTTGTGGGTCCCACACCAAACCCTAATTTGTTAATATTGTTGGCTTATTCAGACCATTCTCATTCGTCAATATGTCTCGCTAGTCTATACCAATTTTAATATATTTGAACTATAGTTAAACCAAATACATAAAATCCAGACATGCATTGCATATAAAAGTTTCAACAATTTTATCACAATGTAATGCGAAACAAATTTAAATATGCTCGATTTATGGTTAAAACCATAAATATAAAGATTAAAGCATCCACTTAAAAAATTAACGAATTATAGCATAGTGCAATGCAAATTATTAAAAGGTGCTCAGTAAAATGAGAAAAATACAAATGTAAATGCATGACTTAATGATTTCTCGAGTAGGGCCTTACATTGTCCCCCTTAAGAGATTCGGTCCTTCAGATCATTGCTCATGGTCGAAGAGATACAGATATTGTTCTCTTATTTCTGATTCCAGCTCCCATGATGCCTCATCCGCTAGACTTTCACCAATCTAACAATCTTGTTTCTCAAGTTTAGCTCTCGAAAATCTAGAATCTGGATTGATTGCTCAACATAGGTTAAATCCTCTGCAATTTTGAGTGGCTTATAGCTGATTACATGTGAAGGATCATGAACATACTTCTTCAATATAGAAACATGAAAAGTAGGGTGAACTCCCTCAAACGTTGGAGGTAGAGCCAATTCATACATTGCTAATCCAACTCTGGTTAGGATTTCAAAAGGACCAATGAATCTAGGGTTGAGCTTTCCCTTTTTTCTCCAAAATCTCATCACACCTTTGATTGAAGAAACCTTGAGAAAGATTTTGTCTCCTATCTCAAATTCAAAATCTCTGCATCTCTGATCAACATAACTCTTTTGGTGAGATTGAGTTGTTCTAAGCTTTTTCCGAATGATTCGGACTTTCCCTATAGTTTTTTGTAGATATATAGGCCCCGTTTCAGATTGAAGTAACTATTTCTCTCCCACTTCATCCTAACAAAGTGAAGTCCTGCAGTTTCTCCCATATAATGCTTCAAATGGTGCTATGCCAATGCTAGGATGGTACCTATTGTTATAAGCAAATTCCACTAACATCAAATGTTTAGCCCAAATACTACAAAGTTCTAAGACATGAGTTTTCAACATATCCTCTAGATTTTGTATAGTCTTTTCTGACTAGCCATCTACCTGAGGATGATATATTGTGGTGGAAAAAAGTTTAGTTCTCAATCTGGTCTGAAAACTCTGCCAAAATCGCAAAACAAATCTCAGATCTCTATTAGAAACAATAGATGCTGGTATGCCATGTAATCTTACGATTTTATCAATATAGAGTTTAGCTAATTTCTCCATAGAATAAGTCATGACAACTGGGAGAAAGTGAGCTGATTTGATGAGGCGATCTACTATAACCCATATAATATTATATCCTCTCGTAGTTCTAGGCAATCCTAAGACAAAATCCATGGTAATATGTTCTCATTTCCACTCAGGAATATGGAGTGGCCCAAGTAGTCCATAGGCTTCTAGTATTCAGCCTTCACTAGCTTGCATGTCAAGCATCTATGGACAAATTTTCCAATGTCTCTCTTTATACCAGACCACCAAAAAGATTGATGTAAATCCCTATATTTCTTATTAGATCCTGGATGAACAGAAAAGGCTGAATTATGTGCTTCTTCTAAAATCAATTTCCACAACCCTTGAACCCCTAGAACTACTAATCTATCTTGAAATCTGACTGTCTCATTTGATATGTTGAATTCAGGCTTCCCCCCTTTAAGAATATCTTCCTTGAGTTTAATTGTCATCTTATCAGTTTGTTGAGCTACCCTAATGCGATCAGATAGGTCTGGTTGAATCATAAACCAAGCTAAGAGAGATTCTCGGCTGGTAACCTCAGCATTAATCCTTAACTACTCAAACTTAACTATCATCTGATGCTCTCTTACTCGTAGAGCTGCTGTTAATATAATGGATTTGCGGCTGAGTGCATCTGCAACTATATTTGCTTTGCTGGGTTGATAATGAATGGTAACATCATAGTCCTTTAATAACTCAAGCCATCTGTGCTGTCTCAAATTTCACTCTTTTTGGGTAAATAAGTACTTGAGACTCTGTTGATCGATAAATATTTCACAATGCTCACCATAAAAGTAGTGTATCCAAATCTTTAAAGCAAAGACAATAGCTATAACCTCTAGATCATGTGTAGGATAATTCTATTCATGAGGTTTCAGCTGTCTAAAAGTATAGACTATCACATTTTGCCCTTGCATCAATACATAACCCAAACCAGTCTTTGATGCATCACTAAAGATCATATATCCCTGTCCACTGAGCGGTAATGTTAACATTGGAGTTGATACAAGCCTATCTTTTAGAGTTTGAAAACTAGTCTCACATTATTCATCCCACCTAAAGGGTATATTCTTATGGATCAATCTTATAAGTAGAGCAACTATTGAGAATAAATCTTTAACAAATCTATGATAATAACCCACCAAACCCAGAAAACTATATACCTTCGTAACTATAGTAGGTATGGCCCAATTAACAACTATTTCAACCTTTTTTAGATCTACAAAAAGTCCTCTACCAGAGATAATATGACCTAAGAAAGATATCTCACTAGGCCAAAACTCACATTTATCTAGTTTGGCAAATAATTTCTCAGTTCTCAAAGTCTATAAGGCAATACAAAGATACTATTCATGCTAAACTCTATCTTTAGATTAAACCAACACATCACCAATGAATACCACAACGAAGTCATCCAGATAGAGTCTAAAAACACGATTCATCAAGTTTATAAAAACTGCTAAGGCATTGATTAACCCAAATGACATCACCAAAATTTATAATGACCATAGCGAGTGCGGAAAGTTGTTTTAGGTATGTCTTCTTCTTTGACCCTAATCTGATGATATCCCAATCTAAGATCCAATTTAGAGAAAACCATGACATCTCTCAACTAATCAAACAAACCCTCAATTCTTGGTAGAGGGTTTCTATTCTTAATAGTAATTTGATTCAATTTTCTATAGTCAATATACAACCTCAATGAATCATCTTTCTTCTTTACAAATAAAACCGATGCACCGGAAGGAGAAATACTTGGATGGATAAATCCCTTGTCCACTAGTTCTTGTAACAGAATTTTTAACTCTTTCAATTCAGGTGATGCCATTCTATATGGAGCTATAGAAATAGATATGGTATTTAACATCACATCAATAGTGGACTTTATCTCTCTTACTGATGGCAACCCTAGCAAATTATCTAGAATATGTCTGGGAAATCTCGTACCACTAGTATGTCAGACAATTGGACTTGTTCTTTCTTGTATTCTGTGACATAAGCTAAAAATTCTTGACAACCCCAGGATAGCATCCTAGTTGCTTGAATAAATGATACAATAGGAGCTCTAATAAATCTATTACCAATAAACAAAATCTATAGCTGTCCTAGTGGCAAATAGCAAACAATCTTTTGGCTACGTCAACTAATACATAATTAGCTGACAATCAATCCATGCCCAAAATTACATCCAAATCTATCAACTCCAATGGTAGTAAATCAATACCAAAATCATGCCCCTGGAAGCTGATAATGCAATCTCTATAAATCTCAGTAACAAGAATCTCATCTCCATGCGGTATAGCAACCCATAGCCACTTTCTAGAGGTTTGGGCCCACACAACAATTGCATAATAAATGCTAATGAAATAAATAAATGCGTAGCACCCGCATCAATCATAACACGCACAACATAAGAAAATAATTTTATCTTACCTGTTATCACATCAGGAGAAATACGAGACTTCTGAGCTGTAGCCGCCTGAACTCTAATTTGATCTCCTGGGCTTGGTGGCATACCCTGAAGCCGTCTCTACTGTGGCTATGGTGGTTGAGCTGGTCTAGGTGGTCCTGGCCTTACTGGAATTGGAGGGGTTGCTGCCTACTAGGTTGGTAGAAATCTAGATGATGGAATATATTGTAAAGGAATTGGCTGTGACTGCCCAGGCCTAAGCGGGTAATGTGAGGCATAATAGACCGACTGAAAACATGTAAAACAAAGTCTCGTCACTCCCTCACATGGTCCTGTATGAAGATTCCCATAAGTGGGAAATGATGGCCTTTTATAAGAGCCCTCACCCTGCTCAAAATGCTTCTTGTTTTCCTTTTTCTTCTTCATACTTGCTGTGTGAATTTTTGCTAGCCTCTTTCCCCACAACTTTTCCTATCCATCCTCGGTAACTAATTCTAGAGCGTTGGCATTATTCACCAGATCCCTATATGTGGTTAAAGGTTGGACCACCAAATGCCTCTGAAAGAAGGATCACAATCCTTGTCTGAACCTTTTTGCTCTCTTTTCATTTATTTTTACTAATTCTGGAGTATAAACTGATAATCTAACAAAGTGGTCCTCATACTGGCTGATAATCTAACTACTCTGTTTCAAATTTAGAAACTCAGACATCTTTTGATCTCTAATAAAAGAAGGCACATATCTCTCATGGAAGATTTGAGTGATATCACCCCAAGAAAAACACTGAAGGTTATTCCCATATCAGAATCTTAACTCAAAACTCCACCTATCATAAGTAGCTTTCCTTAGGTAATGCATGGCAAATCTGATATTTTATTCCTCAAAAACCATAAACTCAGAGAAAGGCCTCTGCATCTTAATAATCCAAGTCTCTATAACTTGATGGTCTTCACTCCCTAAAAACCACATCGGCTCCATGTTCCTAAACTCAGTCATTAATTTCTGGAATGACAGTCCTCTTGAGGCATACATATGCTCCCTCTATCTTCTTGTCCCTCTATGTACTCTATGGTTCTCTGATCTTTGTCCGATGTAGCTTGATCTGAATTAAAACCAATTGAAACTGCTGGTGTCATTGAAATTGACATAGCTAAGGGAGTAGGGGTGGCATGATTAGCTAGAGGGACATCTATAGTCTCACTCTATGTTATTAGTGGAGACAGTCTCTCTGTGAATCTACAAATGTCCCCTAATATAGTGCCTACCATAGTCATCAAAGCATCCAAAACTTATTACAGTTCTACCTCCCTTGTCTTTGATCACCTGGCACCTTGGATTGAGGCTCCTGCCTCTACTCATCATTTCTTTGGTCCCCTTCAAGAGCAATTTCATCTTGTCTTCTAGTCTTAACCATTTTGTATGCTAATAGCCTAATGCATGCAAAATGACAAACAACGTCACTCATTAGATAAACCACCCTCTATCTAGTAACCTATATTTATAGTCTCAAATCCTAGGTGTAGATTACTCAAAAGCTTGTGGTTTGATACCAACTTTGACGATCCACTATTCAGGTGTCGTATCTCCTAGCAAAAGGAGACAAACATACAAATGCAGAAGTGACCAATATAATTAAAATGTGGTGTCTGGACTCGTGACAGTCACACTTCCCATATGTGATAATACAGAAGGATAATTAAATCAAAAGAAAACAAATTAGTTATTCTTTCCAAAAAAAAAAATGGCAGAGTCTTCCTTATTTGGTGACCATTTAGCTACCTGGGTTAACATAAAATATGATAGAGTAAACAAAATAGTTCTAACTTCAAACAAACTGACATCAACAGCCCTCTTGGCCATCTAACATGAAACACCATGATATGTAATCATAATATAAACAACTATACATATAAGACTCTCATTGGCCATTAGTATGCATCTACATAGAAAATATAACTTATACAATTCCAAAAGAAATACAAATACTACATGTCTCAACAAATCAAGTAGTCAAAAATGAGTTGGGATCTAAATCCCTTGGTTCAAAGTCCTCTATCCTGTGATTCCCTCTCGTCTCCCTAACACCTAAAAAATAAGGATATCGGGATCATAATAAACTGAGCTACACGGGGGACCAATAGCATCATAACAAGCAAGCGAGCATAAAAATATCAATATCATCATGTAAACATCGTAAACATAGCAGAGTGTTCCAGAGATGCACATTAACTCAAAAAACAATTACAATTGTCACTTTTAGAATCATTATCCTTTTTTCATTTTTGTTGTTCCAATTTAATTTAACAATTAATGAAAGGAATGGACCATTGAACCAAGCTAGTGCATGAGGGTCTGGAGAGCAAGCAAAATTTGGGGATTCCTAAATGAATCTAGATCTTTTTTTGGGTTAAACCCTCAAACACTTTACTTGCTTCTAATTTCACCCTCATAGGGAGAAGAGATCCATCTATGGTACCTCAAGCTTTGCTTGTAGGCTTCGCACAAGCGTGTGAAACTCTATGTGCAAACCATACTTCTCAAACTTTGCCCGCAGACTTCGCACAAGCTTTCAGAGGCATTTTCACGCTATTACTTTCTCTTTATATCTCTTTGTGATTCTTGTGATGTAATAACCACAAAAACCATAATCCGTCACAAGTTTCACACAAAAGTTGCAATCCAACATCATAATTGTACAAGCCATTCAACTCATTGAGCACTTAAGAACTTGTCTAAAAAATTTCCAGCACAAACAGTTTTAGGAAAAGTACCATAACTTAAACTATAGTGCTCGGTTTAAGGTGATTCTAACTGCCCCTTAAAGATAAGATACAAAGCTATAACTTTTATGTTCATAGCTAGATTCAATTCTAATTATACAAGGAAACACATAAAAATCAAATTTACAGCTCAAAATCATAACACAGCTTGCATAGTCATAGAAAAACTAACATAATTTCTTTTGCACATATTGGAATGAGGTGATTCTAATGCACATATAAAGATCAAACATAAAGCTACAACTTTTGTGTTTGGAGCTTAACTTAATTTAGCTTAAAAGTTTGCTCAAAATTCTAGTAAATTTCAAACACGAAACAGAGCAGAAAACATAGCATTTTCTTATAGAAATCATGCTAATTCAAAAATTCACCAAAAATCCAGTTCTCTATGAAACTCTTAAGATCATATGTCATATTAAAGCTATGAAAGTCTAGTTTCATTAGGAGAAAACCTCACTTGATTCACATTTGTGCAAAAAAGATATAAACTAAAGAACAGAGCTTGATCTTGCTGTGAAACAGGTCACCTCTCAATTTCCACATCTTATATTCAAGATTTGAAATTTCTTTCTTCATTTCCCACTCTATTCTTATCATAACATAATAACAACTTAAAGACATGATAAACATGGTCTTTGGGCATCAATTAAACATAAACATGTATGGTACTTGCCTTTTCAAGTTTTAAATTTTACTTTGCTCTCCTATCTCCAACTTCCTTGCCTTTCTTGGTGTTTCAGCTTGTTTCACAACTTTTTCACACTTCTTTATGCTGGGGACAGTAAAATATATGGATAGAGATTGCTGAATCTAAGTTTAAAGGATAGTTTTAATGGAGTTAGCGTTTCGTTTTTGGGGAAAAAAGGTAAGAGGTGAAAATGGAACGATCTAGGGAGATGAAAGTGTGTTAGGTGTTCTCTATCATTCTCTCTCTCTCTCTCCCTCTCCGTATCTCTCATTACTAAGGTAGAAAGTGGGCCCTCCCCAAAGTACATGTGTTGTCTAGAAATCAACGATCTTATGTCTTGTAATTGTGTGACATGTGCTCATTGTGGGTCCCACACCATGCCTTTTGTGAGTCCCACACCAAACACTCCCCCAAGCACATGTGATGTTTAGAAATGAACAATGTGTCTTGTCTATGCCTTGTAATTGTGTGACATATGCTTATTGTGGGTCCCACACCACACCCTTTGTGGGTCCCACACCAAACCCTCCCCCAAGCAGATGTGTTGTCTAGAAATGAACAATGTGTCTTGTCCTATGCCTTGTAATTGTGTGACATATGCTTATTGTGGGTCCCACAACAAACCCTCCCCCAAGCACATGTGATGTCTAAAAATGAACCATGTGTCTTGTCTTATGCCTTATAATTGTGTGACGTGCTCATTGTGGGTCTTACACCAAATCCTAATTTGGTTATATTGTTAGCTTATTCCGACCATTCTCATTCATCAACATGTCTCACTAGTTTATACTAATTTTAATATGCTCGAACTATAGTTAAATGACATACATAAAATCCAGGCATACATTACATATAAAAGTTTCAATAATTTTAACACAATGTAATGCGACACAAATTTAAATTTGCTTAATCTATGATTAAAACCATAAATATAAAGACCAAAGCATCCACATAAAAATTCAATGAATTAAAGCACAGTGCAATGCAAATCATTGAAATGTGCCCATTAAATGAGAAAAATACAAATGTAAATGTATGACTTAATGATTTCTTGAGATAGGGCCTTATACAAAATATAATTTCCTCAATCGAAATGAATCAACAATTTATAGAGAGAAGAAATAGAGAGATTTCAACCTAAGATCATCGGGTTGGGAGAGAGAGTTGTGAGTACTTGACTGTCCCCTTGGGGATGTATAGAACAAAGTTTTACTAACAACTGCAGAGGGAGGTTAAAACAATTGTAGAGGGAGGTTAAAATGAGATGTTCCTTTGAAAAGGGCATATGACACAAAAATGGCCCACCTAGGGCACTTCAGGATCGGTGGTGATGGAAAGGTAGAAGGTGTGGAGGCAAGTAAAATCCCTAAATGTGTGTTAAATCCTATTAACTCAATCCTAAAATGTGTATTAAATCCTATTAACTCAATTTTTAGGACAGTGATGTACACCAAAGCATTCACTACTATTATCCTTTTAAAAAATCAAATATTTTAATTTAAAAGGGTGTTGTTAAAATTAAAAAAAAAATGGAGAACCAAATCAAAACCGTCTAAAAAAGTACAAACACAAAATATAGAAGTGTTTGTATGGTAGGCAAAAATAATGAAAAATAAAACCAAAATTATGCAAAAAGAAAAAATAAACAAACAAATACAATACATAAACTATATCAATGTATTTAATTTTTCCTAGATTCCCTCATTTTTATTGAGTAAAATAGTCTACTTGATTTGGGGTTTCCATATTTTTGGGGAATGTCAACCGCTAATTTGACAAATCATGGTTCATCATGTTCTTTTGGTTGTGTTGATGTTGTTGCCAAGTTAGGGTCATGGTCTCTCTTGGGGTTCATGAGTTTTACTCTCCTACCAAATGTGATATTCATGGACCATGGTATGACTTTTTTTTTATTATTTTTTTATTATTTTTTATAAACTAGTTTTCTCTGCTCCTATTTGTAAATAATAATAATCATAATAATAAATAGTCTACTTGATTTGTATTCACACTATTATTTTTGTCTAATTTACTATTATGATATACTTCATGGGTTATAATAAAAATGTATTATGAGAATATGCTCAAAATAGTGCTTGGTATTGGGTAAAACGTTACGGAGAAAATTTTATATAGTTAAAGGATAAAAGGGGAAAGAACATTGTTTTTCCTTGTGTAGTATTAATATTAAGTCATGGATAAATTTTGTCCATATATAATTTAATAATTATTTTTTTCTAAAAGATAAATCAAATATAAATTATTCCTATCTGAAACTAGACATATTATTTTCTCTTTCTAAAAAATAATAAATTTATTTTTGCATTTCTCTCTCTAAACTAAACTCAATGGTTTTTGGTACCCAAAAAAATGATTCAACTTAAACTTTTCTCTTTCTTAAATTAAATGTATCAGTTTACTCTTTACAAAAATAATTTCAGTTTTTCTTTCTCTTTCTACATTTAAAAGTTTTTTATTTTTCTATTCAAAAAACTAATTTTTGAAACGCAACCTAGAGAGGGCGAATATATTATTTTGACACTTTAAGGGGAGATTTTGGAATTGAAACCCAGATTTAGAAAAGTTTCTAAGATGAACAGAAAAACGGAGAAAGAATAGGAAGACATAAGACACCCAAATTTTTATAGTGGCTCTATCAAATCTGGTGTATGTCCACTCCCAGATGACCCCTTAGATTTTCCACTATCTAATAACAATGATACAATTCTTGCTGACAGGTACAAGTTGACCTTTACAGAGTTTTCCTCAAACTCTACATAATCTCATCGTCTCAAATTAAAGATCCTATCTGATCTTTACACAATGATACACAAAGAGAAGTAAAGATGATATAGGTTTGAAGCTAAAGACTTCAAATGTAACGAGTGTAGGCACAAAAAGAATTTTTACAAGTGAATAAGAGTTTACCTCAAGTCGTGTTCAGCAGTAGAAGTAGCTACTTTTCTTGTTCAAAAGCTAAGTATTTATAGATGAGTTTTACCCAACTATTAAAATATTCAAATTTTGGAATGTTATATTTAATAGTTTCATCTATGTTGAACATATGCGGATCATCTTTTGTGGATATTTTGCTCAGTTATAGCTGAAAGCTATTCTTGGGTTGAGAAAATTTAATGCTCACAAGTGTATGTATTGAAAATCAAAACGAAGATGTTACAACAAAAAAAAATGGTTAACTAATTCTAACATCATTTGACCATTTCAAACATTTGATATGATAATAAAGCTTTTGATTTGACTGCAATCTAGTAAAACTCTACCGTTCTTAGCTTATTCATTAAGTGCATTCGACTAGCTTTGAGTAGTCAATCGATTGGGTTAGATACTAAGATTAGAGATAATCGATTGAGATAACAATTTAGTCAAATCAATATGCGATCGGTTAAATCTATAAGATCGATCATTTGTCAGAATCAGCTAACCATTTTAGATATGTCATTCTATTGGAATAGACATTGAGGTTCATATCAGTCTAATGTTCCTGCACAATTCGACTAGAATAGTCAATGTGTTCAAATCAGTCGAATAGTTAGTCGATTTGGTTGATTGTTTTAGACATTAAGCACAAGTTGGGTTCGATTGAGTCTACCTCTATTTGACTGACTTATGTATTTCTAATTTTGTCTACTATATCGGACTAATGGTCTTTAGGGTCAATCGAATATTTTCTTAAGATCTGTTTGAATACCTATTCGATTGTTTACGTGGTTTGTTCAAATCTTATAGTGCTATTCGATTGACTATCTATTCTAGTCAAATGATTACTTTGGGCTTGCCTAAGTGTTCAATCCATTATTTGTGTGGACTTGTTGAATGCTACGGTCCTATTCGACTAACAAGTTGAAGTATCAAGTTCTAAGGTATAAGATCAATTCGACTGTTTCAATAGATTGGTCAAATACTACAGTCTTATTCGACTGGCTGGAGGTTCCAGTAAAAGCTTTTAAGTACTGGTATTTGTTTTGGTCGAATACTCACTAAGAGCAATCGAATTGTAAAATGAGTTCTAAGGATCTGATTTATTTTAGTTACTTTCTGAGTATTTGTATCGAATCACAAGTTTACTCATAAGTTAGGAATGTTAGTTTTGGGTTGTAACTCAAATCGGTCAAGTGACTGAGCAAGTCGGTTGAATGATTTTTTTAAGTTTGGATCGGTTGAATGCCTATATGATCATTTAACTATTTAGTACTCATTCTTAGGTCCATTGCCTAAGTCGGTCGAATAGCCTAATCGGGCAATCGAATGGTCTAGCATTCAAACTAGGTTCAATCGACTAATTTCTTTAGCATTCGACTGGGTTATTCTTCCTACTTAGTTAAAATCAAATTTTAAGATTTCTCATTTGACTATTTTCTATGTTTTCTTAGGAAATTGGTCAGATATAACTTACGTTAGTTAAATGGTTTAGTTCTATGGTTGATTTCCAAACTTTGCACACTAATTTCTTAGCTTGTTTTAGTTATCATCAAAACCTGACTATACTAATAATTTTATTTAAATTATTTCTCTCAAACTAAACACGTTACATTTCTCTCTTAAAAGAATCAATTTAATTAAAATCTTTCTCTTTCTAAACTCATTGATTGTTTAAAACTAAACATATCAATCCCCTCTCTAAAGAATCAATTTATTTCAAAATTTCTCTCTAAACACGATAAAATAACTAAATTTAGTCCGTCTTTCTCTAAAATTAAATACATTAGTTTTCACTCTCTAAAAAATTAATTTAATTTATATTTTCTCTTTCTAAATGCATTCGTCCTAAGTTTTCACTCTTAAAAGTATCAAACTTATTTTTTCTCTCTTTTAAATCTAAAAATTAAATTATTTTAAATCTGGTCTCTCTAAATATATTAATTTAGATTTTTTTTCTTTCTCTAAAATGTTCAAATTTTCACTATTATTTTTCTCTCTTCAAAAGAATCAATTTAGTCAAATTTATTCTTTCTAAATATATTTGTTTTGTGAAAATCACAAATTTAGTTTTTCTTTCTTTAAAAGTAATTACTTAATTTTGTTTATTATTTTCATTTCGAGAGGGAGTAATACTTTTAACAAGTTAGAAAATGCGTGTGCTTTAACCTCTCATTTTTGGGCATGTAATTGGAGGGTATTATTGCCCTCCTGTATATCTTTGAATTAAAATTTTGTATTCCAAAAATAAGAGAGGTTAATCAGTTAACCCTTAGAACCTTGTCGTATGCTAAAAGCTATCCTAATACTTAATATTTCATATAATTCTTAATCACTCACAAAAACTTATTTTCTACTAACTGGATCGCATATTAGTCAAAACCAAAGTCAGCACCATTTTTACCAAATCCCAAATTTGGAGGAACTAGTACCCTTCTCTTGCCTCCAACCTTCATAGACCTCAACACATACTCTATTCCTTCACACATGCCCTTAGTATATGGCCTAGAACCCATCACCAGTGCCAATGGCTTCTTGTTACCTTCAAATGTATCTACAAACACTTCACCGCTACCCTCAATTGTTCCTTTCAGAACGATCACAACCAAGTCGCCTGTCCTTGGAGATGGGCCTCCTTTGACTCTCAATTTGTAATTCCTTTATCCATAATATTAACTAATTGTAAGCAAATATAGATCAAAAGAAATAAAGTTATGAAAAGAAATGTTGGGACCTTGAGACATTGTACCTTATGCCATTAGACAACCATTTCTTCTAGCTTTTCGACATCCCTGTGGAGGAAAGACTCTTAAGTCACTAACATCATTCTTTTTTTTTTTCCTTGGCTCTTGATAAGGTAGAGAGTTCTGGGATTTAATCAATACAAAAACTTCGAAATGAAATGACAACAAAATAGAATAGTAGAAAAGGGTTTAGTGCAGACCATGTATTTCCTTCTTGTTGGGAGACTTCAAGGTGGGTTTTGATTTGTTTTGTCACACCTCGACTCGCAGGTCCTAGTACACGACAATTGTCACGCTACCCTAAAATACGTGTGAGTCCCACCTCGTATTTCAAAGCACCGTAAGACATTCACAAATCCCTATAAAACCATAGGCCGGCCTAGCCATTTCAATTCCACCCAATCTATAAAACAAAGTAAAATATCCTCTTAGAGAATAGAAGTCAAAACCATTACCAACAATTTCCAGAAGAAATCCATGAAGGGAAAAAAATAAGGGTCCTCAATGAAGTTGAAATAAAAATAAATCTATTCAAAACAAAATAAAAGTTTAAATAGTTACCAAATAAGTTTATATAAAAAAATGCCCGCCTCGGGTCTAATTAATGATACCTCAAAAAGACAGTACAAGATCTATGCCAAGAAGAAGTTTTTGACAGTGGTCTTCCCAAATCTGGCTCTAAACAACCTAGATTATTCACTAAATTTCCTCTATGAAAATAAAATAGGGAGGGGTGAGTAAAATACAGTGAGTATATAACATGTTACGAGAATAAATGAGGTATGATTATAGATATATCAAATAATTATCTCAAAATCGTACAGTTTTAACCATAGAGAACAAGATTTATCATCAGATACAAAAATTAAAACAAGATTTTCAACAAATCATATTGTACAAATCATATGCATCCAATTATCTCAACTTGTTTTTTGAAAACCATAGGGTTGCCAAAATTTTTCTACTAAAGGCTTGACTCTAACCGCCAAGGGATTTTCATTATCATCAATCACAAATATTTACCCCAACTTTGCTTTTGACTCGGGTCTCCCCTGGGATGCAACCAGGTTAATCCGAAGGGATGGCTTTGGAGACACCTCTCGAACACAGTTATCTCCTCAACCAAATAAATGCCCAACCACATCACTCTATCAGATTATTCTATGAAAAGAATGACTATAGCCATTAAACATGTACAAACCACTATTTCATAATCATCACATTATACATCGAAATATGCTAACAATTATTTAAACACATCTCAATTCATGAGTTCAAAGTCTACATGTTCAACGTGAATCAATCCACATGGCACATTGATTTCAATTTAACACATGGATGCATTTTTCATTCCAAATTCTTGTTCAGGATACTCTACAATCATAAAACAATTTGAAACCAATTTGGAAAGCATTTATAAAATCAATTGAAAATATTTTCTCATCTATAAACATAATCATGCATCCACTCACCCCTTGGGAGGGTGAACACTCCCAATTCCACAATCAATTTCAAGAACAATCCTTTCCCAGGTTGCGATCGATATTTCCTAAATCAATAACCATGATTTTAATGTTAAATCACCTTTATTTCTAGGATTTATGAATTTTTCTTAATTTAGCACAAATCCTAATTTCTCCAATCTAAGAATATATATTTTAATTCCACCATTTTTATATCATTCATATCCATATAAATTTTTATTCACCATTTTTCCTCATTTACAAACCTAGGGTTTTGATTTCCAACAAAATTCCTCAAATTTTAATATTAAATTTCAATATAGTAATGAGAAGTCTAAATCCAAGTCTAAGAAGGAGAAATTACCTTTATTCTGGGGTTGGATGGAGTTTTAAAGATTAGGTTTCAAAAACCCTAACTTCTCCCTTCGTTGAGCAAACCCTAGATTCTCATTTAAATTCTCCTTCGCACCAATTGATTGAAGATTTGGGAACCTAATAAATTGATTTTAGGTGAAAGGGTAATTGACTTTTTAAGGGAGAAATCAAGAGAGGTGTGTAACGGGAGAGAATGAGTAAAGGCAGAGAGGGAGAGAAGTTGTGCGTGTGTCGGGAGAAATGAATGAGAGAATGAAGGCTTTATTCAAATATATTATTATGGAAATGGTCAATTACCATCATGCCCTTTGTGATTTAAGTGTTTGAGTTAGGTTGGGTTGTCCTTTTTAGTCATTTTACATCTCAGTTTGTTGAAATTTGAATAGGCAGGGTGACCCGCACTTTGGACAAGGCAACTCGCAAGTGTGGGATTTACATTGGCAAGGCGTCCTATTTGGGAACAAGGTATCCTATAGATTAGTTTTTAACATGGGCAGGGAAACCTGGTTGTGGGCAAGGCGACCCAAATTTAGATTTTTTAAATCTTGGGTTGACCCAAGAAAAGGGGCAGGGCGACTACCATTTCAACGTCTTAAAATCTCTTCCTGTAGACTACCTAGGTCGACCCAATTCCTCATGCAGGTCAACCCAACATGTTCATGGCTGAGAAATCCATTCTACACGCCCTCAGTTCATCTCACCACAAGCTCAAGGTGACCCAACCTTCACCCAAGGTGTCCCATGCCCTTGATTCATACTCCCATGGTGACCCAAAAAAGGCATGAGGCAACCCAAGATCACTCAACCTCAAAATACCCTAATTTGCACTCCCTGGGGTTGTCTTATCTCCTGGCACAAGGTAACTTGCTTAACCCCCACATACTCACAAGTTGTCCTATATCCATGACAAGGTGACTCATGCCCTCATAATCAATACCTATAAGCCAACCCATCTCTCATAAACTCCCAGTTCATAAGCTAACCCAAACACATTACATGTTAAACCACTACTCAGACATCCCAAACAAACAAGCCAACCCAAGACTCCATAATTCTACAAATAATCTAGGTCACTTTACATCCAAGGAGTTTTGAACCCAAGAACTCTATTTTATCAAAAAGATTTTACACCACCAAACCATTTCACTCCTTGATACTGATATGGAATATTAATAAATTTAGGGTCTAATTACAAATCTATTTTGGAATTACACTAAGGAACAAAATTAAATATTCATTATATATATTTTAACACTGAATTTTTGGTATTACATTGTCACGCTCTGACCCGTAGGTCCCGGCACACGACGACCATCGCGTTACACTGAAACACATGTGAACCACCACCCCATGTTAAAAGGTACCACAAGGCATTCCAAAATTCCAATCATTTCTAAACAAATATCAATCACCAATTGGCCAGCACGACCTATCGTTTCCAATCCAAATGCCATCAAATCAATTTTTCCAATTCATCACAACCCATTTTTAGCATAAAAGAAAAATCCACAAAATTCAAAAAAAAATAAAAGAAAATGGTCCTCAATTTAGGTACGGAAAAATCATATTCAAATCACAGATCAAATAAACATAGTATAAAATGGGATGTCAAAATAGTTACAAAATTTGCCTCCTTTTTGGATCCACAAATACCTCAAGCCAAAAAGATTACTACCTGAGGAAATCTGATCGACTAAACTTCTTTAAATCTAGCAATAGTCAATCCCAAGTCTATACTTCCAATCTAAGCTTTCTCTAAAAAAAAATTAAAGAAATGGGAGTGAGTATTAAAAATACTCAATGAGTGGAATCCAATAGCATGCTAAACATGAATGAGGGGTGAGAGTAATGATGTCAAAGACATATATCAAAGTGTATTCCGATGCAAATATGAAAGTCATTTGTACAAAATAAATTTTTTTGAAACAAATCTCGCATGACTCATACATTATTCGTTGACAACCCATTTTTATTTTTTCATTTTTTTTAATTTTCTTTTGGGTTGCCGAAATCACTATTCTACCTGCCAAGGGGTTTTTCTATAATTTTTTATATAAACATTTCCCCACCCTTGGCGTTGGCCTGGAATTTTCATGGGGTGCTACTACATTATCACGGCTAGCTTGAGGGGTTCTCTATCCCACCAACCTCCAAGCCATAGTTTATACCAGTCTTAACCATGCCGCCCTGATGGCTCGATCCGTAGAAGACTTAACATAGACTATAGTCCTTTCCCAGCACCATGTTATAAGGCTATCCATTTTATCATTCATAGATTGTGCTCATATACCTAAGAGAGCAAATTCACAATTCATAAATCAAAATTCTATCATAACATGATGCACACAATTTAATGTTCAATAAAGGAGTCATAGATTTGTCAATAATTCAATTTGAGCATACTACAATCACAAAATATTTCAAAACCATTTCAAGTTCATTTCAAATTTTATTTTACAAATCCAAATTGAAAATCATTTCTCATTCATTCTCAACATAACCATCCACTCACCTTTTTGGGAGGGTAAACACTCCTAATTTCAATCCACAATGAGGTTTACTCAAGTGATAATCCTTCTTTGGGCTCCAATTGCCTTAGACCTAAGTTAAATATACCAATTTACCACTTAATCATTTATAGGGTTAGCGTTAATAGTTTTCCCTAAACATAGTACAAACCCTAATTCATAAAATCTCCAAATCCATATTCTAATTGTATTATTCACACACCAATTACGATTATATACCATTAATATTCATAAATTTCCCCAAATTTCAACATTTCTAAATCTAAGGTTAAATCCCAAATTTGCACTCTTCAAATATCAACTCATATTTCAAGATTAAGTAAAATAAACTCAAATTCATGATGAGAGGGAAGCGTTACCTTTTTTTGTGTCACCAATTTCATCCTCAAGTTGAGATACCACCAAACCCTAGGTTTTCTCTCTCTAGAAAAGCTTGTTCTCTCTCTAGATTTAATCTTCCAAATTCTTGCTTAAGGGTTTGGGAAGCTTAAATCTATAGGTGTTTATGTATTTGACTGATTGCAAGAAGGGAAGGAGACGGAGAGAGAGAGAAAGGGATGAATGAAGAAGAGAAAGAGATGAAAGGGGGTTGGATGGAGAAAGAGGGAGAAATAAGGGAATGGATCTGTGTTTGGGTGTTAATAATAGTGGGGTGATATTTTACCAAAATGCCCCTCATTAATTAAAGGTCTTAAATGGGTTTGTTGTCTTTTCCACTATTGCGTATCGATATATTGCTTATCGCATATCAATACACTCAGTCATGTTTTTGGAGAACTGTGATGGAGTTCATGTATATCGATACATCAATCGGGATATATCGATATACTAATTCATAGTCTTAGAAGGGTTGTAATGGAGACCTCATATATTGATATATTCATCTGAATATATCGATATGCTAATTCATGGTCTCAGAATATTCATTGCAAAGATTAATAAATCAACCCAAACCTCTCGGATATATCGATATACCAAATCACCCTCTCAGAAGTTCAATCATAGGGATCCAATATATCAACCCGGTGCACTTAAACATATTGATACACAATATTACACTCTCAAAAGGTCTATAACATGGTTCATTATATCAACCAAATGCACTTAAACATATCGAAATACAAAACCACACTCTCAGAAACCTATTATAGGGATTTGATATATAAACCCAAATGACTCAGTATATCAACCCATAAAATCAAAATTGTATCATTTTCCTCTATATGTCATAACAACTCATCAAAATTAGGTTTATAGGTCGTCTTTCAATACTACATGACTAATAAAATCCCAAATCATTTTAAAATTGCATTAAAGGACTTATTGAAAATTCCAACATCGAATTTTCAGTGTTACAACACTAATACCCTAAAAAGAAATTTCGTCCTTGAAATTGAGACAAAAAAATTTCATATAAAAAAGATGGGGATATAGCATCCTTATGGTTTCCTTGGATTCCCAAGTCATTTCTTCAACTTGGTAGCTCTTCCAGTGCACCTTAACTATGTGAATCTCTTTACTTTTCAACTTCTTTATTTGCCGATCAAGAATGGTTACTAGTTGGGCTTTATTGCTCAAGTTCTCGTCTAGTTTAATCAGGAGAGTCTCTAAAAATATGTGAAGATCCGGTAAGCACTTCTCCAATATAGACATGTAGAAGACATCATGGGTTTTCTCCAAAATTCATGATCACTCCATATAGTAGGCCATTGTTCCTATCCTCTTAAGGACCCTGAAAATGGTCAGCTTAGCAAGTATATAAGTTTCCATACTTTTGAAACCAGATTACTCCTTTTCAAGAAAATATCTTCAAAAATACCATGTCTCCTGTATCAACTCAAGAGGTTGTTTTCTTTTTATTTGTATAGCTCTTTGTCTACTTTGAGCCACCTCTTTTCCTTCCTGGCTCACTCTTACTCTTTCCTTAATTGCCTCTACTAACTCCATATTTCTAGTTTTCTATTCATCTTATAATAACTCGAAAATTTCTATTAGAACTAATAGCACCTATGGGCTACCTTACAAACTATAATTTATATGGTCACAAAAGGCCCATGGAATAATATAAAAGCTAATGAGTTCCAACAATGGAAAACTACCATTATGTTCATTGTAATTGTTTCAAGAGCAAAATTGAAAATCTTACTTATATCTCTGAGGTTTAAATAAACATTAAGTGTCACTAGATTGGACAAACAAGTATGAAACCCCATAGAATACATCATAAGAATTGCTTTGCACTCATTTAATCTACTACTTATCTTATCTACTATCTCTGTCCATAATATCTTAGATGGCAACCTCAGACATATTCATCTTTAGGCCAAAATTCTTTACAAATTCTTAAGTATATTTAGAATATTGAGGATGTCCTCTTCACCCTCTTAAAGGATAATTCCAAATAGAAAATGAGAAATGTTAATAAGTCAAAGCATTAGAAACAAGGTGAGTCATAAAATTGCATAGACTTCCAAAGAGCAATAGAAAGGTCTAAATCATTGTCAAAGTGAGGATTTTAGGAAAATAGAATATCCCTCAAACCACTTTATAACACACACCTGCCAAATCCCAATTATTGACTCTACCAAATCAATCATGATAAGACTCCAATAAGCTAGATATCTGAGATTTAGAGTGGCATGAAAGCGGAAAAGAATGATTTAACTCAGTAGACTCGTGAGACTCAATGAAAATAGAGTCAAACTTTAGAGTACCTGAGAAAAACTCATTAAAGCACTCGTTGCTTTAACTTGTCCCTTCCTACACATAACTAATCCACAAAACACACCCAAAAATACTCCGATAATAGGGAAAAGGGAGAAGAAAAAGATACCTTAGGAAGAGAATGGAGTGAGAAATTTTCACGCAAAGAACAAATGACTGCATATGATTTTTTTTTTTTTTTACATAATACTTTGAGAGCAGAATCACTCCAAAAAGACTTAGATAACATTCATCAATAAAAATGACAAAATAACTAGTTTCCAAGCTGTGAATAAAAAAAATTATACTCGAAATATAATTGGATGCTCTAGTACCAATGAACTTTGGGGTAATGCTCTATAGAGTTCCACAAGATGCTTTGATATCTATTATCTTCTTAACTTCAGGTCACTTTAAGTGAGTCATGTTTGGGCAGCTCACCTGTAAATGAAGATAATTTATTCTACCTTGACCTTTAATTTACATAGAAACTCCACCCAAGCCATTAAATATAGATAACAACTAACAACTAGGGGGCTAGTAATTTTGCGGGGACAATGACGAAAAACATCAAACTCACTAGTGGCTCCACTTGAAGTCATGACATTTTTTTTTTTTGACAAAGCAGCACAATCCAAACATCGACAACCACACAAACTATTGTCTATAACCACCAATGAGCAGAATACAAGCAAACAATTACTCCATTTTTCTAAGACCTAGAAAATACCAAAATCCAAAACTAATAAATTTGTTTCAAACTAGTGAAAGATTATTATATCAATGAAAGAGCAAAAAATTTTGATAAGCCCACCATAATTTCGTAACCAACAAGACCACTAGGCTAGCGTATTGGATTCACATGTGGGGAAACTCACTACACAACCTCATTGTATGACAAAACATGCCCGGTCTAATGATGACATGACTGTCTTGGCTAAGTTATAGTGTTGTTAGTATTTATCCTATGGCTTTAGTGCACTATATCCAGGTCTAAATTGTCAACGAGTATGAGTTTTATATATAGGTCATAGTCACAACTTATCCTTTCTGGAATACACTTTCACAACACTTTTTTTTTTACTTGTCCCTCCTTTTTTTCCTCAAATTAAATTCTCCTGAACAAGTTGATCGAACGCCATGAAAGCGGACCTTTTTCCTTTCCAGTCCCACCAAGCCCCTTCAAAATAAAGAGATAAACCTCTCTTACGAAAAGGAGTAGAAAGAAACCTTACTTAAAGTTTTAACCTTTTAAATGACTTTCAAAGAAAATGTATGCTTTGCGAGGCCATCCATATTTTTAGGAAGGCTTCATCGCCCATCCAAAATAGATCTCACTATCAGGACTAAATCTATCTTATACAAGAAATATTAAACAGTCACAACCACTTTCAACTCCTAATCATAGGCCACCCTAATAATAGGAACTGTAGCCAATCAAGGTCGCAATCAATCCACAAAGGAACATGACTACTCCTAAAAGTGATTCTCTTTAACTAACTACAATACATAAATGAATAAAAAAAATCTAAAAAAGAGAATTTTAATGCATGTGTGTAATACAACCTCATGCCTAGAGATTTACAAAGTTCTATAAATGTTTTATTCACCACAGCAAAGACTTAACTCTTCATGCAACCACTTGGAATCCTTGCATGCAATCTCATTCTGCCAAATTATCTAAGAACTTATTGTTATCTTCTTAGTAAGTCATTAGTAGCTTCCAATCCGTCCATCTCAATTTAGCTTCTATTTTAATTATTATTATTATTATTATTATTTCCCT
This sequence comes from Dillenia turbinata, assembly GCA_037126225.1. Taxonomy (NCBI): domain Eukaryota; kingdom Viridiplantae; phylum Streptophyta; class Magnoliopsida; order Dilleniales; family Dilleniaceae; genus Dillenia; species Dillenia turbinata. The sequence continues at coordinate 19,591,180 of JBAMMX010000016.1, read as the reverse complement.
AAAAAAGAGAGCACAACTATTCATCTCAATCACCTAGACTAGACACTCAATAGAACCCATTTGGCCTTAAGAAAGAATCTTTCTGTCATTTAAAGTCTCATATATATACAAAGCAAAATTAATTACTTCCCTCTCCTTAAGATTTCTATGTCAACACCATTAAGAGGCTATGGAGTTCCTCCAAACATGCTAGGTCTTGTGTAGATAAGCTTGCTTGCAACAACCCAAGGAAGGAACTACAAACAACACCAAAGAATACCTCATCACAATCTCATGAAAGTAAAGCCAGTCGATATCCAACCTTCCTCATCAAATATATCGTGAAAGCATGGACACTCAATATCCACTATTCCATATAGCATGCATAATTCACATTGGACGTTGTGTTCATTTCAAGAACATGTAGGATGTGACATTCATATAATCTTCAAATATTTGCTAAACATTTGATAACACACCTAAAGTTACTCATCATACCAAATACTTCTCAAATGAATGTTAAATACTTAAGATTACTTTATGTAGACCCCCTTTCTTTTAACTGTAATTATGGCTAAGTGCATCTTGTTTCCAATAGCATGACCACCCATTTGCTTGAAATTCACCATTTCCTTATTGAATGCCTACTAATATAAGCTTCGTGCCTGTTAGTTATCTTCTAAAAAATGATTTTACAATATAATGATCAAATGCTATCAACTCCCTAATTCTCTTGCTAAAAGTAAGATTTGATAAGCCAATCTTTGGTCACTGTAGAGATTGATTGATCCAATATATATATAAAATAATCTGTATTAATAATATCCTATAGACTGTACTAAAACAACTAGATGGTTTGCATCATATAAATCATCTTTCCCAAGTCTCTATTACCTCACCTTATCAAATATTCCTCCAACATCACATTTAGGTAGTAATTAGCTTCAATAGAATAATTTACAAGTCCATATCCCATTACATAAGTCTCTTCCCACATCTCCTCGATATGCCCTAGATTAAGTGGAAAAATTCAATTTGCTAGAAATATTAGAACCACCATTTTTTTGTATTATAGAAAAATAATATATATATATATATATACAACCAACAAATGCTGAGTCCTCAAGTACTAGTCAATAGGGCTCTTGAGTTGTAATGCCAGTTCTTATAAAATACACCCATGAGAATTTATCCTATATTTTAATCATAAATAATTTCACATTACTATACTAATTATACATATACGCCAAACTCTTAATATCAAGATATAGGCCCGAAGGCCAAAACTACTACTAAGGTTCCCACCATTTGGCCAAACAAACCAAAGGTCATCTTTGGTCACATCTGAGTGACTATTTACCGAGTGATACATTACTCAAGTTGCAGAGGTGGAGTGGAAAATGTTTAATTCGAGTTCCCTATTCTTCATCTAGGGAACAAAGTTCTACAAAGAGGGTCTCAGCTTAACAATTGAAATAGAAACTAACCCAAGTGCTTAACCCCCCCAAAAAGATAATTCCTAACTTCCTAAGACCCGTAGGAGGCATTTTAAAATTATTTGGAATACTTTGAATATCAAACCATTTAAAAATAGTTTGAAAACAATTGAAAACCTTTAAAATATTTGGGAAATATTTCAAACCATTTTACACATTCTCAAATTGAAACCTACACTCTAATACCACTAAAGTTGTCATGCCCCGACCCGTAAGTCCTGGCGCGCAACAACTGCCGCGCTACTCTGAAACAAGTGTGAACCCCCACCTGTATTCCAAGGTATTGCAAGGCATTCCAAAATTTTAATCATTTCCAAACAAATATTAATCACCAATTGGCCATCACAACCTATCGTTTCCAAACCAGACTTCAAAGGGCCATCCCGACCATCAAAATCAATTTTTCCAATTCATCACAACCCATTTTTAGCAAAAAAGAAAAATGCACAAAATTCAAAAAAATAAAAGAAAATGGTCCTCAATTTAAGTACACAAAAATCATATTCAAATCACAAATCAAATAAATATTGAACAAATTTGGATGTCAAAATAGTTACAAAAAATGCCTCCTTTTTGGGTCCACAAATACCTCAAGCCAAAAAGACTATTACTTGAGGAAATCCAATCGACTAAGCTTCCTTGAATCTGGCATTAGGCAATCCCAAGTCTATGCTTTCAATCTAAGCTTCATCTGAAAAAAATTAGAGAAAGGGGAGTGAGTATTAAAAGTATTTAGTGAGTGAAGTGCAATGACATGCTAAACATGAATGAGGGGTGAGAGTGGTGGTACCAAACACATATATCAAAGTGTATTCCGATGTAAATATGAAAGTCATTTTCACAAAATAATTTTTTTTAAACAAATCTCCCATGACTCATACATTATACGTCGACAACCCATTTTCATTTTTTTCTTTTTTATTTTTAAATTTTCTTTGGCATTACTGAAATCACTATTCTCCCAATGGCCGTTGGTAGAATCTACTAAGGGGTTTTTCTATAATTCTACATATAAACATTTCCCCATGCTTGTCGTTGGCCTGAAGTTTTCGTGGGGTGCTACCACGTCATCACAGACAACTTAAGGGGTTCTCCATCTCACTTACTTCCAAGCCATAGTTTATACTAGCCTTAACCATGCCGCCCCGATGGCTCGATCCGTAGAAGACTTAACATAGACTATAGTCTTTTCCTTGCACCATGTTACAAGGCTATACATTTTATCATTGACAAATTGTGCTCATATACATAAGAGAGCAAATTTACAATTCATAAATCAAAATTCTATCGTAACATGATGCAAACAATTCAATGTTCAATAAAGGAGTCATTATCAATAATTCAATTTAGGCACACTACAATCACGAAGGATTTCAAAACCATTTCAAGTTCATTTCAAATTTCATTTCACAAATCCAAATTAAAAATCATTTTCTTATTCATTCTTAACATAGCCATCCACTTACCTTTTTGTGAGAGTAAACACTCTCAATTTCAGCCAACAATAAAGTTTACTCAAATGATAATCTTTCTTTGGGCTCCAATTGCCTTAGACCAAAGTCAACAATTCCAATTTATCACTTAATCATTTATAGAGTTAGGGTTAATCATTTTCCCCTAAACATAGCATAAACCCTAATTCCTAAAATTTCTAAAATCCCTAAATCTATGTTCTAATTGCTTCATTCACACACCAATTGTAATTATATACCATTAACATTCATAAATTTTCCCAACTTTTAACATTCCTAAATCTAGGGTTAAGTCCCAAATTCACACTCTTCAAATATCAACTCATATTTCAAGATTAAGTAAAGTAAACTCAAATTCATAATGAAAGGGAGCATTACCTTTGTATGTGTCACCAATTTCATCCCCAAGTTGAGATATCACCAAATCCTAGATTTTCTCTCTCTAGAAAATCTTGTTCTCTCTCTAGATTTAATCTTCTAAATGCTTGCTTGAGGGTTTGGGAAGATTAAATCTATGGGTGTTTATATATTTGATTGATTGTAAGAAGGGAAGGAGAGGGGGAGAGAGAGAGAGAAGGTACGAATGAAGTAGAGAAAGAGAGGGAAAGAGGGTTGGATTGGAGAAAGGGGGAGAAATGAGTAAATGAATGTGTGTTTGGGTGTTAATAATAGTTGGGTGACATTTTATCAAAATACCCCTTATTAATCAAAGATTTTAAATGAGTTTATTATCTTTTCCATTACTACATAACAATATATTGCTTATGGCTTATCGATATACTCAGTCATATTTCTGGAGAACTATGATGGAGTTCATGTATATTAATACATCTATCAAGATATACCGATATGCTAATTCATAGCCTCAAGAGGATTGTAATAGATACCTCATATATCGATATATTCATTGGAATATATCGATATGCTAATTTATAGTCTCAGAATAACCATTGTAGAGATCAATATATCAACCCAAACCTCTAAGATATATCAGTATACCAAATCACTATCTTAGAAGTTTTGTAACAGGGATCCAATTGTCAACTTGATGCACTTAAATATATCGATACACAAAATTACACTCTCAAAAGGTCTGTAACAGGGTTCATTATATCAACCAAATGCACTTAAATATATCGATATACAAAATCACACTCTCAGAAACCTATTATAGGGATTTGATATATCCACCCAAACTACTCAACGTATCAATCCACCACATCAAAATTGTGTCATTTTCATCTATATGTCATAGCAACTCATCAAAATGAGGTTCATAGACCATCTTTCAATACCACATAACCAATAAGATCACAAATCGTTTCAGAATTGCATAAAAAAACTTATTAAAAATTCTGACAACGAATTTTCAGTGTTACGTACATGTTCAAAGACTGTACCAACGGCAAGAAAGGCAGCCCAAGAAAAGCCAGCACCAAGTCCGAACCATCTAATTAAGGAGGAAGCAATCTAGTCGGTAAACTCAACTCTGGTGGTTGCCTTGGTAGTCTTTTTGTTGCTATACTTTAACTGAGACTAGACTTGGCTGCTCTGAAGAAGTTATTGTTAGAGGTAGAGAAAGAGGTTGTGGTTATGGAGGCGGAGTTGGTTATGGTGATGGTGGAGGATGGGTTTGTGAAGACAAAGAGACATGAGGAGTTCTTGTAAGTGAATGAGAAATAAACGGTGGAGATCCAAAGGAAGTAGACATATTTTGGGATAATATCTTGGTTAAGATATTTGAGGTGATATATGAGTTGCTTAGCAACTCAGTCTTTGCTGCTGCAAAAGGTAAGAGGTTGGTCCCCTACCTTATCCTTCTCACAAGAGAAGTTTTCAACTGTGGGCTCTCACTACTTTTTTTTTTTTTGGCAATTGGATTGAATTACTTAATAATAGGGAAAGGGATGGCTTTTCTGCTACCCATAAACTGGACAAGTGAAATTTGATTTCTTTGTCATCTAAACTAACACTAATAATTGTGGGCTCTCACTTTCTTGTGAGTTTTGCCACAAGTACTTGTCTAAGAATTGGTGGGTAAATTCCTTTTCATGCATCAGCAAGAAACTCCAGAACATTATCAAAGGTAGGAGAGCTAATGGTAAATAGTGGCAAATGTTTTCCGGTCTAAGATTTTACATTTCTTTCTCTACATATGTAAATTGTCACTTGAGAGAGAGAGAAAGAGAGGAACCAACGAGCTATAACTCTACTTGCACCATCCTCTTTCCCTTCTCCTAGAGGTCTCACACTACAAAAAAACCAAGGTTTTGTGATGAAAATTGCAACAAATTGCTAAAAAAAATTGTTACAAAAAAATTTGCGACGAATTTAGTAACAAAAATATTTTCGTCGCTAATAAATTGTCGCAAATATTAGCGACTAAAAAATTTAGTTTTTGTCGCAAAATTTGCAACAAAATATTTTTGTCGCAAAATTCATCGCAAATATTAGTCAGAAATAAATATTTCATTCCAAAATTAGCGACTAATTTTGCTACGAAAAATAATTTTGTTGCAATTTTGACAAATCTTATTTCGCCGTAAAATTTGCGACGAAAATTATATTTTGTGCCACAAAATTATTTTTCATCACAGAATTGTCATCGCAAAATTACCGACGAAAAAATTCGTTGCAAATTTTGCAACAAAAATAAATTTGTGGCAAAATTTGTTGGAAATATTTAGCCACAAATATTGTTTTCGTCGCAAATTAGCGACAAGAAATTTTCATCGCAAAATCAGCGATGAACATGTTTTTGTTGCAAAATTAGTCACTAACTTGAATTTATTGGCCAATTTAGCATCGAATCTTGTATTTTTTAGTGATGAAATTTGCGATAAGTATAACTATCAACGACAAATTTTATGATGAATTTGTATTTTTTGCTATAAATATACGTTTTATTAGCATATTTAGACTATTTTTTTCTATATGACCTGGTTTTATACCTACACATCCTACATTATCAACAACTAACCATCCAACCATCATCAACATCAAATTTTTGTTGTCTGTACTCAGCAGTGCAACTAACTATCTAATAAGATCAATCAACTAAGATTTTAATAACTAATCATCATAGCAGTATCAAACACAAGCAAAACAACATAAGTTCAAATATCAACAACCATAGACAACCAAGAAAATCAAAGCATCGAGTATCAAATGTAATAGTCAAATAACAATACATAATCTCAAGCACGACCACCACCATCATCATCATCGAATATATCATCACCATCATCACCATCACGAGCATTATTAGGAGGAGATAGAGAAGGGGGAATCTGACTTGGAGCAGAAGCTAACTGAAGATGCTGCATGATTAACATCTACTATGCGTGGAACTCGTTAAATTCTTATATGTGTTGTGTGCAAAGTTTGTTCAATTCATAATCTCTTTGCCTCTGTAATGCGCGTACCTCTTGAAATTCATTGTCCCTTCGCACTAGTAGGTCTTTCAAGTGGCTCACCTTTTAATTTAATTGCTTTATTTCTACCTTTACTACTAGTAGGGTGGAAGAAGATATATCAACAATTTTGCAAGTTCTGCTCAAAGAACCAATCCCAAGTACTCTACCACCCCCTTTTGGTCCACCAGTTACCTTGAGTCATAGAGCCATACTATGAATAGATGGCTCAGATGAGTCAGCATCATCACTAACACTCGAACTTCTCAGTAAAAACTCATCAAATCTCTCCTATATTGTCATGAGGAAAATTAAAATAAATTTACAATAACAATATAATAGAAATACATATAATCTTGATTACACATATATATATGAAGGAAAATAAAAAATTAGTAATATGAATCATTAGACTATATTACTTGTTTACAAAAAGAGCAATACTTCTACAAATGTTACTTCATAGGATCTAAATTATGAACATTCATATTAACATTAAATAAGTTGAAAGTTGTGAAAAAAATAAGAAAATCTCTATTAAATGATTTATTATTCGAAAATTATATATAAATGACAACTGGATATTTCAAAGATATAAGTGAAAACATGCAAAGTGGACATGTTGAACGTTCAGTTTTTATAGTTTAAACTAGGAATTATTGAATGAAAGGATCTCTTTTAAAGTATAGCTAAGTACAGCAAAATAGGGATTGAGTGCAAAGGCTTTATCCAAAATTGGATTAATAATGATGAAATAGAAGACTATATATTAGGAATCAAAGAATCAAGTAAGCAATGAAAAGAAACTTAGGAGAGACTAACATAATAAATTCATGTTCCTATATTGTTATAGTATGTTCAACATAATATTTTCAAATCAACATTGAAAATGTCCATTAAATAATTAAAAGTTTTGAAATTACATATCTTGATTGGTCTAGCTCTCTCCTTGCTTCACATCTTGTCTTTTTCTTTGAAATGTCCGTATGAAAGTGTCTATGAATAATGGCTCGATTCTCATTTCCTTGGCCTAAAAAAACACTGTTAGAAATAATGAAATAGTTTGATTTAGATTAAAAAATTAGTGTTTGAATAAAATTAACAATCTATTTCTATATTTATCGATATTGATTGAGCCTCCCGTATATGTCGTAGACAATTCCCCAGAATTATAAACTTGATTTTTCTTATTCTATTCACTCCGTCATCTGCTTTCCTTGGATTCCCAAAGACCCACAATCCTACCTCAATTCTGCTCGGTGATGCAGTTTGGCCTCTTTCCATTGGTTTTTGCATAATTTAGTACGTTTCGGATGTGATCACCATATTTTTTTCTAAAAATCCTTGTTATTTCCAACTGTTCAGTATCATCCCAAGCGAATGTTCATTGCAACGGAAAAAAAAATCAATTGATTATATTAAATTTATAAACTTAGTTTCATATACAAATTGATTGGGATAACTTATCTTGAACTCGCTCCACCATAGTTCTTTTGTTGCTTCTGGGGTGCTTGTGAAAGTCATCGAAACCCTTTTTCAATGGTTATTCACTATTCTATTGAGCTCATGAATAACATGTACAAAATTTATAAATCTATCGCAAAGTTACAAATAAACAATGTTAAATAAGTAAGATAGTAAAAAGAATCATATGTTTTATAAATAAAAGAAACAATACATATGAAATTTTAAAATTTAGTACTTACAAATCTCCGCAAGGTGTGATCATCTCTCGGTTGTCTTCCCTCTCAACATATGAATGTTACACCGAAGGGGACGACAAAGATACATTACTAGTCATCTATTGAGAATGGGAAGGTGCTACAACGAAGGAGAGGGCAAAGGTACATTAGCAGCAAGGGAATGAGATTACGAAGGTGCTAAAGCGGACTGTGATGGTGAAGAGAGTGATCTTCCATCAGTATTTTATCTATGGCCGCCACGTCGAAACTGTCAACCATAAATATTAGAATGATAAAGAAAATAAGAATGACATATTCACCAGATACATAATGAAGTACATGAAAAAACTTACCATATTTAAATTGACAAACTAAATGCAAGAAATAAGGCACCAATATGTTAAAAAATCCTCTCTAATGACCTATAAAAAAAATAGTATATTAACAAATGAAATATATAAATTTAAGCATGAGAGAGTAAATAAACAACAAATTGAGTAATGAGATTTGCAAATTAATACTAAACTAACTTACCCGCTATAAAAAATAGATTACCATATATAAAGATAAATATCAGATTTTTATTATATTAAGAGAACAAAACTTACCTACCATCAAAAATCAAAGTTCTCATTGTCATTTTTATCCCCATCATCTGTCTCAAAATAAGACTGTTCAATATCATCATCATCATCATCATCCTTATCCTCATCATCTGTCTCAAAATTAGATTCTTTATCGTTATCCTCATGAATTTCACTTGGATCCACATCTATCACTACTCTGCTATGATCTTATAACGTTGGAATATTATATTCCTCGGTCCGAAATGTGTGGGCACTTCCTCTTGTTGATATGCTATATCTTCCCAATGTTCCTCAATTTTTTTTTCGTGATTTCATTTTACAAACACCCTACAAATCAATTTTGTCACGTTTCAAACTAGGATATAATGCATAAAATACTTGAATCGCTTGTTGTGCCAACACAAATGGTTTGTATCTCTTATACAATTTCTTATGAATTATTTCAACCAAATTAAACTGTGGATGAACTTTTATCCCTTTGACGGGGTTAAACCATCGACACATAAATAAAACAACCCGTAATTCTGATCCAGGGTACTCTACCTCTAGGATTTTATCCAACAAACCATAAAAATCATTTTTTGCACCTCCATTACTGAATGATTGAACATAAACCCTATTATTCATTATAGTTTTCTCAATTCCATATTCTTGAGTATGAAAATTATATCCATTTATGAAATATGTTGGCCAAGTTCATATCCTTGATTTTGGACCCCATGATAGATGGATTAGCAATTTTTACTCAATTTGAGCTTGATTATTATGAACCTAAAGTCAAGTAAATATATTAATATGTTTTAAAGTAAAGATGTAAATAATTTATAGTCTACTTACATATTTTTTGAACCATGGTGCAAATTCTTTATCACAGAAACGATTAAACTCATATGTCCAAAGTTCAGAATATAAGTTTCGAAAAATCATACCAACAAAGAAAACAAATTTTATCACAAACAATTTACGACATAAGAAATACATAAATTAGTAAATATATACTAACTCGAAATATGACGTCACTTTTGGACAGTTTAATAAAATATATGTATGGCTGCTAGCCATTCTTTACCAGTTAAGTATTTATGCTTACAAGGTCCACTTGGTCAACCAAGGTAGTCAAAAATTGAAAATGGATTCAAACAGGGATCAATAGGACCCTCATCATTTCTTCCCACTCTTCGCCTCTTGCACTATATGTGAGGCTTAAAATAATATAATGCAAACGTTGTTATTTCCTCCATAATGTATGCATTAATAATAAAGACTTCAACATGTTCCTTATTTTTTTACTTTTTTCTTCAAATGATATAGAAATCTAATTGTAATAAAACAAAGTGTATTAGAAAATAATATATAATGAAGTTAGTCATTTTATATGAATTGAAAACGAAGTATAGAAGATAAAAAATTCACTTTCAAATGGATACATCCATCGAAATTAGACGAAACCTCCAACTTTGGCCTCATATGGCAAGTGAACCAAAAGATGTTCCATGGAATTAAAAAATGATGGTGGAAATATCCTTTCTAAATTACACAAAATGATTGGAATATCTCTCTTTAACGTCTCCATGTGTGAATGTCTCAAATACTGTCGAGCAAATGTCATGAACGAAAAGGCTTTACTCTGTAATGGTAACTTATACAAAATTTGGTAAGAGTCTCTTCAAAGCAAAAGGAATTAGTCTTTCTATAAATATATGACAGTCATGACTTTTCAAACCAATCGACTTGCATTCTTTCAAATCGACGCATCTCCCTAGATTTGAGACATACCTCAATGGTTTCAACCATTCATAAACAGTCTATCTGATCCTTATTTAATGTATAAACTACCTTTGGTTTTGGTCCCCTACTACTTTCATCGACATCAAGAGTGGGTCGTTTATAAATAAATCGCGTATCTTTTCTTACATTCAAGTTGTCTTTCATTTTTCCAGTGATATCCATCACTGTATTTATCAGATTATCAAAAACATCATTCTCAATATGCATTACATCAAGATTATAATGAATCAGATGAGTCCTCCAATATGGTAAATCCCAAAATATACTTCACTTAATCCATTTATGCGTACTTCCATAGCCATATGTTGTATCATGTTGCTCTTTAATAACAGATGGAAAGTTAAGTACTCTATACCAAATTTATTCACCAGTTAATCTCAATGGGTGAGGTGTTCTTTCAATTCTATTCTTAGTGAATTCTTCTTTATTCCTTCCGAATTTATGATTTAGCGATAAAAATTGTCTATGACAATCAAAATAACTCGCCTTCTTCCCATGTTTCAATCTGAATGATTTTGATCTTTCCATACATATTGGACATCCTAAAATCCTTGCGGAACTTCATCCCGATCACATACCATAAGCCGGAAAGTCATTTATGGTCCAAAGAAGAGCAGTCTTCATTACAAATATCTGATTAGTATGAACATCCTATATAAGAACACCTTTATCCCATAGTTGTTTCAACTCTACAATCAGTGGTTGCATGTAAACATCAATTAACTTCTTTGGATTTTACGGGCCAAGCACGACCAATGTCAAAAACATATAAGGTGTCTTCGTGCACATACCAAGTAGAAGATTATAGAGAGTTAAGATAACTAGCCAATAAGAATAAGTTCTTCCTGATTTGCCAAATGAAGCAAACCCATCAACACAGAGACCTAACCTAATGTTTCGAGTCTCTTTCGCAAACTCAGGATATATTCTATCAAGATATTTCCATGCCTTTGTATCCAAAGGATGACACATTAGCCCCTCTTCTATTTCATGATTTGCATGTCAAGTCATGTGCTAAGCAGTGGTTTTAGATGCATAAAGCCTTTGTAACCTAGGAGTTAAAGGCAAATAAAACATTTGTCTGTATGGTTTACGTCGTTGATTACGATCCGACCTCCTAGTACTCTTGTACCTACATTGGTTATATAATTTACAAAATTCTGCATTTTCATCATCTCTCGAATATAACATACAACCATCTTTGCAAACATCAATCCTTTCTACCAGCTTTTTCATACTGTAGAAATCAATAGGCATAATGTGATCATGCGATAATACTTCTCTAATAAGTTGAATAAAATCATTAAAACAATCCTTAGACACATTATGCTCTATTTTGACATTCAACAGTCTTGCGATTAGAGATAACTTAGTGTGGCAATCACAGTCAGCCCACAAAAATTCATCTACAACTCTAAACACTTCCTGAAATTGGAGAGATTGTTTATTATTCACATTTTCATCACTTGTTACTCCTACCTCTTCCAATTATGATGCGTAACTAGTATACATTTGATTAAATATTGGAGCAAAACTAGTATTTGCAGCGCTTGGTTCGAAAACAAAATTCTGACCCGCTGCATCAATTACCATCCTTTGATATGGATTCAATTGATCATAATAACTCTGATCTTTACTAACTGAGAATTGTATGTTTCGTCCATACTCTTCATCAGATTGAATGGTTCACTATGACATGTCTAATTATAGTAATTCGGGGTAAAACCAAATCTATAAAGATATTTTCTAACTTTATCACTCTGAAAATATTTACCATTACGACACTTTCTACACGGACAGCTTAACTTATTCACATCCATAAACTCAACTTTATTATAGGCAAAATCCAAAAATTGTTCCAACCCAATTATAAACTCGTCAGTTAAACCTCCACGTTCAGGTAAGTTCTTTTTATATATCCAACCTCTTTCGTTTTGTATTTTCCCTATTTACAAATTTAAAATTTATGAAATATTAATAAAAACTACAACAAATAAAAGTTATTTGATCGGAGTAAAAAAACATTAAGATTACATTGATGAAATATATAAACAGATGCGTTGCTAGAATATGTGATTGTTTAACTAATAGAAATAAGATTACGTTAAAACTTAAAAATTATAAGTGTACACAAACTTATAAAATTACGTATTAAAATATTAAATATTATAGCGTTAATTTTATAAAAAATTAATATAATATTAAACAATATTATAAAATTAATTAATATTAAACTAATTTTACAAAGTATTACATAACATTAAATATTACCATATAATCAAAGAAAATATTAAATATTTAACATTAACATATTTGATTGTCTAACTAATCGAAATAAGATTTACTATAAATTGTCATTGATTGTTAACCTAATGTTTAAAGTAAACTGATATCAACACATGGGATTGCAAATCTATATAAAAAATAAAAATTAACAAATCATAATAAAATAGTAACATCATTAAATCAGCCACCAAATATAATTATAAGAAGCACAAATGAAGGAAGTAATATAGAAATAAAAATAATACAAACATATAAATTACATAATCACATTTTTCACTTCCAAAAATTATAAATTACTTATCATCACAGCATAAATTAAGACGTTCCTCACCACCAAATAATATTCCATCAATGGTCTCGGATATCAATAGCAGTAACAACTTCTAATCCAAATGTTCGACAATGGCAAACCTAGAGACAACAATAACAATTATAAATAATTAAGATATTATTAAAACAAAATTATAAAATTTATTTTTTTTAAAAAAATAACATTTATAAAAAATATTTAACCAAAAAAAAAAAACTTACAATTGGTCACAAAAGGGGGAGCCCCTCCCTCGTGGCTGCATAGCGAAGAGGCCAACGGCCCCATCATGGTAGGGCTGCGAAGGGGGCAGCGCCCTTTGTGTGGCAGGGCCGCAAAGGGGCAGCCCCCTTCACGCAGCCTTGCCCCTTCACGTGGGCCCCCTTCGCATGGTTGGGATGCGGTCGCATGGAGAGGGAGGCTCCCCCTCCACGAAAGACGATAAATCCGGTGGCTGTGCCACCGAATCTGCCTTGTATAACACAGATCCGGTGGTACACTGCCGGATCTACCTTCCTCTTTGTAGATCCGGTGCTGCCATCAGATCTCCATCCCGCATTTGCGAGAAAGAGAGAGAGAGAGAGAGAGAGAGAGAGAAATTACCTTTCACCATCGCAGATCCGCCATTGAAGCACCCTTCGTAGCTCTCGAACCAATCTCCCTTCACAACTTTTCGAAAATTAGAGAAATTCACTAAGTACAAATGAGAAAGAAGAGTGAAGTTTGAGAGAAAAATAGAATTCTGTGATGAAATATTTTTGTTACAAATCAATGATGAAAACTCTCTTCGTTGCTGATCTACGACGAAGAGAGTCGCAGATCAGCAATGAAGGTAATCTTCGTTGCTCATTTGTAATGAAGGCTTATCTTGGTCGCAGATTTCAACATTGAAAGCTTATCTTTTTCATTGATTTCAGCGATGAACAATATATTCGTTGTTGATTCAGCGATGAAAATGAGATTTGTCACTGAAATCAGCAACGAACGGCTTTTCCGTTGCTGAATTAGCGATGAAAAATTATTTTCATCGCAATTTGTAACAAATTTAGCAACGACGCTTGTGATTTGTGATAAATTTTGTAACAAAAAATTCATTGAATGTACTAAATTGGGAACCAAATAGACAAACTATTAATGATATTTGCCAATGATGCATACTATAACATAATTATAGAAAATATTCATTATGTTGATTAGTAATGAACAAATGTTCCTCCTTTAACTCTTACTTTAGTGAATCGAATACTTAAACAAATTTATAAGTTTTTGACTAAAATGAATGTATATTTTTATCATTATATGAAACAACTGCACCACTATAAAAGGCAACACTATATTACCATTTTTTTATATAAATAGAAAATGAATGAATTTTTTTTTTTTTTTATTAAAAGTTATTGGTTTGGTGAGCATCTTAAGATTCTTTTCGCTTTCAATGCATGTTTCCATTTTTAAATCAATTTTTAACTCTAGAAAATGTTAATAATAGAAATAATTAAAAAATAATACATAAGGAAGCGAAAAAGGAATTTAAGTGTAAAATATCAAATAAGATATCAAATTAGTGACGAATTTTACCATCGTGTTTGTCGTTGATTGGCAACAAATTTAGTGACAAATAATCGAATTTCTGTGATAAATATATGTTTTCGTCCCAGATTTTGCGATGAATAAATTATTTGTTGCTAAATTTGCGACAAATTTTTTTTTCATCACAAATTTGTGACAAATATTTTTCTCCGTCACAAAATTTGCAATGAAATACAATTTCATCGCAGAATTTCTGACAAAATAGTTTTTTTGTCACAAAATTTCCGACGAAAATATTTTTGTCACAAAATTTGCGACGAAATACAATTTTGTCATAGGATTTCTAACGAAATAGTATTTTTTGTCGCAAAATTTCCGACAAAAACATTTTTGTCACTAAATTTGCGATGAATTTTCTATTCGTCGCTAAATTAGCGATGAAAAGCTATTTTGTTGCTAAATTAGCAACGAAAAGCTATTTCGTTTCTAAATAAGCGACGAAGTTGATATTTGTTGCAAATTTAACAATAAATTTATATTTTCATTGCTAATTTGCAACAATTTTGCGATGAATATTTTTCATGGAAAATTAGCCACTGATTTTGCAACGAAATTTATTTTCATTGCTAATTTTGTGACGATATTTTTTTGTTGCTAATTTCATTTTTGATTTGCTACGATTTCTTTTTTGTTGCTAATTTTGTTGCAGATTTGCGACGAAATGTTTTCATTGCTAAAATTCATCACTAAATCAGTATTTTTTGTAGTGTCAAGTTTAAACCTCACCAATATACTGAGAAAAAAGAGTGAGGACTTGGGGTATTGACAATCTTAAGAAAATTTGTATTGGGAAAACTTTAAGCAACAAAATAAAAATTCTAGATATTGATAATTTCAGACCCACTTGTGATAAGAACATATTTTTAATCATCTTTATGCACTTCTCAAAGAAAGAATAATCAATGAAAATGGGGAAAAAGGAAACAAAAAAAGTACATCAAATTCAAAATTTAATTTACAAATAAATACATAACATTGGAGATGGCTGCATCAACAAGCCAAAATGAAGAAAGGAGAATCACAATCATCCCATGTCTGAACTATGTGTTGGTCACAATCTTCAACAATCTTTTTCATAGTTTTTTCTCCTACTTAAATCAGGACTTGCCTCCACTTCTTACATGCATCACCTTGATTCAAGTTTAGTTTTTCGTTATCGGCCGGCTTAAGTCTAATCCTTGATTTCAATTTTAGCCTGCATTGTCTTGTGCTCCTTATGAGCTGGATTGGCCCTTCTCTTGACCCCTCTTTATTGATATTGTTCGTCTCGGCACTTGACAACTAGTTATAGGCTTTTGTAATGGCTTCAGAGTGGCCATGATCTCTACAAATAATGGCCTCAATTTTGGATCTCTACAATTTATCATTCAAACAAGCATTAGTGCCTAATGTTCTTAACAATCACTCAACCCCAAGGGATGTGCAATGCTGAGATACAATAAACCAAGCACTTACGAAGAATATAAGGCAATACAAAAGATAGTCCTTAAAGAAAGAAAACTTTTGTACACAATTGTTGGAGTCAATTTTTGCTCCATAGATACCTGCTCTTCCGAGTTAAGCGGTGAGCCGATGACGGTGGTGTTCATTGGTTCTTCATAGATAAGAAATCTGTAAAAACCCGATCGAGGCTGGCCCAGGGGGACTCTGACATTCAAGTCAGTATAAGTGATAAATCAAAGACTGATAGTAGTCGTAAATATCATATCTACGATTGTGTATAGAGTAGAATACGAAAGCATACCTCTGATCATATAAAATTGAGCATGAAACCCTACATTTGTCAGTTTATGTAAATAGGTATGAAACCCCCTCTGAATGACATATAAAATTGGGTATGAAACCCCCTCTAACTGATATACGGAATTGAGTATGGAATCCTCCTCTGAATGACATATAGAATTGGGTATGGAACCCCCTCTAACTAATATATGGAATTGGGTATAAAACCTCCCTCTGAATGATATATAGAATTGGGTATAGAACCCCCCTCTGATCGATGTATAGAATTGCCTCTCTCATGTATAAAAACTGAGTCCTCATGAGGGTTGTCTATGCTCTGTATTTATAGTCCTCCTAGGGGTGTAAAAAACCCTAGTTTACTTTTATCTGAGGTCTTGCAAAATGGTAGGGATTGTAATTCAAGAATTCTGGAAGATTTAGACTTCCTTGAGATTAAGGAAAGTTTAGAATTTTAGAAAGATTCTTTTCTTTCATGAGAGTCCACAAGAATTAAAATCCTATAAGAATACAGAAAGACTTGAACTTGGTGGTGATTGCCTTCCTTATCAAATAACCATGAATGATTTTGGAAATATGTTAAGTAGGGCACTATCATTTACCCACACTTCGAATGACATTTTGAGGAAATGGTATTAGGAGTAGAGTGGATCGGAAGAGGCCTCTCAAGAGACCGAGAGGTCGAGAGACCAACACGTCGAATGATCAAGAGATCGAGACACTGACAGGTCGAACAATCTAGAGCTTGCAAGACTCACAGGTCGAACGATCGAGAGATGGTGAGACAAACAGATCGAATGATCGAGCGATTGAGAGACCGACAGGTCGAAAGATCGAGAAATTGTAAGACTGACAGGTCAAACGATCGAGAGATGGCGAGATCGACAGATTGAAAATCGAGAGATGGTGAGACTGACAAGTTAAAGATTGAGAGATTGAGACTGAAAAGTCAAGTTATCAATGAATCGGGTGATCAGAAGGTCGAGAGACCTAAGTGAGAGCGTTTCAAGAGAGTTCGGTCAAAAAAGTTCAAACAATTGATAGTGGGTCGTGTCCACCCATCAAGAAGATATACTCAACATGCTATGTTAGAAAGAGTGCTCGGTCAATAAGATCCAGTTGATAGGATAGGCCGTGTCTACCCATCTAAGAGATAAACAAATCGACGGATGGGGAGATCAGGTGATACGTAGGTCGAGAGTCCAATAGGTCGAGTGATCTGAAGATTAGGCGATCAAGAGAAGATATAGGACTGAGAGATGGAGTCATTGAGAGACTCTCTTAGCAGATTGTAGGCTTCGTGAGCTCCAAACCTAGTGGTGATAAGTTTTTTAAGTCGTTTGGGCCATGAACATTCAAAATCTTAAATAATATTGAGAGCCGAGCAAGTATCTAATGGGGAGGGGCAATAATCAGGAGACACAAGACCAAGATAGGATTTTACTTACTTTGCCGAGAGCAAATCGAGTGATCTATTAAAGATCAGCTAATAGAATGAGAGGTTAAGTGTCTGAGAAGTCGGGAGACCAAGAGATCACTAGAGATTTGAATATTTGAATGAGTCTCAAGCAAATATTGCCTTCATTTGTAAAATATAGAAATCACATATCGAGTGAATCATAAGATACTGAGAGGTTAGGAGACCGAGAAGCTGAAGGGTCAAGAGGCTAGGGGGTTACGTGACCAAGAGTTCAGGTGAGCAGTGGTCAGGAGTATAGAGTGTTTGTGCTAAGAAAAGCAAAAGTAGAAGATCCAAAGATTGGCCTAGAGTCTATGTTTTGACAGAATGATGTAACTCTCGATGAGTGCGAGACTAGAGACTGACGCAAAAAAAATAGGACCAGGCTTTGTGTTCATGAGTATTGGCTTGTTGTCAAAGGCGTTATAGCCAAGAGAATATACTGGAGCAATATTGCAACTAGTGTGATGTAATTTCGAACAAAAAGAGAGTTGAATCTCGTTCGGTTTAGTAATAGTCATTTTAAACAGAAAACCAAGAGAAATAGAGTTGAATTCCATCCAGGGACTGGAGCTTATAAATAGAAAATCGAGAATGGGAGTTAGATCCCATCCGGTGTCGAGACCTCATGTAATATAGAATATTAAGGGAGAGAGTTGAATCTCATCTGGGGTGCCAAGGCCCTAAATAGGAATTGAGAGAAAGTAGATACGGAACCCATGTGAAACATAGGATTACAAGTGTAAGTTATATATATTCGGCTAGGAGTTGTATAGAAAAGAGGTCCATTAAGAGATTTCAATCGAAAGAATGAGCCTAGTTTGTCCCTCGGGGAGATACATTCCTAACGATAAACTCTGTTTGGAATGACTTATATGAAAGATTTCATTCGAAAAGATGGACTGCGTTTGCCTGTTCAGGAAGATATATTCCTAACGATAGGTTCCGTTCGGGAAGACTCGTTCGTTCGATAGACTGGACGATGTTTGTCTATTCAGGGAGATAAATCTCTAACGATAGACTCTATTCGGGAGTATTGGGCGACTCTGGCTTATTCGGGAGGACCGAACGACGCTTGCCTATTTGGGGAGATAAATCCCTATTGATGGACTTTGTTCGGGAGGATTGGGCAACGTTGGTCCATTCTGGGAGATAGATCTCTATGTTGGACTCCATTCGGGAGGACTAGACGATACCGGCCCGTTCGAGGAGATATCAATGGGTCGAATAATCAAGAGATAGAGAGACTGATAAGTCAAACAATCAGGAGATCGACAGGTCGAGAGATCGACTGATTTACAAATTGAGCGATCAAAAGATCAACAGATGGACGGGTTGAGTAATCGAGGGGTCAGGAGATTAAAATACTGAGAGGTCCAGGTGATCGAGAGATTAAGAGACCAATAGGTCGAATGATTGAGTGATCTGGAGGTTGAGAGATTATCGAGAGATTGAGAGGTTGACAAGCTAAACGATAAAGAGACCGACAAGAGATTGAGAGGCTTACAGGTTGAATAATCGAATAATCCAAACGTCGAGAGATTGTCAAGAGATTGTGATGCTAACAGGCCAAACAGTGAAGAGATCGATAAGAGATTAAGAGGCTGACAGCCCGAACGGTGAGAAATCGATAGATCAAATAATCGAGGGCAATATAAGCCCGTTTAGGGAGATAAATCTCATTGGTAGATCAGAGCGACATGGATCCGTTTGTGGAGATAGATCCCATTGGTAACTCAAGGCAACATAGGGTCATTCGAGAAGATAGATCCCATCAATAGATCAGGATGACACGGGTCCGTTCGGAAAGATAAATCCCATCAGTAGATCAGGGTGGCATAGGCCTGTTCCGGGAGATACATCCCATTAGTAGATCAGGGTGACATAGACTTGTTTTGAGAGATAGATCCCATTGGTAGATTAGGGCAGCATAGGCCCATTCGGGAAAATAGATCCCATCTGTAGATTAGGACAGCATAGGCCCGTTTAAGGAGATATATCCTATCGGTAGATCAAAGCAACATGACCCCATTTGAGGAGATAGATCTCATCGGTAGATCAGGACGACATGGCCCTATTCGAAATGATAGATCCTATCGGTAGATCGGGGCGACATGGGTCCGTTTGATGAGATAGATCCTATCGGTAAATCAAGACGACATGGCTCCGTTCAGGGAGATTAATCCTATCGATAGATTACGGCGGCATAGGCCTGTTCTGGGAGATAGATCCTATCGGTAGATCAGGGCAACATGGGCCCGTTTGGGAAGATAGATCCCACCTGTAGATCAGGGCGACATAGACCCATTTGGGGAGATAGATCCCATCAGTAAATCAAGATAACATAGGCCCATTTGTTCGATAATGTACCATGAGACAAATAGTCGATAAATTATCCACACAAGGCCAAGAGAATGAGGGCGAAAGAATTACCTAAAATGGGGTACTCCCGACTATCTCGTCATGATTGTCGCATAGTCAAATTAATTTAAACTGTTGGAAAGAAGTGAACCAAGGTTTGGAATTTCTACGACTAGTCAGTCAGTTATTCCCACGGACGGTGCCAATTTGTTGGAGTTAATTTTTGCTCCATAGATATATGCTCTTCCGACTCAAGTGGGGTGCCGATGACAGTGGTGTTCATCGGTTCTTCATAGATAAAAAACCTACAAAAACCCCACTGGGGCTGACTCGCGGGGGACTCCGACGTTCAAGTCAGTATGAGTGATTAAATAAAGACTAATAGTAACCATAGATATCATACCTCTGATTGTGTATAGAGTAGAATATGAAAACATAGCCCTGATCGTAGAAGATTGAGCACAAATCCCTACTTTTGTCGGTGTATGTAAATAGGTATGAAACGCCTCTCTGAATGATATATAAAATTAGGTATGGAATTCCCTCTGACTGATATATGGAATTGGGTATAGAATCCCCTCTGAATAACATATAAAATTGGGTATGGAACCCCTCTCTGATCAATATATAGAACTGTCTCCCTCTCGTGTACAAAAACTAAGTTCTCATGAGGGTTGTCTATGTTCTATATTTATAGCTCTCCTTGGGGTGTAGAAACTAGTTTCCTTTTATCTAAGATCTTTCAAAATGGTAGATATTATAGTTCAAGAATTCTGGAAGATTTAGATTTTTTTGATATTAAGGAAAGTTTAGAATTTTAGAAAGATTCTTTTCTTTTGTGAGAGTCCACGAGAATTAAAATCCTATAGGAATATGAAAAGATTTAAACTTAGTGGTGATTGTATTTTTTATCAGATAACCATGAATGATTTTAAAAATCTATTAAATAGGGTACCGTCAACAATAATTTGCAAATTTCTACAAACACCACTTTTCCTTTATTGGATTCGAACTCTTTTCCTTGTCATGACTTGACAGGCAAATTCTGACAACTCAATGTACACAGAGATAACCCTAATTTCCCCGATTCATCTGTAAATTCAAAACATGGTGAAGGAAAATATGTAACCCTGGAATCCAAAACATGTACGACAACAAAAATGAAAAAATCCGCTCTGTAAACGTCCCAAAATCTTGAGTCTCAAATCCACAACAGAAACATTTCTGGAACACCAGTTCTGAGAGCATCACTGGTGGTAGTATATTTTCAAAAGAGAACATTGCTTAACTGGGATCAAGGCTAGGCGGACGGGCTCACCGTTAGTCCGGGCACCAAAGGAATATTTGACTCAATGAAATATACTAGAAAAGACTAAAAAAGAAAGAAAAAAAATTAAACACAAGCTTCAGCAGCATCTTTAACTATTAACACGGGCCATGAATTTTTTATCACTTCCGAAAGTCATGGGTCTAGGAACTCTATATTACAGATGAATGCAGTAAATTTCTTTTGAACCCAGAGGGAAAAAAAAAAAATGAAGATTGTGTGTGATGTCTGACATCATCCAAAACTTAAGTAATATTACAGCTGTGTCCTGAGTTCAGTTCAACAAATCTCCTCAATCTCTGATGGCAGTTTGAAGCTCTTATAGGCACAGCAAAATTTCTATTTCTGTTATGTCATCGCATTTGCTTCCTGGATTTCTGATTTACTTCTCCTTCTCATTTGTGAATTTAATAATTAATCATCTAACTCGGAAATGATGATTTAGGTGATGTATTTCGAATTTATCTTGTGTCATAAGCAGTGGCAAAGGCGCAATAAGGGCAGTGCACCACTGAAACTTTGGGATAACACATTGATATGTATACTTTTAGTAGCATTTCAGAAATTTGCCGCTACAAGTTTCAGAAATGCCACCGAAAGTTACAATAATGACACTAAAGATCTTAGAAATGCCACTAATTAAAATCCTTTATAATGCTCTTATTTCCCGGTAAATTATAATGCCTGCCCCTTAACCCACTGCATGTTGTACTTCACATAAAACACTCGTCTAGTGCACAAAGCACTCCCCGTCTTAGTGCGGGATAGAGAGAGGGTGAGCATATATGTATACAGTCTTCTCTTTATATTTTTGCAAAGCGGTTGTTTCCATCATATTGTATTTCGCATCCTTAAAATAAATTTCTGGCTTCGCCCACAAGCATGAGCGCATGAGCTACCATCTTAGTTCTTGTCATTTTTATGCAATCCAATTGTTGTGTGCCTCTGCTTTTGATCACATTGACCACGCACTACAACGGTTGAACATTAAAAGGGCATAACATAGACTAGTCATGGTCAGACATACAAGTTGCGGGCAGAAATGAGACTGGATATGCCCCCCCCCCCCAAAAAAAAAAAAAAGTGATTCGGAGTAGATAAAGGAGAAAAAAAAAATTGAGATTCTGAATAAACTCACGTTTGCCAGCACTTCAGAATAATATTTGCTACCACAGGATCAACATCATCTGGGATGTCAAGCCGTTGATGCTGAAATCCAACTGCACCAACAACTTGCATTCGGTTCATTCCTCCCCATGGTTGTTGCATCGTAGACAGCTCACATAGTATGACACCAAAACTATAAACATCACACCTGCATGTTTTATCCACTTTTTAATAAATTATTGTCCAATGTAAACCAAGAAGCCAAACCATTTACCCAAAATAAACTGATAATGCAATGGGCAAAGAAAAACGACGTACTTTTCATGCGAATGTTCATTCCTTAACACTTCGGAAGCCATCCACTCTGCCTATAGAATAGCCAATGGATAGGAAATAATATAACTGTGTGCTTATTATATGAATACTCAAGATTATAAACATTGGAGGAAAAATTAACAAGAAAAATAGTCAAGAGAGTGACTGGTAGAAGCATGTGTAAGTGACATGGAGGAGCTTATGGTTTTTAAAAATAAACAGCATCCTGAAATGAGTCATGAAACAGAGTAGATGAAGCATATGCCAGAAATATATGAATGTGTCAACCAAGCATATGCATCAAGGGTGATGTCAGAAACTCATTACAAGAACATGCAGCCAACACAGATGTTAAGCTCTGCCAAAAAAAAAAAAAAACACACACACACACACACAAAAAACATAGATGTTAAAAGTCCCTATGCAAGAATCTTATTCAAAAAGCCAGATTCTAAAACAATAGAAAATTGACAACGAGATCGTAATTATAAATTAACAACCTTCATCATCCAAAGCTCGTGTAAAAAATGGCAAGTACTGAAAAGGATATAAGCTCCATCAATGATTCAGATTATAGATTGGCCAATTACAAAAGTAGTTATACGAAGATATACTATTCGAGCATCTTGCTTATGTTTCAGATTGGATCATATTTCATGCAAAGAAACACTGAGTGATAGGAATATAACAAGACGTTACTAATTTCTATTATACCTGTTCTTTGTCTCAACATAATCATGATATAATATGATGATTTACAGGAAGCCTGTCCTCGTGACACCAGCGAAGCCACTATTTCTTTTTTAGGGAATTAATAATAATGAAGGATGAAGAACTACTAGCATACATTAAAGGTTCCATAAATAATCAAAGAGAAGAGGCACTTTAAATACAGTAAGTACTAGCATTGCAGGATGATTGCTCAAGTCCTGGTTGAAGAACAGAAACAAGGTGCTATAACCAGTACCAAGAACTAAGACAAACAACTTAATCAAAGAAACCTGATCATATTTTCAGAAGCTACAACCGCAGCAAGGAAAGTGAGGTTCTGTCAGTACTCCTTACTGTCCCAGCAGTTGATCTTGAAGAAAGAAAAAGTGTTGTGCTTCATTCGTGATAACCCAAAATCACATACCTAGATTACAGGCAGAAAATCATGACAAGGCTATTTTTCATAAAATATAAAATTATGACATTCAAGAATTATTGAAGACAAGATATTAAAAAAAAAGAAACAAAGAAAAAGAACACCTTCACGACACAAGTTTTATCAACAAGAAGATTTGGTGACTTCAGGTCACGATGAACTATGACTGGTGTGCAGTTGTGCAAATAATTCATTAACCGAGCCCGAAAGTTTAGTAACACCAGTAGACATCATTCCCAGTTCAATTAGCATGCAAAAACAGAAAATTTTAATGATTGAAGGGATTTACCGCATCAAGGGCCATCCTGTAATGGCGTCTTTCAACCAATTGATTGTTAGGCCGACGAAGTAATCTGTACAAATTAGCCCTGCAAAATATGTCACCTTTATGTTTTAAAATACAGTTTACCAAGAAGGTGCAACTGTGACAAATTCCTAACCTTAGATCACATGGTCATCTATCCATAGGTGTTATTTAGGACAGTATTGAAGTAAAACACAATAGAAATAATATTGTTGTTGTCTGATTATTATTGGGATTTTCTGATTACTTAAGTTTAATTTTAACCATTTCGAACCAATTTCTCATCTATCTTCGCTCGCTGGGGTCTCGGATGCCAGAGCTTGTTATTTTGTACATTTAAGGTTAGAGTATCTATTGGTTAATGCCGTTTTACCAAAGTTAAAATTTTAAATTTCAAAATAATGGGGTAATGGGTAGTTACCCATTACCCCACTCTCTCCTATTTTGTCTCTACAGGACTCCAACCGGAATGAGAGAAAATTGAAATTAAGTGAATACAATTATTCTGCAGAGATTTTCTAAGATAGAGAATTAATAATTATTGAGTAGAACAATTATTAGAGGGTCTTCCGATCTTTTGAGAATCACGGGGTTGAGGGTTGATACACTGTGACATTGTGTTAATAGTTCGATTATTGTGGCTATCATCTGGACTGCGAGTTATTCGTATTCAGAGTTTGCGGTTCCGAAGATTTTCTGTATCATCGATTGAGGTATATCGCAAACTCACTTTTTTAATGATTCTGAAATTTATTTATTGTTGCTTCTACTGCGTGATTGAGTCACGAATTCTAACATTGGTATTAGAGCATGTTAGAAATATTTTTAAATAATTTTTCGGAATTAAATTTGGGTATAAATATATAAGGTATAAAATTTGGGGTTTGGATCATAGATGAGTTTTGTGAATCCAATTATACCACTGTGTTACGCAACTCATGTAGAATACGAAAATAATTTTTTCGTAATTTTCTGAACACATTTAGGCCAAGAAAATTCCGGTTGAAGCATTCAGCCCTCAATAGTGACCGAACCTTTCAACCCCAGATTAGGCGGGTTTTAGGTCAAATCAGCGCGTGAAATTGGTAGATCTGTATTTTTCTCTGCTAGATCTACATTTTGATATATATATATTGCATGTTGTTGATACCAAAATGTGAGGCTTCCGGAAACGGGTCGAAAAATCCAGTTGCAAACAGATTCGGGCGAAGACGAAGCCCAAACAGTGGGGCGCGTGCATAACACACGCGCAGAGGCGCGTCTGTGCAGGAACAGCAGGCACATGGATCTCACGAGTGCGGAGGCACACGAGAAGCCAGGTCCAGACCGGGTCTAGACCGAACCGGGTCAGAACCAACCCGCACTCGGGATCTGGACCGGGTTCCGAGTTCCGACCCGTGCCCGTGTCCGGATCCGACCCAGGGTCGCAGGCCGCGAGTGTACAGCCACGTCGCCCGTGCACCCGCACGTCAGGCGAGTGTGCCGACGCGCAAAGGGCGCGTGTGTCGACGCGTTGCGCGTCCT
Source organism: Dillenia turbinata (assembly GCA_037126225.1). Classification (NCBI taxonomy): domain Eukaryota; kingdom Viridiplantae; phylum Streptophyta; class Magnoliopsida; order Dilleniales; family Dilleniaceae; genus Dillenia; species Dillenia turbinata. Next base: position 19,565,296 of record JBAMMX010000016.1, on the reverse strand, counting down.
GCACGTGCCCAGGTGTCGCCCCGGCGCGTAAGAGAGTTGGGACGCACCATTGGGGGTCTGGCGGCACGTGAACCCTCCCGGCGGCGCGTAGGCTGTCAAGAAATTGGATTTTTCTAATTTTTTGAGGGTTTTATGATAAAAAATGACTAATTGTGAGTTTTTATGTACCGAATCCTAATCTGAATGGTGAGATGCAATCCTGGATTGTGGTGTATGGTGTCTGTTGACTCATACACTCGTCTTGGGGTCTGTACTTGAGGCATTTTGGTCTTGGTGATTTGTAAGGTACATAAAATTGTGAATTTAAGCATCAATTATCACTAATGTCTTTTTTTCTGTATGACAGAGACATGGCTGCAACGAATACTGTCATTCTAGATCTTGTGAAGGGAGACAAGCTGAACGGTGACAACTATGATATTTGGCACCGAAAGGTTCAGTTTGTCTTTGAGGAACAAGAGCTCGGGGAAGTTCTTAAGAACGAGATGGTGGACCCCGGGGAGGGTACCACGGCACAAACATGACGGGATCAGGAGGTGTATCGTGCTTAGAAAAATAAGGATGACCAAGCGAGGGTGATCCTTCTTAGCAGCATGCACGATGAGCTGATTCCCATCTACAAGCAGTATCCTACTGTACAGTCGATCTGGCATGCTCTGAGAGAGCACTATGGTGCCTCGTCAGCTCCTAAGTTGAGGATACTGACCTATAAGTTTATCACTTATAAGAGAAGCAGCATTTAATGCACATGTCGAGAATGATCGCTTCTCTGAAGAATATGGGAATGCTGATGTCTAATGAGTTTCAGGTACTGGGTGTGATCCAGTCCTTGCCTGACTCCTGGGATGTGGTTAAGATCTATCTCACGTGCACTAAGAGTATTCGTACTTTTATGGACTTGAGTAGGCACTGTGAGCTCGAGGAGGAGCGTTAGGAGGTGGCTCGGTCTTCTTCTACTCATGCTAATATCGCGGAGTAGAGTAGGGGCTCCAGGGATGTAAAGCGTAAGTGGCGCAGGCATGAGCAGAAGGTCAAGGCTCAAGGCAAGAAGAAACAATCTGCCAAGACTGATGACAAAGGATAGAAGCACAAGAAGAAGGAGCTCGACAAAAGCAGAGTCCAATGTTATGTTTGTGACAAGCTTGGGCATTTCGCACGCAAGTGTGGCGAGCGAAAGACTCAGGAGCCACGGCCCATGTAGCTCGCGACAAGAGCACATACGTGGAGTTCCGCCGCTTGAGTCCCTAGGCGAGGAGGCTATACGTGGGGAACGGAGTATTTTGTAGAAGTGAAAGCGATTGGCACTTGCAAACTATTTCTGCGAAGTGACCACGTCCTATATCTTTATAATGTTTTGTATGCTCCAAAGATTAGGTAAAATCTTGTATCTGTCTGATATTTGGACCTGTTAGGATATTCTGTTTCGTTGGGAAACTCTAGAGTTTCTATTTCATATGATAGTTCTTTGATATGTTCCGATTTAGTCCATGAACGACTTTATGTACTGGATATGATTTCCTTCTATGAGATTTATTCTTCTTCTACAATTTCTTTTACATCTGATAGTGTAGTGGATGATGTGAATATATGACATAGTAAACTTGGCCACATAATACAAGAGAGGATGGGCCGGTTAGCAACGAGTGGCTTTTTGGGCCCTCTAACCAAGGTCGAGTTGCCCTTGTGTAAGTTTTGCCTTTTCGGCAAAGCCACTAGAAAACCTTTTGGGAAAGCAATGAGAGCTGGGACTCCATTACAGTTGGTCCATTCTGACATTTGCGGACCCATGAATATGAGAGCCTGAAACGGAGTCACGTATTTTATTACGTTTATTGACGACTACACGCGTTTTGGTTACGTCTACCTGATCTCGCACAAGTCTGAGGCACTAGAGTGCTTCAGGAGGTTTATTAGCGAGGTTAAAAATCAGCTAGACTTGAGGGTGAAAACTCTCAGAACCAATCGAGGGCACGAGTATCTGTCTGAGCAGTTTAAAGAGTTCTGTTTCGATAGAGGCATTACTAGACAGTTGACTATTCCTGCTACTCCTCAGCAGAACGGAGTAGCTGAGAGAAGGAATAGTACTCTGTTGGATATGGTGAGGTAGATGATGGCACAGACCAATTTACTTATCTCCCATTGGGGGAATGCATTGTTGACTGCCACCTATGTCCTCAACCGTGTTCCGACAAAATCCGTAGTCAGCACCCCATACGGACTTTGAACAGGGAGGCAGCTTGACCTTAGTCATTTGAGGCCATGGGGTTGTGCAGCGTATGTTCATGATTCCTCGCATCAGCACGACAAGTTAGGCCCGTGAGGAAAGAAGTGTATCTTCATTAGATATTCTAAACACTCCAAGGGATTTGTATTCCTAGGAGAACATATAGACGGCACTGTCACTGAGATAGAGTCTCATGATGCCACTTTTCTCGAGAGTGATTTCCCTAAGAGAGGAAAAATCGATCAAGACTTTACCTTCTATGAAATGGATGAGCCTAGTGGCTCAGTCGAGCCCAGTGGCGAGATTTAAGACCCTATTACGAATCTTGGTCCTAGTGGGAGCGGTCCATCTGAAGGTGTGGAGGCTCTCTCTCCTCGTAGGAGCAGTCGAGAACAAGTGCCTCCTCGTCATTTCCCGATTGAGGATGAGATCTTCATTTTGACTCCCGAGGATGACGAAGAGTCGAGGACTGTACAGGAGGCTCTCGAGGGTTCAACAAAGAACCAATGGTTTTAGGCCATGCAGGAGGAAATGGAATCTATGAGAGTCAACGAGGTCTGGGAGCTAGTTGACTTACCTGAGGATAGAAAGGCCATTGGGAACAAGTGGATTTTTAAAATTAAAAGAAAGGATGATGGATCGATTGAGAGGTATAAGGTCCATCTGGTAGCCAAGGGCTACACGTAAACTAAGGGTATTGACTACGAGGAGACTTTCTCTCCAATAGTTAAGTTTACTTCGATCCGTTTACTTTTGGCGATTGTCGCTATTATGGATCTAGAGTTACACCAGATGGACGTTAAGACCGCTTTCCTTAACGGGAGTCGTTCTAGTAGGTCAGGAGGATAAGGTCTGTCGACTTCGGAAGTCGATATACGGCCTAAAGCAGTCATCCAAGCAGTGGTACCTAAGATTTCATGAGGAGGTGATATCTTACAGTTTTATGATGGTCGAGGAGGATCATTGTGTCTATCTGATTCGATCCGATAACTCTTTTGTGCTCCTGTCGTTGTATGTAGATGACATAATGTTGGCTGAGAACAACATTCAGTATTTAATGACCATCAAAGTATGGTTGTCATCCAGTTTCGACATAAAAGACATGGGTGAAGCTGAGTTCATCCTCGGAGTTCAGATCTAGAGGGATTGCTCGAGAAAGATGTTGACTCTTTCATAAGAGACCTACATTAGGAAAATTCTCGAGCGTTTTGGGATAAGTGATTGTAATCTCATAGATACTCCGATTGCCAAAGGTGAAGGCTTGAGCTTGGAAATGTGTCCGAAAACTCAGGAAGAAGTAAGGGAAATAAGTAAAGTACCTTACTCCAGTGCAGTGAGAAGATTAATGTACGCAATGTTGTGTATTAGACCGGACATTTGTTATGCAGTTGGTCTGGTGAGTAGATATCAGGCAAATCCTAGAAGGGGTCACTGGAGAGCAATGAAAAGGATTTTCCGATATCTAAAGGGAACTGCAAACTTTTCCTTATGTTACGGAGGAGGTGATTTGCGCCTTGTGAGCTATTCGGACGCCGATTGGGGAGGCGATTTGGATAAGCACAAATCGACCTTAGGTTTTGCTTTCTTGCTCAATGGCGGGGCCATCTCTTGGAGCAGAAAGAATCAAACCTCTGTTGCTCTATCTACGATGGAGGCTGAGTTCGTGGCATACTCAGTTGCACTTTAGGAGAGTGTTTGGCTCCCTAGACTACTGAATGACTTAGGGATTATAGCGGATAGAGGGAGGTCAATAATGATTTATTGTAATAATCAGGCCGCTATCGCTTACACTCAAAACCCTAAGTTTCATAGTAGGACCAAATACATCGACACCAGATACCATTACGTAAGAGACATCATCGAGAAGGGTGAAGTGACTATCAAGTATATTTCTACACACAACATGGTGGCTGACTCTTTCACCAAACCCATCACTAGAGACTCCTTTCTAGGGCATAGAGAGTCATTGGGTTTGAGTATCTTCTGACATTTCTCAATTTGTACTAATTGATGACATTGATACTTATTGATTTTCTATATATATGATTATAGTGCATTATTCAGTCATTTTTGTGTTATATTTTCATTTAATGCACTTGCTTTTATTGTCATATATATATTTTGTGATGTGATAATAGATATGTCAGGCAGGCGAGGTTGACTCTCTCACACGAGTGACCACCTCTAGCTCTGAGTGAGCAGGGATAAGACGGCTTCTAGCTGTAAGAGACTTTGAGAGTGGCCCTGCTAGAACATAAGTCACCCTGATACGTGTTCAGGATGAGGTCATATGCGATATGACCGACATGGACGTATCCACTTCCATGTTGCCTGTGAGTAACCAGGTTTGAGATCTCGGATATCACCTACGATTTGTGATACTGTCTCTGAAGTACTCTCTCTGAGATCTCTGGGTAAAGTCTTATGTGTAGTCTGAATCCCCATACCTGCACAATGTTAGAGAAATTTGACATATGCACTTTTGAAAGATGGGAGAATAACACTGTGGCACGTGTTTTAAACCGCGTGTGTTAAGATGACTTGGGATAGTGTGAGCTATATTACTTGAGACAATAAATTGAAATCTATCCCCAAGTCCCACTGTATGAGATCCGAGATCTATTGCATGGGATCTCTTGTGCCCTTATTACTTTTGGTCGTTTCTTGAGGTTTTGATTCAGTGTTTACTACTTTAGTCTGTTTACCGATGGCCCGGAAGATAAATTGAGGTCTGAGAGACAGGTCTAGAAAAGCAGCTTAGTTGAGAACGATAGATTCGAGTTTGGGAAAAGGAAGACCAATTGACATTGCATCATTTTGTTGTATTCACCGACTAGTTTTTTATGTTCGTCCATGTGGGGATTTGAACATAATAATGGATATATAGTCGAGCGATTTCTGGGGATTACTTTCGATGAGGAAAGTAGCTCGATGGATGTAAATAGTCTTGGATTTGGGGTATAGCGAGCTTTCTTTTGATACTAACTATGACTACTCGATCATCCTAACAGATGCGTCGAGGAGTCTTTGTTTACAAGTGTACTCGCTAGTCGCACGATGTCCAACCCTGTATGAAAACCCTGTAGGGTGATATAGTGGATCGCATGAGTTGTGATCTTATGACGGAAATAAAAAAGTCATCGTATGCAAGTGGGAGATATTGGTTAATGCTCACGTGGGGCAGTGTTTTACCAAGGTTAAAATTTTAAATTTCAAAATAATGGCGTAATGGGTAGCTACCCATTACCCCACTCTCCCCTATTTTGTCTCTACAGGACTCCTACGGGAATGAGAGAAATTTGAAATTAAGTGAATTTAATTATTCTGTAGAGATTTTTTTAGAGAGAGAATTAATAATTGTTGAGTAGAACAATTATTAGAGGGTCTTCTGATCGTTTGAGAATCATCGGGTTGAGGGTTGGTACGTTGTGACATCGTGTTGATAGTTCCATTATTGTGACTATCATCCCGACTGCGAGTTGTTCGTGTTCGGAATTTAAGATTCCGAAAATTTTCTTTATCATTGATTGAGGTATATCGCAAACTCACTTTTTTAATGATTCTGAAATTTATTTATTATTGCTTCCGCTGTGTGATTCAGTCATGAATTCTAACAGTGTCAAATGTCTAGGATGTTGTTCCAAGTTACCTTTCGTTTTCTTATCATCCTTTGTTCACCCCAAATGTCTACCATTGGTATGGTGAAAGAGATCACAGAATATTTATCACAATACTGAAAAAGGGTAATCGGCCTAACAGGGGCAATCTAAAATTTTGAAAACTCTTCGGGCCTTTTACATCAATGAAATAATTGCTTGCCTACTAGCACTCAATGTGCAACGGAGATTACTGATTTCTTTTGAAATAGCCCCAACGGAGCGAAGTGTTAATATACTTGACAGTTGGTGATAAGTCAGCAACACTCGATTTTACTGATTTAGGAACCTCCACCCATCCAGTATACTTCTTTTCCCTTTTCTTTGACTTCCAAAATTATTCTAAACTCCCTCCACCTACCCCTCCCCAAAAATAAATAAGTAAATAAACTTTGGAGTAGTCTCTTTTTTACTAGCTTACCACCAGAGCTTGTTTTTCGAAGCTAAGCTTGTTTTTACAGGGATCAAGTTTCATGGAGCTTTTGGATTTTGGGTGATCAGTTCGATTATTGATGTGGTTGACACAACTACTGATAGGGATCAAGTTTTAAAGCAGAATAAATTTGAGTCAAAGTAGTTTTTTCTATTTAATATGATAAGAGATTACTGATCACTCCACTATTTTATTTAATACAGGAAATCTCACTACCTTTCTGTTTTGCTTTAGTGTCTAGTATTTAGGAAGTTGCTTTTATTTTTATTTAATACTAGAGGAGTGAACCTTAGGAATATTTAGTGATGAGACATGATTCAAATAACAATCAGTGCAGTACACGGATGTCCGAAAACCCGACCTAATACTCATGGGCACGAGGGGTTAAGTTCATGAACCGAACAATAGACAGATTGGCTGACCGACTAGCACGGATCGACCAATTTGAACACATTTGGCGTCACCTCCTTTCATTCAACCGATGACTAATGGCCTCCTAAGCAACCGATCGTTTCGACTCCTATCCATCAATGGTAATATTCAGCCGAGTCTTAACTTGATTTGGTTTCCTATCTCAGCACGAAACATATCTTCTAGATCATGAAGGAAATCACGAATATAATTGATAAGAGAAAAATCTCTTCATATAATTAAACTTTCTAAATGATAACGATTTCAAATTTCAGACAGTTGAACTCCAAAATTTTCGGACCTTCTCATAAGGAAACTAGGGTTGTAACAACTCAAATGCACACAGCTCTCACTGCCCCTCATATAAATTACTTCAATACACCGAAACCCAGGTAAGCTCCTCTGATTCAACACTTGGCACACAAGTCACAAAGAGATCTGCTCTCCCTCTCTCAGTTTGTTTCATTCTTTTTGAAAACTGCTCTTTCTGATTTGAATGTCGGAGTTTCCTCCGTTGGAACACCCTCTGGCAGTCTTTTGCAAGTTTTAAATCCTTCATCCAAGCTACCGTTCAAGTTAAGAAAAACCCGGATCTTGAAGTCAAGACCCACCTCTAACAGATTGGCATCATTTGTGATAAAATGCTAATCACCATTCTTTCTCACTAACCTTTTGTCACCAAGCAAAACATGATTACAATCAAGAGAAAAAAGCTAATTATCGGATTTGACAATGATAATCTAATCAGAGTCGACTCTAGTCATAACGATCCTTTGGTTATCACCATCAGAATGAGGTCTTATATAGTTAAAAGAGTCCTCGTCAACCAAGGCGCGAACTATAACCTCCTCACTTGGAACGCCTTTCAATGGATGGGCCTCAACTCTTTATACCTTCAGCCCCCAACTGGATCCCTCAAGAGATTATCCAATTCATCCGGAGGGAATCATCCCCTCACTATGACTCTGGGTACTCCTCCTAACCATGCAACTGTCAAAGTTATCTTCTATATGGTTAAACTATTCTAGCCGTACAACGCCATCCTTGGCCGACCAAGTCTAGATGAGCTGAAAGCATTACCGAGTACTAAACACATGAACATGAAATTTAGAATATCGGAAGGGGTTGCTACTATTCGGAGCGACCCCAATCCTTATGTCCTCTTCGTAGATGGAGACGAACATGAGAATTTTCCAATTTACACCTTGAAACTCAGGGTTGACATCAAACCAATAAATAAACCGAAGTCAGGGGAAAAAATGATCGAGATCTCTCTAACTGATGATCCTACTCAAACTGTCCGTATCGGAGTTGGCCTATCTATGTCCCTACAAGAGGTAATTATCGGTTATCTGTAATGACAGTCCATAGTTTTCACTTGGTCCCCCGAGGACATGCCCGGCATCGATCCTTCAGTCATTGTTCATAAGCTAACCGAAAACTCCAATTATAAACCAGTCAAGTAAAAGAAGAGGGTGTTTATCCTTGAACGTCAATGTGTCATCCAAGAAGAGGTCCAAAAGTTACTTACAATCGGATTCATCCGTGAAGTCAAGTATCCCGAATGGATAGCCAACACGGTCCAAGTAAAGAAAGCTAATAGTAAATGGGGGATGTGTGTGGATTTCACCGGCCTCAACAAAGTATGCCAAAAAAATAGTTATCCTCTCCCGAACATTGACAAACTAGAAGATAGTTTTTCAAACTACCAACTCTAAAATTTCATGGACACTTACTCAGGGTACAATCAAATATGAATGGCATTGAAAGACAAAGAGAAAACAAGCTTCATCACTAAATTCGATACGTACTATTACCGAGTCATGCCATTTAGGCTAAAGAACACAGAAGTAACCTTCCAACAGTTAGTCAATGAACTCTTTAAGAATCAACTCGGTTGAAACGTAGAAGTATACATAGATAATATGCTTGTCAAAATCACAGAAGCTGAAACTCATGTTGTTGACCTCAAAGAAACCTTTTAAACATTTGAACGCTATAGCATGCGATTGAATCCAGCCAAGTACACCTTCAATATCGCGTTTGGCAAGTTCCTAGATTTTTTATCACCAATCGCAAGATCAAGACTAATTTTGAGAAGATATAAGACATTCTAGACTTGTCGTCACCTCAGACACTAAGGAGGTACAAAACCTCACCGGTCGGATATCTGCTCTAAGCCAATTCATCTCGAAAGTCGGAGAAAAGTACAAACTTATCTTCAATGCTTTGAAGAGATCCCAATGGTTCACATGGATACTCGAGTGCCAAACGGCTTTCGAACGACTCAAAGAGTACCTCATGACTCCTCCGTTGCTCTCCCGTCCGATGGTGAGAAACTTTATCTATACCTTTCTAGTTCTGATAAAGCACTTTGCTCTATTCTTGTGAGACAAGACTCAACTGCTTAGAAGCCGATTTACTATATCAGTTGGATACTCAAAGAGTCTGAGGCCAATTACCAATTGATTAAGAAGATAACATACGCCCTAGTCATCTCGGCTAGGAACCTTCGATTGTACTTCTAAGCTCATACCATTATGGTGTTTATTGATCAGCTGCTAAAGCAAATTCTCCAAAAGAGAGACACCTCTGGTCGTTTTATCAAATAGAGTGTCAAATTGGGTGAATTTGACATCCAATATCAATCTCGACCTACAATCAAAGGTCAAATCTTGGCCAATTTCATTCTTGAATGCACCCTCCTAATTACAACCGAACCCGTGTTCATTGATAACCGTAACAAATTGTCACTACAAGACTGGACAATACATATCGATGGATCCTCAAACTCTTCAGGTAGTGGTGTCGGGCTCCAATTGATGGGTCCAGACAATTTCAAAGCAAAATATGTCCTTTGTTTTGACTTCAGAGCCACGAACAACCAAGCGTAGTCAAAGTCTTTTCGACAGAACTCCGAATCGCAACCAACACGGGAGCTCGAAGCTTTCGGGTTTTTACAACTAGTTGTCAAATAGATTAAAGAGGTCTATAAGACTAAAGACCCGATTATGGCCAAATATCTAAGCAAGCTGCACGAGACGATGGCTAAACTAGACAGAGTCAATATTCAGCAAATCCCTTGATCAAAAAACGCACGAGCCGATATGCCCTCCAAACTGGCCAGTTCAGATTTGGTTGCTTCTAGTTGAACGGTCTATATCGAAAGCTTATCACATCCTAGTATAGACGAACCCCAAAGGTTCCTTGTAACTGACCAACCTCCCAGTTATAAAGATCCTATTGAAGCATACTTGAGAGACGACTGATTGCCTGACTCACCACTGGAGGCAGCCAAACTGAAGCGAAAAGATACTCATTATGCAATCATCGATGGAATCCTATACTTCTCTTACCCATACTTAAGATGCCTCACCCGAGAAGAATGAGTTTATATCCTTCGGAAAATCTATGAGGGAATATGCGATAGTCACTTAGGGGTTTGAAACTTAGTCCATAAAGCCCTACATTAAGGGTACTACTGGCTAACCATGAAGGCTAACTCAGAGAACTATGTCAAGAATTGTGACAAATGCTAACGTTTCTCTTTGGTCTCATGGCTGCCCCCAACCAAACTCAATCCCATAATAAGCCCATGGTCGTTCGCCCAATGGGGGATGGACATTCTCAGACCGTTCCCATTAGCTACCGAACAGTGGAAATTCCTTATAGTAACTATCGATTACGTCACCAAATAGATGGAGGCTAAACCTCTAACCCAAATACTAGCAGCCAAGCCTCAATCATTCATGTAGACTTACATTATCACTCGGTTCTGTATACCTCATGCCCTCATAACGGACAATGAGAAATAGTTCGACAATGCCAACTTTCAAGAGTTTTGTGAAAAACTTGAGATCGACCACTGATTTTCATCGGTCGCTCATCCACAGACCAACGGACTTGCAGAGATAACCAATAGAATGATCCTTTAGGGGCTAAAGACCATGTTGGACGAAGTTAAGGGACTCTACAGTATCCTTTGGTCGTACCGCACCACACCCTGAAGGGCAACCGATAAGACACCATTCAGTCTAATATATGGAAGTGAAGTAATTATACCTGTGGAAATCGGGATCTATTCGCTCCGGGTAACTCGGTACAATTCTGAATGAAATAAGCCCACCTTGCAAGAACAACTAGATCTACTCCTCATGTTACAAGAATCCGCATCTTCTCGAATGGCTGCATATCAGCAGCAAATGACACCGTACTATAATCGGAGAGTCAAAAGTCGAATGTTCAAACCAAGCAATTTGGTGCTAAAGAAGGCCGAAGATATCGGTCAACCCCAACCCGGGGACAAACTGGCCCCTAAGTGGGAAGGTCCTTATCAGAGACATTCCATGGTTCACTCGGAGTCTTATCATCTCAATATAGACGGATCGGTCGTGCCTAGGACCTGGAATGTAAAGAACCTACGAATCTACTATTAGTAAGTCACATCGTTTCCCATCGATAGAAGAACTTCTTATCGGGTAAGCTCCCCATAATTTTCCTTTCGGTTGTCTTATTGATTGATTCCTAATATTTTCACTCCTATCGGTTATTACCTATCGAATGAATCTATCTCCCCGAATGGTCTCTACTACCCCGTCCTATCGAAGGGATCTATCTCCCCAAATGGGTTTTTGTCATTTCGTCCTATTGAAGGAATCTATCTCCCCGAATAGGCCTCTATCGCCTCATCCTATTGAATGGATCTATCTCCCCGAATGAGCCTCTGTCGCCCTGTCTTATTAAAGGGATCTATCTCCCTAAATGGGTCTCTATCGTCCCATACTATCAAAGGGATCTATATCTCCAAATAGGTCTCTATCGCTCTGTCCTATTAAAGGGATCTATCTCCCCGAACAGGTCTCTGTCGCCCCGACCTATCGAAGAAATTTGTCTCTCCAACCAAGTTCACATCGTTGGATAGATTAAGCATACTTTCTCCTGCAGATCAGACAAGCACAGGCTCAACTCTCTGTGTTGTTTACACAAACGGGTCAATCACATGAGCACTTTGAAAGTAACATCATACGAGAAAGCATGCAGAAAGGATTCAAACAGAAATGATATATAACAACTAAGTGAAATAAATCTCTTTTATTTCCTTATGATGAATGCATATCTAATTACATGAGTAAGTACACTTTACAAATCCCTTAGTCTAACCGATCGCATCGAAAGAAATACATAAGGAATCTACAGCATTGATCCTAAACAAAGAGGATACTTCACCCCGATCATTTGACAACACTAGAGATTTTAGAGATAGTAAAAAGAAATTCAAAAACAATCTGTAGCCCTATTAAGGCAAGAAGACTGCTGAAAGGGGGGATGAATTGATCAAGGAGAGACTATGAAGATGCATCAGTATATCATCAGAATTTAAACTTTCCGCCATCCCTAGCTCCCTATACTCAACTAGTACATCCTGCTGTCTGACTCAAGATAATGCAAGCCAAACAACAAAACTCAACCCAAAGGGAGATTTATATCTTAATCTCCCCACTCGAGTCAAGAACCCCAATAGGAAAGTCGACAGAGCCCATCATGACATCCGAAGATTGAATGGCATGACGAGCCCTTATGCCGACATTCCTTGTCCTTGACAACATCTCACACCAACAGAAGTAACTCATACTATTGAGCTCTACGAAGCCGGAGCACCCTATCAAGGATCCCTCAGAGGAAACAACTCTCATAAGAAAGAAAATTCTCATATGCAGATGAACACACTGAACTTCCTAAAGCGGAATGAAGTCCTGCGATCCTTATTTATGGCCACTTGGGATAGATGGAACGCTCTTATGAAAAGCATGCAAAATAAATGGAAGGTTTACACCTCCTCAACTTCCTGCGCTGCGTTAACTCTGAATTAAATCAAGTGGAGGGTTGAACGCATTAACGTCCAAGGAAGATGGAATAGATAAGTTAAAAGGGGGATTCATATCCCACTCGCTTTAATTCCATGTCAAAAGAAATGTACTGCTAACGATTCACATGATCTTAAGAGACACATATCACATTACAAGCCCTCGTGCCCCTCCACCTCCTCGAGAAATGAATATCACTCATGGTGCCTCTTTTGCAAATCGACACCATGAGTCAGGTGTAAATGATGAGATATGATCCAAACAATAATGGTACAGTATATGGATGTCTAAAGACCTGACCTAATACTCATGGTCATGAGGGGTTCGATTCCTGAACTGAACAACAAATAGATTAGCTAACCGACTAGGATAAATTAACCGATTCACAAATACATTTGGCAAACCCGAATGGTCACCTCCTTTCATTCAACTGATGACTAACAGCCACCCAAGGGACCGATCACTTCGACTTCTATCGAGCAATGGTAATATTCAACTGAATCTCACCTTGATTTGGTTTCCTATCTCAACACGAAATGTATCTTCTAGATTATGAAGGAAATCCTTGCAAATACAATCGATAAAGGAAAGAATCACCTTTTATAATTAAATTTCTAAATGATAATAATTTCAAATCTCAGACGGTTGAATTGTGAAATCTTTGGATCTCCTCATAATGAAACTAGGGTTGTAACACCCCGAATGCATACAGCTCTCACTACCCCTCATATAAATTCCTTTGATACACCAAATCCCATGTAAGTTCTTCTGATTTAACACTTGGCACACAAGTCACACGGAGATCCGCTCTCCCTCTCTCAGTCTGTTTCATTTTTTTTGAAAACCATTCTTTCTGACTTAAACATCGGAGTCTCCCCGTCGGAGCACCCTCCGATGATCTTTTATAGGTTTAAATCCTTTATCCAAGCCACCATTTGAGTTAAGAAGGAGTCGGATCTGTGGAGGCAAGATCCACCTCCAACATTTAGAAATTTCTAAATTTGAGTCCAAGTAATTGTTTCTATTTTCTTAAGGTTACTATGTTGGATCCTTAATTCAATGTCAGATTTATATGTGTGTAATTGTGTTACATATTGTCATATCATTTGAGTCCATTTAAATGTGATCTACTAAAATTTTAGATAATTTGAATTCTAATATGTCTAATTGGTGTGATAACCTGAGGGCAAATTTTTATCTTTGTGATAGGTTAAAATAGAAATACCAAAAGATAACAAAGTTATCTATATATAGTGATTATGGTCTCCACATCACATGTGACTTTCATTCTTTTTGATAAACTGAGAGAGAAGTTAAGCTATTCTCTTAGGAAAAACATGTAGATCTAGAAGGCTAATCAAATAGCTAAATGGTTACTATGGATTCAGGATTGCTTCTACTTATAGATGTAATAATTTTTTGATGATTTAATATGAGACCTTAGATATATACATATATATACGGGGATGGAGCTACCTATGGTCTTGGGGGGGGGTCATGGCCCCCCCAGAATTTTGAATTCTGTTTTTTAATTTTAGCTTTTAAACTTTGTGACCAAAAAAAAAAAGTGATAACCACTCCAAATATTTAAAACAATAAAACTTTTATATTTTAAAATTTTAAAACAATATTATATTTGATAATTGGGTCTTGTGAGGTTTGACCAAAATACCATGAAAATTTAAAATATATATTCATGTGATACATAATTTTAAAGAATATATTATTATTTTTTTATCTTTCTAAAAATAATATTTCTATTCTTAGTACCTATTTATCAATTGTCTTCCAATAAAAAAAAAAGGTTGGCTACTATAAAGACAATATTTTGTTTATATGACTTAAATATATCAAATATTGTAACAATTATATTAGGTAAATATAATATTCAATATTTTTAGTAAACCCAATACTCTTCATCATTAGAATTAGGGTTTGAAATTTATATATAGTGACCCTCTTTCAATAAAATTTTAATCCTAATTTAATAAAATATAGGGTTTTTCTTTCATTTAAATTTTTATTCGACTTTTTTCTCTGGCGGCTTTCTTTGTTTTGTCATTCAAATATTTAAAGAGACAAACAAATAATTAGTTATAAAAGAAAAGACAATCAATTCCCTTTTTAAGAAAAAGGTTACCAATGATTCAAATAATAATATAATTTCATAAAATTATGATTTTTCTACTTGTCATGAGCAATCTTCTCAAAAGCGTCCAAGAATTGCTGCAAAACAGATGTATTCTACTTCTTTGGAACGTGATCTTGGCCTTCATCCACAAATATCAGAATTTCCTATTAATCAACATGATGAAATTCAACGAGTTTATATTAAAATTGGTCCATACCAACCTAAACTTTCTGAGTTTCCATCTTCTTATCCAGCGAATCATCCATATCGATTTCAATTATCTTGGTATGAAGCACATTCTATTTAGTTAGAGTATTCACCTTCTAAGGATACTATATTTTGTTTACCTTGTTATTTCTTTATTAGCAAAATTGTGGCACGTCATGGATCAAAAGCCTTTATTAAAAAAGGCTTTAGTAATTGGAAGAAAGTAAATAATGGAATTAATTTTCCTTTATTGAGTCATTTGGGAAAAGATTCTAATTCATCACATTTTATAGTAGTGAAATCTTGTAAGAATTTAATTAATAGAGGACAACACATTGACACTTTTATTAGAAAGCAAACTTCAAAGGAGATCAAGAATAATCGGTTTAAGGTTAAAAACTTCTATAGATTATGTTAGATGGCTAGCATTTCAAGGTTGTGCTTTTAGAGGTCATGATAAATAATCAAGTTTGAAAAATCGTGGAAATTTTATTGAGATAGTAAAATTGTTGGGAACTTACAATAATAGAGTTGGAAAAGTTATCTTAGAGAACGCTTTATGAAATGCTAAATGCACGTCACATGATGTTTAAAAGGAGATTTTGCATATATTTCCTAGTAAGGTACAGAAGGTGATTAATAAAGAAATTAGAGATGCAAAATTTTGTATTATCATTGATCAAGCTAGGGATGAGTCTAAAAGGGAGCAAATGGCCATTATTTTGAGATTTGTAGATAGAGATGAACATATTTATGAGCAATTTTTTAACATAATACAAGTTAAAAATACTGCCGCAATGATATTGAAGAATGAAATATGTGCTATTCTTTCTCGCCATAATCTTCTTATTGAGAATATTAGAGGTCAAAGATATGATGGTGCTAACAATATGCATGGTGAATGGCATGGACTTCAAGCTTTATTTTGAATGATTGCCCATATGCCTATTATGTGCATTGCTTTGCTCATAGATTGCAGTTAGTACTAATTGGTGCGTCAAAACATGAAATTCATGTTCATGCATTTTTTGATCAGCTGACTTTTATTGTGAATTTTATAGTTGGTTCTTGTAAGCATCATGATGAGTTACGAGCCATCCAAGCAGCTGAAATTGCAAATATGATTAGTATTGATGAGATTGAAACTGGTAAAGGAGTCAATCAAATTGGTACTTTGCAGAGAATAGGAGATACAAGATGGGGATCACATTTTCAATCTATTTGTAGTTTAATCAGGATGTATAAAGCAACAGCATCTGTTATTGAAAACATCAAAGAAAAAGGAACCTCAGGTGCTCAAAGAGGTGAAACTTATGGTATTCTTACTACATTAAAAACTTTTGATTTTATTTTCATCTTGCATACTATGAAAAAGATTACGGGGATTATAGATATTCTTTACTAGCCTTTACAACAATCTTCTCAAGATATTATAAATGTTATTCATCTTGTTTCTACCACAAAGTTCCTCATTCAAAAATTAAGAGGGTGGATGGGACATATTAATTGAAAGTGTGAAAACATTTTGCGTTAAGCATAATGTTGATATTCCAGATTTGAATGGTCCTTATTTTGTGGATCGAGGTAAATTACATAGAGAACAAGATGATTTGATACTGGAACACTTTGATCGAAGTGAAATTTTAATTGTTGCAATAGACTATCAATTGAAGGAGTTGAATACTGGATTTACTAAGCACGTAATAGGGATCCTTATTCTTAGCTCTAGCTTGAGTCCAAAAGATGGTTTTGAGTCATTTAAAATTAATGACATATGCTGTTTGGTTGAGAAATTCTATCCTCTTGATTTTACTGAACAAGAGCGAATTCATTTGAAAATTCAATTACAATATTATAAGTTAGATGTGTGAAAACATAGAACTTTCAAAATTTGATGACCATATTAGAGTTGTGTAAAAAATTGGTAGAAACTAGGAAATAAAAAATTTATCATTTAATTGATAGATTAATTCGTCTTATTTTGACTCTCCCAATTTCAATAGCAACTAGTGAACGAGCCTTCTCAATAATGAAGATTTTGAAGAGAAGGTTGTGGACCAAAATGGAAGATGAATATCTTGCTGGTAGTTTAGTTATTTATATTGAAAAAAATGATAGTACTTTTAGTTCAAATCAATTATAGATGAATTTGAATCAATGAAAAAATGTAGAGTACAACTTTTATAAATTATTTATTTTATTTAATATTTTTTCATATTTTTAATTACAATTATGTGAATTTTTAATATAATTTTATTTATAATTTTTATTAATTATTGCTTTATGATGCTCCAATAAGAATTTTCTTGCTTCATCCTAGTATGTGTGTGTGTATATATATATTTATATGATGGTCATCAAAGGGCTATTTTCTAACGTACTGGCCCATTCAAATGCTTGTAACTATTTATATGATTTAATAAGAATTTCAGTTTTCAAGCAAAACCCCTTGAGTTCTCTCAGATTTAGTAAATTGTGATGCTTTCTTGTCCTAAACATGATGCCTCCATTTTTGTGGTTTTTCCACTTTTCACAGCTGCTCTTACCACACCTCTAGATATCTAGTGAGAATCGTCACCCATTGCCTTATTCTTTGATAATATAGTTGAAACTATTAGTGTGATGCTAGTGAACCAATCCTCATTCTTCTAATTTATTGTTGCTTTTTCTTTCAATTTTAGTTATTGAATCTTTATTGCACTGAAACCCATTGATTAATTACTAATATCAGCCTATTAAATAGGCCAAAAACCCTAAAACCTTTTGCCATAAAATTGTCCTACATCAGCCAGCCTAGTCATGTATTTCACTATTGGAGGGGCAAAATTGCACACCCCCCTAAGTGCCTGAACAATTACGGAGTTCTAAATAAGTACTTAAACCATATTCTAGATAAGTACTTGAACCACAAATTGATAACTGTCGTTGCATATCAATTTGGAGAGAGTAGCCAATAAATAAAGCACGATAAAGTATAATATTTGCATAGAAAAAGGTAAAAGAAAAGATTTGGTGCAAGAATCCTCAGCAACCAGTTATCGTGGGCTAAATGAGCCGTCTCGATATGCAACAGTGCCATTTCCGCCTCCATTAGTGCCACATTGGACAATCTTGATGGGAATGATCAAAATACCAACCGGTACTGTTCGATACCCAACCAAGCATTTATGGTCCCGAAGGGCCTAACTCCTTTGGATCATAAAATAAATTGACTTAGGTGGCACAACTGATGAACGGATATGTTTGGTAAGACCGAACGCATACCCTCTCTATCTGACTGATGGCTATCGAATGCTAATAAAACCGAACGCCTCTATTCCTGATTGGTAATAGTCAATTGAATTTCACCCTAATTGAACTTCCTATTTCTTCACGAAACTAAAAGTAAAAAAATCTTCCCGGATAACTTAACTTCCTAAATAATAACAATATCAAATCTTTGATGTTTCGGAATCCCAAGATCACTCCACAAGAAAACTAGGGTTACAACATCTCAAGGAATCTAGCTAGGTAAGTTCTCTAACTCAACAAAGGACACACAAAGGTCATAGGAAGATCCGACTTCCCTTCTTCTTAGTTTGTTTATCCTTTTGAAAATCGTTATTTCTGACTTGAGTATCAGAACCCCCCATCTGAATACCCTCCAGCAGTCTTTTGTAGGTTTCAAACCTCTTCATTGAGAACCCATTCAAGTTACAATGATCCAGATCTATGGAGTCAAAACTCACTTCCAACAGGTTGGCACCATCCGTGGAAAAAAACTAATCATTAGTCTTTCTCACTAACTTCCTGTTACAAAACAAAGTATGGCTAAGAGAAAATGGCCAGTCATCGGATTCAATGACGATAATCTGATAAGGGTCGACCCAAGTCATAATGTCGTTACTATTAAAATAGAATCTCTTACAGTAAAAAGGATTCTCGTTGATCAAGGCGTTGATTGTGACATCCTTACTTGGGATACTCTCTATTAGATGGGCCTCAACTCCTCACGCCTTCATCCCCCAACCGAATCCCTCAAGAAATTATCTAATGAGTGCATCTACCCAGAAGGGACCATTTCACTCGTTGTGACTTTGGGAGTCCCCCTAACCATGTAGCTGTCAAGGCCACCTTCCACATGGTGAAACTCTACTCACCATATAACGTCATCCTCAGCCGACCGAGGCTGGATGAACTGGAAGCATTGCCAAGCACTCGATGCATAAAGATGAAGTTCAAAATATCGAAAGGGATTACAACTATTTGCAGTGATCCCGATCCCTAAGCCCTCTTCGCTAACCGAGGTGGGCGAGAAAACTTCCTATCGACACCCTAGAACTTAGGGGTGACATCAAACTGATGAACAAACCAAAACCAGGAGAAGAGGTAATCGAGATTCCCCTGACGGATGATCCCAATCAGATTATTTGGATCGGGGCTAGTCTATCTCCACCCTTATAAGAAGCTATTGTCAGTTGCCTGTCGTGCCACTCCAAAGTTTCACTTGGTCCCCCGAGGACAAGCCCAGCATTGACCCATCTATTACCACTCACAAGTTAACCGTAAATTTCAGCTACAAGCTGGTCAAGCAGAAAAAAAAGGGTGTTCACCTTTGAATGCCAACGAGCTATTCAGGAAGAGGTCCAAAAGTTACTAAGAGCCGGGTTTATTCGTAAAGTCAAATATCCTGAATAGCTAGCCAATATGGTCCTGGTGAAGAAGGACAATAGTAAATGGAGGATGTATGTGGACTTCACGAATCTCAATAAAGCATGCCTAGAAGACAGCTACCCCTCCCAAATATTGACAAATTGGTAGACAATTTCTCAAACCACCAACTCTTGAGTTTTATAGACGCCTACATGGGGTATAATCAAATACGAATGGCACCTGTGGATGAAGAGAAAGCTAGTTTCATCATTGAGTTCGGTACATATTATTACTGAGTCATGCCCATCGATCTAAAGAATACGGGAGCGACCTTCTAACGTTTGGTTAATGAAGTGTTCAAATATTAGCTTGGTCATAACATAGAAGCATACGTTGGATGACAAGCTTGTAAAAAGCACCGATACTAAAACTCATGTCACCAATCTTGAGGAAACATTTTAGATGGTCGAACACTATAATATGCGACTCAACCCCGCAAGTGTACTTCGGCATCTCATCGAGCAAATTCTTGGGTTTTATGATCATCCACCATAGGAATGAGGCAAACCCTGAAAATATAAAAGCTATCTTGGACATGTTATCACCATGAATATTGAAGGAGGTGTAACACCTTACCGATCGGATAGCGGCTCTAGGCTGATTCATATCAAAACTTAGAGAGAAGTACAAACCAATTTTTGACACTCTAAAGAGATCCCAATGGTTCTTATGGACAAACGGCCTTTGAAAAAATCAAAGAGTATCTTATGACTCCTTCGTTGCTCTCTCAATTGATTCCTGATGAGAAATTCTACTTTTATCTCTCTATTTCTGCTCAAACACTTTACTCTGTCATTGTAAGATAGGACTCAAATACTTACAATGCAACACCGACACCTCGGTGTACTCACTCTTGTATTATTTTTCATTTCATATATGAGATCACACATGTTTCCATATAGAAAATCCACTAAGAAATTTTTTCGCTAAAACCGCTCCAGAAAAGATTTCGGTCTAAATCGTCGGAAACTAAAAATTTTCAAAATAATCACCGATGGTCCAAAACTAATCAGAATGACTCTAGAGTGTATAAAAAGTTCAAATTAGGGTAAATCAAGATAAATCAGATTTCGTAGAGCTAAATCCACCAATGTCCAGAAAATAGCCTGAAAACCCTAATTTTGGGACAGAGAGCGTCCGGAAAGAATAAATGGCTGTGTTTCGCTACAAAATGGACTTAATTAGACCTAATATGAGGTAAGGGGCCTGGTGCACAAATATGAAAAATTTTGGGGTCAAACTGGAATTTTCAAAGTTTAAGGGACTTGTTTGCAATTTACAATAACTTAGAATTAATCTACTAATTTTATTCTCCTAAAACCCTAATTGGAAAAGTGTAGAGAGAGGGAGGAATGTGATTGGCCCAATGGAGAAAGAAGTGTGAACAAGTGTGAACACAAGTTAGTTGAAATATTTGACTTTAAGACATTTTAATCTAAAGGTGGGGAGGTGCTTGTGGTGTGTTGAACCAATAGGAACCTTAGGATTAAAATAGTGAGACCCACACATTAATTAAGGTAATGAGTTGTAGAGAGTGAGAGAGGCTTTGTAAAGTAAGAAATAAAAGAAACCCTAATTCTAACATAAGAATCTAAAGGCTAGGAATCAATCTTGGGATAACCAATGGCTAGGATTAATTTAAGCAATCAAAAAAAGCTAAATACCTCATTTCCTCCTTCCAAATTCGTGGCCTACCATAGAGAAAGAAAACAAGAAGCCCCTCCATTGTTTCTCTCAAACCATGAACTCCACCTTGAAGAAAAAGATGATTTCTCCACGTAACCCCTAAATATTTTTACATAGATTTTCTCCTTTAATTCCTTATTATTTCATATCTAAAAACTAGACCAAAAGGAGAACTCTACCTTGGTGGATCTAGAGTGGCCAAGAGTCTAAGAAAGAGAGGAAATCTGGTTTCTTCAAAGCTTCAACCGGACTGCATAAGGTAAGAATATTTCCTCTCATTCTATGTCACAGCATATCTTAATTTGGGGTTAAAAGAAGAAGCCTAACTATGTGAATCAACCATGGCTGAAAGTTAGGAGGAAGTAAGGAAGAAGGATCCTTGAAGGAAAGTTTAGATTTGGGCTTGAAATATCAAGTTTTGAGGTAAGGAAAAATTCTGCACTTGTTGAAGGTTATGGATCATGTGATTTGGTTATGAACTTGTAATGATTTGGTTAGTTGTTTTGAAGGATCCCTAAGTCTAGTCCAAAGTATGTCCTAAGTCCATGTTTTTAAGCTCTTAATCATCATATAAATCATGTTGAACATGAGGTTTGGTGGTCTGAAATTGAATGAGGAAGGAAAGATTTGATGTAAAAATTGAAACTTTAAATTTCTGCAAAACAGGGCAAACTGACCAGGCTGTAATCTTTCTGCAATAACTTTCTCTGCAAAAATTAAAATTGAGTGATGTTTTCTGAATATGAAACTAGACTTCCATATCTTTAAAATGAGATATGATTCGTTGAATTCTGAAGAGAATTGGATTTTTAGTGATTTTTCAAAGTTGGATGTTCTGCAGTGAAATACCCTGTTCTGTTCTGTTTTGGCCGTGGAGTTGATTTCAATTTTGAGGTATCTTCTGCTCTGAACCAACCTGAGCTACAGTTATGAAATTTGTAGATCTATGTCGTATCTTTAATTTGAGATAAGAATCTTGTGATTTGGATATATGTAGAGAAAGTTACAGCCTGTTTTTCATGACTGCGCAGATTAGAAATATTGCAGTCCAGATTACTTAGAATGAATCTTCATGCCCTTGTGTATTTGAAGTAAGTTTAGGCTGAAAATGTTAAGAAATGTTATTTTATAGTTAGCATAGGTGTATTAAGAAAGGTAATAAGTGTGTGTTAGTTTAGTAAGTAGCTTGGGATATAAAGAATGGATATATTTGTATGCGGACTGTTTTGTGTATGCAAAAGTTGGAATGTGAGGATGATAGTTTGGATGGTTTATATGTAGCATTGTACTGTCTTGCTTGTGATCGAATGAGGGGAGTCTTTTCGGCTTGCTTTGGAACATTTAGGGAGTGACGTACCCTCCCATATACTGTGAGTGGGACTGTAGATACTGTTATTAATTGAACAAATCCTTATTTTTTATAGCTTTTCAAATGACATGGTTTATGATGTGTGTGAAAGCATGCGATTGATATATTTTTACAAATGTTTCTTTGTGATCATTGGAGTGTCTCAATGAATTGTTTAAATGATATGCATCCGTGAAATTTGTGATGAAATGACTTTGTGTCACTTTTGTGAACTTGACATGATTTACATACTTCCATTTGTATTGGCACATTTATTTGACTTGGTTTAATAAATTGTTATGGGCCAAATCGCTTACTTGTGATGCGTGGGTCGGATGCCCACTTGTGATATAATGATGTGGTGATGTCCATGATGGACTTCCGTAGCTACAAAGGGCTTTGGCAGTGGCACCCATTGTGTCCGGATACGCTTCGGCCGGAGGTATCCCCCAAACGCCATATGTATAGTTGCGGCCGGATGAACCATATAGGGGAGGACGTGTGTAATGCCACTGTCTAGCTCCGGACAGGATTCTATACATGATTGATTATGTGTGCTTGATACTATTGAGGCCCGTGGCCAACATTGGGGAAGAGAGCTTGATGTTTTCTTTATACTTGCATATGAAACACCCCCAATGCGCCCGTCATTGGTCGCGGTAGACCATCGTCGGGGATGTTTTATTGGCCAGCTCTATATGATTTTGAAACGTTGACGGATGCGTGTGTGTATACCATAATGTTGACATATGATTTATGATTTGTGGAAATATCATGATTGTTTTATAATGCCATTACATTTTAAAATTTTGCTTTGACACTCCGTGCTCACACATATGATTGATAACATATTGTCGATCCCCTCACTCACTGAGTATTCCCCATAATACTCACCCCTCATTTTCCATGATTCCAGATATAGATTGGCAGGGAGACGTGTCGAGAGCCTTTCGACACATTTAGCATTCATTTGGAGACTACGAGCCTTGGGTATGGTTCCAATTATGCTTCCATGATGAAGTTTGATGATAATATACATTTATCTAAGATCTATAGCATGACCATTGTATATTTATTTGGGATGACTATATTTATGTTATGTAAATGTATTTGAAACTCTCGAATCGTTGTTTATTCATGCATTAAGGCAAAGTATCGTGTTTCAAGTTTACTTTTACTTGGGAACATGTTTTGAGGAAAATAGGATTTTGGACAAAATTATAGGTTGATTTTGATAGCCTTGCGGTGTCTCGGTATATGGGGAGGTGCTGCCCGTATATTGAGATATCACGGCGGTTATCACGTGCTCGATCCGTGAGTCGGAGCATGACATAGAAGCCAATCTATTATAATAGTCGTATACTTAAAGAAGCCAAGGTCAATTACTGACTAATCGAGAAGATAGCATACACATTGGTCATTTCAGCCAGATAACTTCGGCCATACTTCCAAACTCATATCGTCATGGTACTCAACGATCAACCATTGAAACAAATCTTTCACAAGAGGGACACATCCGGTCATTTAATCAAATGGAGTGTCAAAATGGGTGAATTTAACATTCAATATTAGCCTCGATCAACGATCAAAGGTTAGGCCTTGGCCAACTTTATTCTCGAATGCACTCTCCAGTCACAGTTATGCCTAAGCCCACCAGCAGTCCTAATGAATAGTTATTGCTAGACTGGATAACACATGATGATGGGTCATCAAACTCTTTGGGTAGTGGCACTGGGCTCATACTGATGGGTCCAGACAACTTCAAGGCAGAATATGTCCTCTATTTCGACTTTTGGGCTACCAACAATTAGGCGGAATATGAAACTGATAGTGATATTTTTATACACTTGAATTTATTTTATTTTATTTTATTTCAGACTTTATTTATGACTTTTAGGACTATTTTTAGGTTTTATTTCATGATTTTATATTGCTTATTTTTGTGGGTTTTATTTTAGCATTATTGGGTTTATTTAAGGATATTGGTTTACACAGACAGCTATTAGTATTTTGGACATAACTTTCTATTCCAATGTCCTATTGACCTGATTCTTGTTGGGTTGGAAAGACGATTTCAAGGCCTACAAATCTTATGAAGACATTAGAGGTTGGGTCATACCAAAAGATATCTGAAATTTGAGTTAAAGTTGCTACAGTGCTGGAAATCAAGGCCCATGAATTCTAAAAGCCCAAATCCAAGTGAAATATCAAGCTGTTATGAACACCCAGGAATTTTAAGTCATTTAGGATTCTTAGGAATTAGATTATGAGGAGGAAACATATTTTATACAAGAGAGAGGAGAAACCCTAGCAGCCACCTCCTTTGGAGGAGGATTCTTTCGGGTGTAAAGGGGATGTTTTCTTTACTTTTCTTGCTTTTCTTTATCATGTCTACTTAGATTTCTTGTTCTTAGAACTCGATGGATTTTGTTCTTTGATTAATAACATGGTTTGAATTATTTCTTTCCCTTAAATCTTCATTGGCATATTCTTTTTTTGATGAGATTTTATTGTTAAACTTAATGCTTCATTCGTATAGGTACCTATGATTTGATGATTTGTGATTACATGCATGAGATCGAGATAAGATTGCATGAAATCTAACCAATACAATAAAATCCATATAGGGTTATGAGATCGACGGATGATTAACTCTGTGTGTGGGGATTTTAGGGGAAACTCTAGATTACAGATATTCCATAGATCTTAATGCAGTTCAGCCTAATTAAGATTGCATGACCATTGCGTGTTGGTTAGTCGAATTATGGTTTCATTACATGACCATTGGGTGAATCTAATCTTGGGAAATCTGTTATCATTAAGAATGAATCTTTAGTCAATAAACTTTAAGGGATTTGAAAGATTTTGACCATGTGAAATAATTAGAGACAGATGAAATCGATATTTTAGGGTTTTTATCTATCAATATTTCTATTTTTAATATTTTCGTAATTTTAACATTTTTATTATCTTGATTCGTTTTGTCCAACTTAAATAGGGTATTTTATATTTAGTAATACATAATATCCTTATGGGATCGACACTTGTTTTGCACTATACACAACACTCGACTATGTTATACTTACCCGAAATCGTGATATACCTAAATCGCGTAGCAAGTTTTTGGCGCCGTTGCGGGAGATTTTCTTGTATATCAATAAAAATCATTTTGTTTGAGATTGGATATTAGTTTTTTTATTTCTTGTCTCTTTCTTGTTTTTGGTAAATATGGTATTCAGATTTTAGGATTTTTCATATATTTCTTATTTTTTCCATATAAAATTAGGTTTTTTAGGTCTTTTTTTTTTGCTGTCTGAAAACGGATTAAGGAATTAGGTCAAATTACCACTTGTTTCGAAGGGTTTCGACCTGGTGAACAAAACCCATAGATTTAGCTATGGGCACGACCCTATTTTCGTCAAATTCTATCGTTTTCATAGAATTTTCTATATTTTTAATTTTTTTCATAATTTTTAGAATTTTTTGATTGTCTTTTTGCATTATTTTACTGTATTTTTGTGATTTTTACATTTATCTAGGTAATATAGATTTTTTTTGAGTGGTTCTTGCATTTGGTTTTGAATTTTGAATTTTGTGCTATTTTTTGTGTCCGTACAGTGCATGCTACGATCTAAGAGTCTTGACTTAGTTAATTTTGATCCTGAGATTGAGAGAACTTTACGAACCATTCGTAGACAAGTCAAGGAAGTTAAGGGGGAAGAAGCAATGGCCTATGAGAACAGAGCAATGAGAGAGCATTCGATGCCTAGACTTCAAAACATTCAGACTAGCATTGCACAACCCACTATAGAGGCAAACAATTTTGAGCTGAAGCCGAGTCTTATTTGGATGGTACAAGCAAATAAGTTCGGTAGTGAAGCATTCGAGGATCCAAACAACCACTTAAAAAATTTATGGAGTCAGCTCCGATGTCATCAAGTTAAGATTATTTCCTTTCTCTCTTAAGGGAAAGACAAATGTATGGCTGAATTCATTCCCTGCTAATCATTTTATGAGTTGGGAGATTCTTTCTTAGGTATTTTTGGCTAAATATTTTTCACCTGATAAGACAACTAAACTACGTAATGACATTACTTGTTTTAGGCAGTCTGAGGGTGAATCTTTATATAATGCTTGGGAATGGTTTAAGGATTTGATTAGAAGATGCCCACATCATGGTATTCCTGACTAGTTAATTTTGTAAATTTTTTATGGCAGACTTTTAAATTCTGTGAAAATTACCATTGATGCTGCGGCTGGGGGTGCATTTATGAACAAGTCATATGATGAGGCATGGTCATTATTGGATAGTATGGCTTCTAACCAATATGATTGGTATAATGAGAGTGAGATTCCTAGGCAAAGTGTTGGCGTGCATGAGGTTGATAGTTTTAGGTTGCTCAATGCAAAAATTGACTCTTTGATTAATTATATGAAAACTAATCAACTTAATGTTGTGTCTAACCAGGTCTTATATTGTGATTATTGTGGTGATTCTACTCACATATCTTTTGAGTGTCCACAGGTGCAGCAAACAAACTACATTTCTAATTTTGGCAAACCTCAGGATAACCCTTACTCCAACACATATTACCATGGATGGAGGAATCATATCAATTTTTCATGGAGTCAAGAAGAACCACAAAGAGTGAATCCATTAGATTTTCATTCAGGGAATCTACAACCAAGAGAGACTAAGGCATTATAGGAGTTCGCAATTGAACGTTTGGCAACTATAACAAATGAAAGGTTTGAGAAGCTCGAAAATAAGATTAATCAATTAACTAATGCCTTTCATTCTTATGTGTCAGATAGATTGTCAAGTGACATTGAGAAGAACTCCAAAGAGCAGGTTAATGCAATCTCATTGATAAGAGAGAAAGGATTACAAGAGGTACCAGATCTATTCAAAGATGAAGAAGATAAACAAGAGACAAAGGAAGAGATCCAAACATCTACGAATGAGGAGGCTGAGACACCAGATTCTAAACAGGGAAGTGTTTTATGTTTTAGTGATTCTAAAACCCCTGTTCCTTTTCCTGGATACACATTACATGCAAAAGTAGAATTTGAAAAATTTTTAGAAATTTTTAAGAAATTGCACATTAATATTCCTTTTTTAGTTGTCATCAGACAAATGCCGAGCTATGGGAAGTTTTTTAAGGATGTGATCACAAACAAGAGAAAACTTGATAAGATTTCAAAGGTCAAGCTTACATATGAAAATACAACAATTGATAAGAGAAGGACAAAGGCATGGCATGATGCAATAAATGGACATACTGTGAAGATTTATAAGAAGAGAATAAATTGCTAAAGAGGAAGCTGTAACTTCTCCGACTTAATCAGGGAGTTTTCTGCTCTCTTCTATAGATTTTAGATTGATTTGCATTGCGGATAATGTTTGGAATAAGTGTGGGGGGATGCATTACATTTTGATTCTTAGGTATTTTATTTATTTCATTCTGATTTGCAGGATATTATTTTTAGGAATTAAAACATTTTTATTTAGAAATCTTGATTTTTGCTGAATTTCTTGAGTTTTGAAAAAAAAAATTTCCATGCCAACTAGATTTTCTCAGGTTTTCTAGTCTTTATATATTATTTGTCTTGAATTGGATTGTATGACAGACGATTGGTATTAGTAGTTATTTGGCATATAAGTGACTATTCATCTTTTTATAGTTGATTTGAAAGATAGACATGCAAGATTTAACACCAAATTTATCTTAGTGAGGAATTGAGTTTTAAAGAGCAATTCTTTGCTTTCATCATTTTTCTTGCTGAGTGTATATCACACATGATTTGGTTATTCTAGGACTTGCTTTGTTATGCATTTTGAGACCACATTCATAATTTTTATACACCAAAATGATTAAGCCACTTAGAATTACACATTTTTGGCTTCCGAAAAATACCATTCTAATCATTTTTTGTCCCTTAGTTAACCAATTTGAGCCTAAACCTATTCTTTATATGTTACCCACATAATTTATCCTATAACTCAATTTTTTAGCTCCAGATTTTGAACCCAAATTCACTAATATGCTTATAGTTGACGGCATGACATTGTGTTTTTAAGTATTATTGTTTCATTCGAGTTTTATATATGTTTTTAGTCACTGTCATTGATTGAGTTATGAAAAAAAAAAGAAAAAAAAAAGAAACCAGCAGAAGAAAATGATGAAAAAAATAAAAAAATTAAAAAAAAAAATTGGAAAAAAGAAAAATCAAAAAGAAAGAAAAAAAAGAAAAAAAGCATTTTTCAGTCTTGTTATTGTTCACTCTTATAGTGAAATGTCTTTACTTTATTCTTTGTTTCGAATAAGTGATTTATCACATTGTTTAGAGTTTGTATTTTTTTTGTCTTGATGTAACAATATCATATCTTGATGCTTAGGTATACTTAGTGAATCATTTTAACCATACATCTTACCGATTTTCCTATCCCTTACCTTAACCCCATTACAACCAAATAAAAGACCTTTTGATTGGTGTATGGATTTCATATATAAGTGGTGGAGATTTGATATATGAGTAAGCTTATGGTAATACTATTTCATTGTGTTGATTAGAGAAATACACATACCCTTACATAAAATGAGTGTTTTGAGTAGTTATTAGTATCTTCTTTCATTTTATTGAGTCAACCGAATATGAGAGTGGTTGAATCTTGCATTGTTCTTGATTTCGATGAAACTATATAAGATGCAATAGTTTCTCTAGTGCTGGATACTGTGAAGTATTGATTTTCTTGATTGTAATTCCGATTTGAACTTGTTATATACATGGTTATGGACTTGGGATGTAAAATTGGTTTTGGAGAAAATTTATTTTTGCTTGAGGACAAGCAAACATTCAAGTGTGGGGGTATTTAATAGTGATATTTTTATACACTTGAATTTATTTTATTTTATTTTATTTTATGTTTTATTTATGACTTTTAGGACTATTTTTAGGTTTTATTTCATGATTTTACATTGCTTATTTTCGTGGGTTTTATTTTAGGATTATTGGGCTTATTTAAGGATATTGGACTACACAAACAACTGTTAGTATTTTGGACATACCTTTCTGCTCCGATGTCCTATTGATCTGATTCTTATTGGGTTAGAAAGAAGATTTCAAGGCCTACAAATCTTATGAAGACATCAGAGGCTGGGTCAAACTAGAAGATATCTGAAATTTGAGTCGAAGTTGCTGCAGTGCTGGAAATCAAGGCCCATGAGTTCTAAAAGCCCAAGTCCAAGTGAAATATCAAGCTGTTATGAAGACCCACGAATTTTAAATCATTTAGGATTCTTAGGAATTAGATTATAAGGAGGAGACATATTTTATACAAGAGAGAGGAGAAACCCTAGCAGCCACCTCCTTTGGAGGAGGATTCTTTTGGGTGTAAAGGGGATGTTTTCTTTACTTTTTTTGCTTTTCTTTATCATGTCTACTTAGATTTATTGTTCTTAGAACTCAATGGATTTTGTTCTTTAATTAATAACATGGTTTGATTTATTTCTTTCCCTTAAATCTTCATTGGCATATTCTTTCTTTGATAAGATTTTATTATTGAACTTAATGCTTCATTCATATAGGTACTTGCAATTTGATGATTTGCGATTACATGCATGAGATTGAGAGAAGATTGCATGAAATCTAACCAATACAATAAAATCCATATAGGGTTATGAGATCGACAGATGATTAACTCTGTGTGTGGGGATTTTAGGGGAAACCCTAGATTATAGATATTTCATAGATCTTAATGCAGTTCGGCCTAATCAAGATTGCATGACCTTTGGGTGTTAGTTAGTCGAATTAGGGTTTCATTGCATGACCATTGGGTGAATCTAATTTTGGGAAATCTGTCATCATTAAGAATGAATTTTTAGTCAATAAACTTAATGGAATTTGAAAAATTTTGACTATATGAAATATTTGAAATCGATGTTCTAGAGTTTTTGTCTATCAATATTTCTATTTAATATTTTCGTAATTTTAACATTTTTATTATCTTTATTCGTTTTGTCCAACTTAAATAGGATATTTTATATTTGGTAATACATAATATCCTTGCGAGATCGGCACTTGTTTTGCGCTATACACAACACTCGACTATGATATACTTGCCCGAAATCATGATATACTTAAATCGCGTAACAGAAACCTTGCTGATAGGACTCCGAATCGTAGCAGATATGGGAGCTCGAAGTGCTCGGGTATTCATTCATAGTCAATTGGTAGTCAAGCAAATTGAAGGAGTCTACGAGATAAAAGACCCGACTATGGCCAAATATCTAAGTAAACTACGCGAGACGATAACAAGACTAGAAAGAGTCGACATCCAACAAATCCCTCACTCAGAAAATGTGAGAGCTGATAAATTTTCCAAGTTGGCCAGCTCATATTCGGTCGCTTTTAGCCGAACGGTCTACATCGAAAGTTTACCATATCCCAACATCGATAAACACAAAAGGGTCCTGGCAGCGGACCAACTTCCCAGTTGAAAAGACCCAATCGAAGCATACATGAGAGACAATCAACTGTCTGACTCACTGCTGCAGGCATTTAGGCTAAAGCGAAGGCTGCCCATTAAGCAATCATCAATGGAAGAATGTACCGAAAGTCTTTCACTCATCCCTACTTGAGATGCCTAACCCTAAAAGAGGGGAACTCTGTCTTATGGGAGATCCACGAAGGGATACACAACAGCTACCTGGGGGCTCAGAATTTAGTTGACAAGGATTTGCAACAAGGGCAGTATTGGCCAACCATAAAAAATGATTCAAACGACTATGTCAAAAAAGTGACAAGTGCCAATGATTTTTCTCAGTTCCACAAATGCCTTCTACCAAGTTTAGCCCCCTTACAGGACCATGGCCATTCGCTCAATGGGGAATGGATATCCTCGGACTATTCCCACCTGCTATCGGACAGAGAAAATTTATCATAGTGACCATCGGCTACTTTACTAAGTGGATAGAGACCGAACCTCTTGCCCAGATAACAGCAGCTAAGACTTAGTCGCTCATATGGACTCACATAATCACTCAGTTCAGTATACCTCACATCCTTATCATGGACAATGGAAAACAGTTTGACAATGCTAACTTCTAGGAGTTTTACACAAAGCTAGAGATCGATCATTGGTTCTCATCGATTACCTATCCACAAATTAATGGATTTGTGGAAATAACTAGCAAGACGATCCTCTAAGGACTAAAGACCATGCTAGATGAAGCCAAAGGACGATGGGTAGATAAGCTCTTCAGCACCTCTGGTCGTACCGTACCATGCCCTGAAGGACAACTAGAGAAACTCTGTTTAACCTGACATATGGAAGTGAGGTCGTCATACCAATGAAAATCGAGATCCACTTACTCCGCGTGACCCAGTATGTAACACCGATTTTCGGTAACTATGGAACATGTATCACTCCTCATAAATTATATATATTAACATCTTTTTGAGACATCTAAAATAAAATTTTAATTATCTATTTATTTATTTTGAGGTTTCGTCTCAAAATCGGGAAAACAAAAAATTTTATCGGTAAGTTGAAAACCTTCTCGGCAAGCGCCGACAAGGCCTAAAGAAGTCAAAAATTGCTAAGAAATGGTCTACACACTTAAATGAAGATATTTAAATGAAATTTTATACTTTTAAGGAATTTTGAACAAAATTTCATAGGGACCAAAAATACAAATTATTAAAAGTTAGGGGTTTAAATGTAATTAAGGAAAGTTGAGGGACTAAGTTGCAAACCACTCAAGGATGGACAATTGGAGCCAAATGATTCGTCAAGAGGGCAGCAAGGTTGGTTAGTGGCCACATAGGATTGTTCCACATTCAAGAAAACTCACTGGATGAAAATTTATGTATGAAAA
Organism: Dillenia turbinata; assembly: GCA_037126225.1. Lineage (NCBI taxonomy): Eukaryota > Viridiplantae > Streptophyta > Magnoliopsida > Dilleniales > Dilleniaceae > Dillenia > Dillenia turbinata. The sequence continues at coordinate 19,532,763 of JBAMMX010000016.1, read as the reverse complement.
CTTATTAGATGAAAATTTATGCATGAAATCTAATTAAAATAGCTTGTGCTAACTTGTGACACCTCTCCCCTTGACATGGACGTCCAATAAGACACCTAATGGAGTGCATAGAGTTTTCTTGAATCAACAATTGCATGGTTTAAGTGCTAGGACAAGTGGAAGGTTGAGATGATGCATGGAATAATCTAATAGTCAAGAATATTTTGCTAGATTTATAAAAGAACTTGCTTAGGAAACGATTTAGCTCATTTTCTTCATTCAAATCTCCCTTGCACAAAATATGTAGACTCCATATCCATTTTGAGTTCAACCATGAAACCAAAGAGGTAAGAACATTTTTGAAAATTCTTGAATTTTAATTGAAAGTATAGAAGTGTTATATAGGAATTCATATTGATAGTGATTTGATTTTGCTAAGGTGATAATGGTATCGTACTAGTAAGCTAGATATTGATTTCTAGATTGAGTCTTGTATAGTATTCTTATGATATCTCATCCTGTAGAAATTAAAAATCTAACCCATTTATTTCTCTATAAACTAGACTTCCTAATGTTTAAAATGACATATCATGTGAAGCATTTCATGAAAGAATCGATTTTTATCGATTTTTGGAAGTTTAGCATGTTTTACCAACTTTATTTCATATTCTGTATACGACCAGTATACTATGTAAATTTTTGAAGTATCTTCTGTATATAATTTGGAGAAACTTTAAATATAAAAGTTTTAGGTCTCTGTCTTATCTTTAATTTAAGATAAAGATCATTTGAATTAGAGTTGTATGCAGAAAGATATTTTGTTTTTACTAAAACTATGCAAAAGTAGTTTTAAAACTGAAACTGAGATGAAAATGGAATTTTATAAAATTATATATTTAAAATCTTTAGATCTATATCTTATCTTTAATTTGAGATAAAAATCACTTAAATTGGAGAAGTACACAGGGAGATATGGAAATTCTCCCAAAACTGTGCAGAGTTGATTTTAGGAGATTAGACTGAAAAAATTATAAAATTTTCTAAATTCGTATATTCAGAATTGAAGTTGATCTGAACATAAAAGTTGGAGATATATGTCTTAGTTTTAAGAAAAAATTTGAAATGTTTGAATCCGATCAAAATTTTAAAAGATATCATGATTTTACTAAACCTGCGCGTGATAGGTTTTGTAGGAATTTTTTTCTAAATATGGAATTTGAGATTTAATCTCATGAAAAAGAACATTTCTATATGCATCTTGTAATCCGATAATATGATATTGTCGAAATAATTGAATTGATGAATGATACATATTGTTTAATTTAGGCGTAGGGTTACGGTTTTATATGAGTGGTGACTCATTCGAGAAACGAGGACAATTAGGGAGAGTGGCGTACCCTCTCCCGTTGAAGTGAGTGGGATGAACTATTTATGATTTTAAATAAAAAGTAGTTTCGATCATGATTTTTATAAATGAATTTTGAAATATGATTTAGAAATGTTTTAGTGTTTGTGACATGTCCTAAAATGATGTTTCTGTAAAAATTACATCCTGATATTATGATTACTTGATAGTGCCTTGTTTTTACGAGTAAAGATTTATGAATGATAACATATGGCATATATGTATGATTATGGGATGGTGTATAGTGGCTATAGTGTACTCCCTATCACGATATTGAGCGTTTACCCATTGGGTGATGTGGTGGGGTAATGCGGGAGTAGGGGTTTGAGTTCCCTGTCTCTAATCAACGGATCCAATAGACGAGTACCACGTGAGATCCGTGTCAACACCAAGGGAAGGGGAAAAATATATGTGTTTCATTCTTTTGATATTTTGGTGACCTCTTGGTAGATTTTATCCTAATTAGACCAAACTATGGGTAGAATGTGTTTTTGACACCCCATGATACATGATTGATGATAAGGATGTATATTATTTTGAATTACATGATATGTTTCAAATTAATGAAATATAATTTGAAAACGATGGTTTGACTTTCCACTCTCACAAATTCATTTATTGTCACTATATAGTCCTTACACCTTACTCACTGAATACGTGGATTATACTCATCCCTTTATATTTAAAATTTTCATCTTATACTGCACTTAATTTACTTTGGGGTACTGTTCTACGAGTTTTACTCAGAGACGCTACCGGGTAAGTATTTATATCCATCTTTGTTAATGATTAGACCTCACATATAAATATTATATGTAAATTGGAAGCAAATGTTGTAAAGAAATTTTCTAAAAATTTTCCTCTTCAAATCTTCCACTGTATGGTTAACTTAGGATATCAAGTAGGGTCATAATATTGGTTAAGTACTTAGTCTTGTGTCGCCTCGATAAGCAAGTAGGGTATACCCGTGGCTCGAGGAGTCGTGACTGTCTGTTCGCATGCTCGACCTGTGGATTGAGGCATGACATAGTATAATTCTAAAAAGAACAAATCAACCTTGCGTGAACACCTAGACCTACTCCCCAAACTACGGGAGTCCGCTTCTGCCTGAATGGTTGCGTATCAGCAACATATAGCATAGTGCTATAATCAATGAATCAGAAACCGAGTGTTCAAGCCAGGTGATCTAGTGCTGAAAAAAGTGGAAGTTACCGGCAAACCCCAACCCGGGGGCAAACTAGCCCCTAATTGAGAAGGTCCTTATCAGATATGCTCTATGATTCACCAGAGGGCTTATCGCCTCAATAATTTAGACAGATCGACCATACCCAAGACTTGGAATGCAGAGAACCTACGAATCTACTATTAGTGAGCCACACTCTTTAGAGGTATCTCTTATTGAGTAAGTCCCTCATGATTTTCCTTTCAACGGTTCCATCATTCGATCCCTAATGCTTCCATCCCAATCAATCACCATGTCCTATCGAAGGGATGTATCTCCCTGAACGGCTCTCAGTCACCCTGTCCTACCGAATGGGTTCATCTTCCCGAATGGGTCTCAGTTGCCCTATCCTATCAAAGGGATCTATCTTCCCAAACGGGCTTTAGTCACCCTATCCTACCAAAGAGATTTATCTCCCCTAATGGGTCTCAATCATTCTATCCTATCGAAGGGATCTATCTCCCTGAACAGGTCTAAGTCGCCCTATCCCAACAAAAGGATCTAATTCCTTAAGAGAAACTTGATCGAAAGAATTTATACTATCAATTAAGTTTGCATCTATGGATAGACAAGACACTCCTATCCACCTTGAAAACATGAGAAAGCACCAAGTGTCTTGAACATAAGTGAGTCTGTCACGCCCCGACCCACTCCCGAGCCGGGCACGCGACTTGCCCGCCGCGACACCTCGATACACGGGCACCACGTCCCGCACATCGAAGCACCGTAAGGCTGACAGCATTCCCAAAATCCAGATTTCCAAATCACAGAGATCCCCAAGTGATAAAAATAATACATGTATGCCTCAATACAAATTAAAACAAGTGAGAGTTAACCTTATACAGACCAAAAGAATTATAAATACAGTCATCCCAATTTAAACAAGTACAATGGTCATCCTAACTTCCTCAAAATGATACAATAACCTCAATACATAGCGGAAGAGCGAATAGTCATACCCCGGCCCAGTAGTCTCCAAAGAATATCCAATACAACAATGCGGACAAATCTCTCAGTCTGAGTCTACACCTGTATGAGGGAAATGTGAGGGGTGAATACCGTAGAAAGGGGGGTTGGTACTCAGCAAGTCGGGGGGATGACATACTACAATTAATTTTAGGGTGAATAGGAGTGTCAAAGATATGTCCCAATAAAACCATAGTATGCAAAAATATTATGACATCTCAATAAATCATTCACGGCATACGTATCAAATCAAATATGCATCCATTATGCATGTCCGTCATATCATGTAGAGCTGGCCGAAAATATCTCGACAAGGGCCAACCATGGCCAAGGACGGGCAACGTTGGGGGTTTTCACGGTGCAAGTAATAAAATAAGCTCTCCACCCCAACGTCGGCCACATACTACTCCAACTAGCCTGTATATATATATATCGCACATGTATCAAGGATCAAGCGTGTATGGAAACCCACCGGTGCTAGACCTACCAAGGTCCTCCCCGAAGTGGTTCAACCGACGACTGTCCGTACAATATGTATGACAATCTGGCAGATACCCCCTGCAGATGCGTAACCGGGCACAACAGGTGCCTCTACCAAATGTCCTTCGTAGTTACGGAATGCCATAGGAAGCATATCATCAATATCAAAGTATCCATAGTGGCATCCATCCCAAATCACATATCTCAAGCCAAATCATCAAGCCATATCACGTCAAAAGCATGTGCCAATATGCAATGGAAGCATAAAATCACGTGGATATATCAAAGTGTGGCACAATCATCAAGTATCAAAATCATGGATGTTTATCGATATAAACAAGTTGGAATACTCCATATATCACAAAACATTTTCATAAATCCAGGGAAATAGGTCAATCATACCATTTTAAATCATGCTTTTGAAAGCTTTTTAAAACACGGTATCAATTAAAAGTAGATGTCAAGTCCCACTCACAGCTCAGGGGAGGGTAGCGCACTCCCCAATATAACCACAATATGAATATCAAAATCTCGCCCCCGATCCGAACCACCATAAACCAGAATACCAATAGGTCCGCAGATATCTATCCTGTGCAATCATGAGAAATAATCTATAACTCCTGGTATATAAATCCAAGAATTTTCCTTTAAATTCTTTAAGTGTCAAGTCTAGGGTTTTTGAATCATCTCTAACCCTTTTCATGCTTATTCAAGCCTAAGGCATGTCCACAAATCAAATATCGTCATGAAACTCAAATTAGCACACGACGCGGCCCCAAGTCATCCTCCCGCACTCACAGTCGGGCCACAGCCCAGCGCCCTGTGTACGGCGCCCATGCGCCTGCCGTCCTGTGCCTACACACAGCGCCTAGCGCCTGTGCGCAGTGCCTTGCTACCAACGCCCCTGGGCAACCTCAGCGCCCGGCGTTCCAAGTCTCTGTGCTCAGTCTATCCGTTCAGCATCCCAGCACTACGCTCGGCAGTACCCATGCGTGCGCAGGGTGCACTGCACCCCGCGCGCACCCGGCAGCGCGCAGCGCCCATGCACTGGGAGCACAACGCCCATGTGCACGGCGCCTGCGCTTGCCCACCATGTCCCATCTCAGCCATCCATAACACCATCAACAAAATACATAATCCAAGCCTCTATAATTTTACAATTGACATTCAAACATCACTATTAACATACTCAAAGAAATATCTGCACATAAACACCTTTGCGTAGTTATGGAAAGATGGTCATAACTTCTACTTCATAACTCCGAATCATATGCTTCCTATCTCATTTTAAAGCTAAGAGATAGTACTATAACTTTCATTTTGCACACTTCCTCATATTCAAATCATAGAATTCCAGCAAGCCTTATTTTGTTACAGTCATATTTAAGTTTTGGATTCTGTCCAGTTTTTGTGCAGAAGCTATAACTTTCATTCTACTCACCAAAATCTAATGAAATTGTAACATGTTATAGCTAAGATGTAGATCTACAATTTATATAACTAGCACATTTTCAAATTCTGGCTCTAAGATGCCTTAAAACAGAGATGAAAATGCATACAGAAAACAGACAAAATTTTCCAGAAATTTCTCACCTTAGCTTGATTTTTTTTTTTTTTTGTTTAAGTTCGAAAATGCATCCTTTGCAAGTTCAAACTCCTTCCTTCAATTTGATTTCTCAAAACAACATATGAATAGATTAGGATCTCAATTCCTTCTTGGTTCATGATAGCAAAAATGAGGGAGAAATGTTTCTTATCAAGAATTTCCTTAGTTTTCTTCACTTGCGCCTCCCAAAGATCACTCTAGACTTCAAGAATATGAAGAACAAATGCTCTCTCTCTCTCTATGGTTATTCACATTTATGGCCAAGGGAAATGGAGAGATGGCTTTATCTTTTATTAACATTGTTTCAAGTCCACCAATAGCCCAAACTTGCATGACATTTGATTGGGCAAATTTTTTTATTCCTTTCACCCGTGGCATGTGTCCTCAAAATGTGACAAAAAGCTCCATTTGTTCCCTTCCACCCTCTCCATTCGGCCAAGCAACTTCTCCTCACCCTCACACTTGTTAAATTTTGATCTTTTTAAAAATTACACTTGTCAATGTTTACTCTAAGTTTACCTTTAATTGCCAATAGGTCCTTTGACTTATAGATACTCAAATTTGACCCCAATAATTTTCATAATTACACATTAGATCCAAGATCTTATATTAGGCATAATTTAATTTATTTAGTGTAAAATAAGTTCATTGGGCCTTCTCGAATTCCGAACGAAAATTTGTCGAAATTTTGTTGTTTAAATCTAAAAATCCCATATTCGGTAATTATGTAAAATTTCACACTCCTAAATCCATGAATTTCATCAAAGTCCCTTTTTGGGTTATTTCGGAAATTTTATCTTTGCAGAACTTCGAAATAAAAATTTCGGTACCGTTATTTCAAAAAAATTTCTTAGTGAAAAGTTGATATCATACTCATGAAGTGGCATCATATATGTATATAAGACTGAGTACATATAAATACACCGAGAGTCGGTGTTACATTTTTCTAACCCCCCAAAATAAGTTTCGTCCTCGAAACTAAAAGAAAACAATACAGGAAAAGGAAAAGCTATTCAGTAAATAGACGAGGGTACTATCCCCTCATAGCCTCCTCAGGCTCCCAAGTCTCCTCCTTGACCTGGTCGCTACGCCACAAAATACGTACTAACGGGATATCCTTGCTTCGCAGTCTATGAATCTGCCGGTCAAGGACTACTACGGGCTGTACAGGTAAACTCAGGTCCTTCCGTAGCTCAACTGGTGGAGGCTCTAAAACATGAGAAGGGTTAGGCATATATCTCCTAAGTATCGAGACATGGAACACATCGTGAATATGTCTCAACTCCTCTGACAGCTCCAATCTGTACGTCACACTTCCGATCCTCTCAAGGATACGGAAGGACCCAATATACCTGGGGCTCAGCTTGCCCCGCTGCCTAAAACGGATCACCCCTTTCCAGGGTGAGATCCTCAAGAAAACCATGTCTCCATTCTAAAACTCCAGTGGTCGCCGCCTACGGTCTGCATATGCCTTCTGTCGATCCTGGGCGGCTCTCATCCTTTGTCGGATAATCCTGACCTTCTCCCTTGTCTCCTTAACAAGCTCCACACTGCTGAGGAGCCTCTCACCGACCTCATCCCAGCATAAAGGTGTGCGGCATCGCCTCCCATATAATGCCTCGTATGGAGGCATCTCGATACTTGCCTGGTAGCTGTTATTATATGTAAACTCTGCAAGTGGTAAATGCCAATCCGAGCTACCATGAAAGTCAATAACACAAACCCGAAGCATATCCTCAAGTGTTTGAATCTTACGCTCTGACTGGCATTCTGTCTGAGGATGATAGGTTGTGCTAAAGTTCAGTCTAGTGCCCAATGCCTCCTACAACCTGGGCCAGAAACTAGACGTGAACCTGGGGTCCCTGTTTGAAACAATCGACACAAGCATCCCGTGAAGTCGTACTATGGTGTCCATATAGAGACGTGTCAGTGCCTCCAAGGAGTAGTCACCATGGATGGGGATAAAGTGTGCAGATTTGGTGAGTCAATCAACAATCACCCAAATCGCATCATGCTACATGGATGTCCTCAGTAACCCCATCACGAAATCCATGGTAATATGTTCCCACTTCCATTCAGGAATGGGAAGTGGCTGTAAAATACCTGTTGGTTTCTGGTGCTCAGCCTTCACCTACTGGCACACCAAGCACTGTGCTACAAACTTTGCTATCTCCCGCTTCATGTCTGACCACCAATAACTGCCTCTGATGGTACGGTACATCTTCGTACCCCCGGGATGCATAGCATAAGTTGAAGAGTGTGCCTCCTCAAGGATAGCATGTCGAAGTTCAACATCAGCTGGAATACATACTCTATCTCTGAACATCATGAGTCCATCAGCACGGACTCGAAAATCCCCGCCCTCTCCTTGGCGGATCCGATCGTGAATAGTCTGGAGCTCTACATCTGTACCCTGAAGCTCTCTGATGCGGTCAAGTAGTGTAGGCCGTACCTCAAATCTGGCTAGCAGTGTACCCTGCTCATCGCTGGCCATGCTGACTCCCAAAGCTCAGAGTCCTACCAAGCAGGAGATGTAAGCTCTCTCTGCTACCTGAGAAGTGGTAGAAGAAGATGACTTCCAGCTCAAGGCATCTGCTACTACATTTGCCTTACCCGGATGATAGTCAATAACCAAGTCGTAGTCTTTCAGCAGCTCTAACCATCTTCTCTGTCTTAGGTTTAGCTCTCTCTGAGTATATAAATACTTCAAGCTCTTATGGTCTGTGAAGACCCTACAGGTAACTCTATATAAGTAATGCCGCCATATCCTCAGTGCGAAGACTATGGCTGCCAGCTCAAGATCGTGAGTAGGGTAGTTCGCCTCATGCTTCTTCAACTGTCTCGAAGCATAAGCGATCACCCATCCATCCTGCATCAATACGAAACCCAGCCATTGCCGGCTGGCATCACTATACATAAAATACTCCCTGCCGCTTGTAGGGAGAGCCAAGATAGGTGCCGACGGCAGTCGCTGTTTGAGTTCCTGAAAACTCGCCTCACAGCGGTCATCCTAACAGAACTTGATGTCTTTCCTCGTCAATCGGGAGAGTGGAGTAGCAATCCTCAAGAAACCCTCTACAAATCGTCTGTAATAACCAGCAAGTCCAAGAAAACTCCGGACCTCAGTAATGGTCTGTGGCTGCTCCCACCTCAATATGACCTCTACTTTCTGCGGATCAACAAAAATCCCCTCCGCAGAAACAATGTGGCCCAGAAATCCAATTTTCCTTAGCCAAAATTCACACTTGGTGAATTTGGCATATAACTGCTGCTCACGGAGAGTCTGTAAGACCACCCTCAGGTGCTGTTCATGCTCCTCATCACTCTGTGAGTATACCAGAATGTCATCAATAAATACGATGACGAACCGATCCAGGTAGTCGTGGAAGACCCGGTTCATTAAATCCATAAAAGCCATTGGAGCATTAGTCAACCCAAACGACATGACTAAAAACTCAAAGTGACCATAGCGAGTGCGGAATGCTGTCTTGGGCACGTCCTCGACCCGAATCCATAACTGGTGATAACCAGACCGCAAATCGATCTTCGAAAAGACCCGTGCACGCTGAAGCTAGTCAAATAGGTCATCAATACGTGGTAGAGGATACCGGCTCTTGATGGTCACCTTATTCAACTGCCAGTAATCTATGCACAGTCGTAGGGTCCCGTCCTTCTTCGTTACAAACAACACCGGAGCACCCCAAGGTGAAGTGCTCGGACGGATAAAACCCTTGTCCATAATTCTTATAACTAGACCTTGAGCTCTCTCAGCTCAGCTGGCGCCATTTTGTATGGCGGAATAGATATAGGAGCGGTTCCCAGAGCTATGTCGATCTCAAAGTCAAACTCCCGAGCTGGTGGAAGGCTGAGTAGCTCCTCAGGGAAAACATCCGCAAACTCCTGTATTACAGGGGCATCCTCATTCCTCGGTTCCTTCACAGTAGTATCCACAATATGGGCCAAGTACGTCGTGCAGCCTCGGCGTATTAACCTCCTGGCCTCCATCACCGAAATAACACAGCGAGACAATAATCTCCTCTTGCCAGAAAACCTCAAAGCAAGTCTCTCCGATCTCCGGAACTCAACCTCCTTAGTAAAACAATCAATGGAGGCTCTGTGTCTGCTCAACCAATCCATGCCAAGGATGGCATCAATATCGGTCAAGTCCAAAGGGATTAAATCTGCCTCAAGTACGGTGTTTCCAATCATGACCTCTATCCCCTTATAGACTGAATCTCTCAAGAACTGTTCACTGAGAGGTGTGAAAACCAATATCTCCTCTCCAAGTGGCGTTAAAGGCTTACCCATTAGGTGGGCAAAGGACGCTCTCACATACGAGTAGTTCGACCCGGTGTCGATAAGGACACGGGCGTCGACTCCATAAATCCTCATAGTTCCTAAATGTGGGGAAAATAAAGAGATCAATTTAGATAAAGGTGGAAATAGATACTCATCATATATATCTCAAAAGTAGGTACAACAAACATAGTCAAGCCTCTAAGGCTTTGGCTTATGATAAGTCTCAAAATAAAAGTACAGGGGAAATCTCTAAGTGTGTGAGTCAGAAGGGGGAGTACCAATAATGACATCGGGGTTCGTCTGCGCATCCTCCTGTGTCATCGCGTACACTCGGGCCTGAGCCCTCGGCTGCTACCGCGATGGTCTTGGTGCCATACTACTCCCAGCAACTGCTTGTGGGGCTACGGGGGTAGAGTGTGCCGGTGCTCCCTACTGTCCCCCTCGTGGTGTACTAGACTGAATAGAAATTGTCGAACCTCCTACTCCAAGATCAGGACACAGGCTCTTGATTGCCCTGGTCTCCCACACTGGAAGCAAGTCACTGTCACCCCGCAAGCTCCGAAGGGGTGATGTCTGCCACATCGACTACAAAAAGGGTGTCGTCGGGCTGTGGTTTGAGTGGAGGCACTCGGGGCTGGTGCTCTAAACCCCTGGGACTGCGATCCCCGCCTTTGAGAAGGGCCCCCGCGAAACACTGAGCTCCTCCCCTTCTTCTAACTCTGGCCCCCAGAAAACTCGGGCCAAAAACCAATCTACTACATCCCTGGGGAAGAACTTTACCTATATCTTACCGTCTTGGAATGAGCACTATGCTCTGTGATGGTAAGACAAGAATGCACCGCCCAAAAACCAATCTACTACATTAGTAGGATATTAAAGGAGTCTGCAATCAACTATCGACCGATTGAAAAGGTAGCTTATGCCTTAATTAACTCAGCAAGATGCCTTCGACCATACTTCCAGGCCCACACCATTATGGTGCTCATCGAGCAACCATTGAAACAAATCCTCCAAAAGAGGGACACTTCCGAATGGCTTATCAAGTGGAGCGTGGAACTAGGCGAATTCGATATCCAGTACCGAGACCAGCGATAAAGGGCTAAGCACTGGCTGATTTCAGCCTCGAATGTACTTTGCCTACGACGTTCGAAGACCAACTTCTCAACCCTCAAGAAGAGTGGTCGACCCCAGAGTGGACCATTCATGTTGACGGATCATCAAATTCCTCAAGAAGTGGCGTTGGGCTTATACCATTAGGACCAAATGATTTCAAGGCAGAATATGCCATCTGGTTCGATTTCTAGGCCACCAACAACCAAGAAGAGTACGAAGCCTTACAAACAGGCCTTCGAATTGCCATTGACATGGGGCCACGGAACGTTAGGGTATTCACGGATAGCCAGTTGGTCGTGAAATAAATCGAGGGGGTCTATGAAACCAAAGACCTAGTTGTGGCTAAATATCTAAGTAAGTTGCCCGAGACAATGGAATGATTGGGTAAGGTTGACATCCAGTAAATCCCTCAGTCGGAGAATGCACAGGCTGACACTCTATCGAAGTTGGCTAGTTCCGATTCGGTTACCTCTTGCCGAATAGTATACATTGAAATCCAACTGCATCCCAGCATTGACGAGCCCAAAGAGACACTTCCGATTGATCGGTCCCCTAGTTGGAAGGACCCCATAGAAGAATATCTAAGACATGACCATCTGCCGGGGTCCCCGAAGGAAACGATGAAACTGAAGTGAAAGGCCGCTCATTACGCTATAATTGATAGGATTTTTTACCGAAAGTTATTTAGTCATACGTATCTGCGGTGCCTAACTCCCAAAGAGGGGGACTATGTCCTCCGAGAGATCCACGAAGGAATTTGTGGTAATCACCTGGGAGCTCGAAATCTAGTCTATAAAGCCCTTCATCAGGGGTACTACTAGCCAACCATGAAGGTCGATTCTGACAACTATATAAAATGATGCGACAAGTGTCAACTCTTCTCCTCATGCCTCAACTACCTTCTACTAAGCTTAATCCTATATCTACCCCTTGGCTACTTGCCTAGTGGGGTATGGATATTCTCAGACCGTTTCCCCTAGCCACATGACAACAAAAATTCCTTATAGCAGCAATCGACTATTTCACTAAATGGGTAGAAGTCGAGCCTTTGGCATAAATCACAACAGCCAAGGTTCAATCATTCGTGTGGGCTCATATTGTCACTTGGTTCGGTATACCGTGTGTTCTTATTATAGATAACGGAAAGCACGACAACAAGCACTTCCAAGAGATCTGTGAAAAACTCGAGATTCAATATCGATTTTCATTGGTCGCTCACCCACAAACCAATGGGCTGGCTAAAATAACCAACCGAATGATCCTACAAGGATTAAAGACAATGCTAGATGAAGCCAAGGGGTAGTGGGCTGAAGAGCTTTATGGTATCCTTTAGTCATATCACACTACACCCCGAAGAGCAATGGGAGAAATATCGTTCAGTTTAACTTACGGAAGAGAAGCAGTCTTACCCGTGGAGATAGGTATTCACTCACTTTGGGTAGCTCAATACAACACAAGGCAAAACGAACGTATCCTACGTGAAAGACTGGATTTGCTTCCAGAGTTACGAGAGTCCATAACGGCACGAATGGCGGCCTATCAGCAACAAATAACATGATATCACAATCGTAGAGTCAAGAATCGAACGTTTAGACCCAATGAACTAGTACTAAAAAAGGTGAAAGTTACTGGCCAACCCCAGCCCGGGGGCAAACTTGCTCGTAACTGGGAAGGTCCATATCGAGTACGTTCCGTTGTCCGATCGGGAACTTATCGCCTAAACAATCTAGATGGATCGGCAGTGCCTAGGGCCTGGAACTCAGAAAACCTATGCATATACTATCAGTAAACTTCAGAGTTGTCTAACAGTCAGAAGAACCAGCCCGGAGAAAATCAAGCGATTTCTCCTATTGCTCGGAGGGCCCAAGTCGCCTAGCTCCTATCGTTCGAACGTGTCGTCAATAAGGTATGGAACTCCCTGAATGGGTAGACGCAGCCCCTCTATCTAAAGATTTCTTATCGCTCGGAGGGTCTTAGTCGCTCAGCTTCTATCATTCGAACGCGTCGTCAATAAGGGATAGAACTCCCCGAATGGGTGGACGCGGCCCTTTAATTTAAAGATTTCCTATCGCTCGGAGGGTCTAAGTCGCCCAAATCCTATCATTCGTATGCATCATCAATAAGGGATGGAACTCCCCGAATAGGTGGATGCGGCCATTCTATTAAAAATTTCTTATTGCTCAGAGGGTCTAAATCGCCTAAATCCTGTCATTCGAACGCGTCGTCAATAAGGGATAGAACTTCCCAAACTGGTGGATGCAGCCCCTCTATCTAAAGATTTCCTATCGCTCGGAGGGTCTAAGTCACCTAGATCCTATCGTTCGTATGCGTCGTTAATAATGGATGGAACTCCCCGAACGGGTGGATGTATTCCCTCTATTAAAAAATTTCCTATCGCTCGGAGGGCCTAAGTTATCCGGATCCTATCATTCGTATGTTCATCAGTAAGGGATGGAGCTCCCCGAATGGGTGGACGCGACCCCTCTATTAAAAGATTTCCTATCGCTCGCCCTAAGTTACCCAGATCCTATCATTCGTACGTATCAACAATAAGGGAAGGAACTCCCCGAATGGGTGGACACAACCCCTATATTTAAAAGTTTTCCTCTTGTATGGTGGGCCAAAGTCGCCCAGTCCCTATCGGTCGAGCGTATAAGAAAAGGAGTTTCCTGAACGAATGGGCGCGACCAACCTAACTACCAAACATCTAGCGATTCGAAAGAACAGTATTACTCTACATCTTAGTGTGGAGCCTAAAGCCAGAAGTATATCTACTCTGACGAGAGTTGAAGAGAAGCACATCACCGAGACAAAAGAACAAAGGGGAACAAAAGACGAAATCCAAGTCAGTAAAGCATAAACTTTTATTTATCCTTTTACAAAAGATACATTTGGTTACATGAGTACATATATAAGTCCCTAAGTCAGACCGACCATAGCTAGAAGTACATAACAAAGTCACTCAAATATATAAAAATCATAGTCCCTACACTGGAGAGTATAAAAACGATTCCAATGCATTGCTAGGGATAAGAGAAGGTGAGCTCGGGCCACCCCCAAACAGCTTGAACCTGACCTACCAATCCAAAAAATGGCACGAGAGACATCCTCACCGCATTTGGATGACAAAGATGAACCTGGACAGATCATCCAAGGTGGTACAAGATGCACCCCCATTGGTGCTGGATGATCTCACCATGTCAACCAAATAACGGTCGACATAATGAGATCTCATTCCGATGGTCTCCTTCCTTAATGAAATCTCATTCCAGCAGAAGTCACTCGAGCCATAAAGCTTCGCATACTAAAACCCTTCACAAGGCAACTCTGGAAAAAGAGCCACTTTAAAAAAATCTTCCAAAGAGAGGGAAAAGCCTCAATTCTTTACAAAAGAAAAAAAATGCCTGTCATAGCTATTTATAGTAGTAGTGAAGCAGCCCCTAATTAACTCAGAGTAGGTGAAACGGATCATCGGGAATGGCCCGTCATAAATATAGTAGATTATCTTCAATTCCACATGAAAGGGTCACTTTTGATAAGATCCACCTGCATTAATAGAGTATATTAGGACGAACCTGGCATCCCTACACTTTTGTAATGTATTAAACATGCCTCACCCTAGTAGGTGCTTACTCATGGTGCTCCTTTATCAAGAAGACTATGAGTCGAGGGCAAATGATGGGACATAGCCCAATCCGACCTGGCCAGCTTTCAAGGGGCCCACATACGCAAGGCCCACAGGGGACAGCTATCGACCAATATTTGATATTTTCTATGACTACCTACCGAAGGACCTCAGTCGCCTAGATCTCCCAAACAACGGGGCATTGGTCGCCCGATCCTCCTGAACGATAAGGTCTCAGTCGCCCCGAACGTGATTTATCAAGCAAAGGTAACCGCTCCGATCGGGTATTCAATCGTCGGTCCATTAAGCGAACAAACTCTAAAGACCCTTCATCGGTCGAATGACCCATCAATAGCCAATAGCTCCAACAATTCCAAGGAAGGTCAAAATATCCTAATAGATTCGATTTCCAATTTAAGAGCAGCCTCTTTAGAATCTTTCAGTTAAGGAAAGGATCCCACTAGAAAATGAAAGTTTCCCAAAGGATAAGAATCACTATCAATTCGAAATATTAAATGACTTATCGACAGCCAACAGCTCTAACGATTCCAAGGAATGTCAAAATATCCTAATAGATTCGATTTCCAATTTAAGAGCAGCCTCTTTAGAATCTTTCAGCTAAGGAAAGGATCCCACCAGAAAACGAAAGTTTTCCAAAGGATAAGAATCACGATCAATTTGGAATATTGAACTCCCAAAATTTTCAGATCTGTTTGATGAGAAAATAGGGTTGAAGCACCCCGATGACACACGACTCTCACAGGTATAAGATATCCTAAAATCTTCCAAACCAGGTACACTCACTTGACCTCACACATTGGGCACTCTAATCATAGGGAACCACTCCCTTGAGCTCTCAGTCTGTTTTCTCTTTCATTCGAAAATCGCCATTTTTGACTTGAGCATCGGGGTCACCCTGCAGGAGCATCCTCCGGTGGTTTTTGCTGGTATTACAACCCTTTTGATAGCAACCATTCAAGTCTACAAGGTGTCGGTATCTGTGAAGCCGCAACCCACCTCCAATACTAACTATTCTTTTTTTTTTCTTTTTTTCTTTCTGGCTTTTGATAAGGCAGAGAGTTATGGGATTTAATCAATACAAAAACTTTAAAATGAAATGACAACAAAATAGAATAGTAAAAAAAGGTTTAGTGCAGACCTTGTATTTCCTTCTTGTTGGAAGATTTTAAGGTGGGTACACCAACGGCAAGAAAGGCAGCCCAGGCAAGGCCAACACCAAGTTTGAACCGTTTAGCTAAGAAGGGAGCAATCCTATCAGTGAACTCAACTCTAGTGGTTGCCTTGGTAGTCTTTTGTTGTTGTACTTCACTGAGGCTGGACTTGGCAACTCTGAAGAAGTTGTTGTTAGAGGTGGAGATAAAGGTTGTGGTTTGTAGGCGGAGTTGGTTGCAGTGGTGGTGGAGGAGGGGTTTGTGAAGATGAAGAGAAGTGAGGAGTTCTTGTAAGTGGATAAGAAATAAACTGTGGAGATCTAAAGGAAGTAGCTATACTTTGGGATAATATCTTGGTCAAGATATTTGAGGTCATATATGGGTTGCTTGGCAGCTCAGTCTTTACTATCGCAAAAGGTAAGAGGTTAGTCCCCTACCTTATCCTCTTCACAAGATAAGTTTTCAACTGGGGGCTCTCACTACTTTTTCTTTCTTTTTTTTTTTTTGTTTGGTCGGTTGGATTGAATCACATAATAATAGGGAAAGGGATGGCTTTTCTGCTACCCATGGACAAGTGAAATTTGATTTCTTTGTCAACTAAACTAACACCAGTAATTGTAGGCTCTCACTTTCTTGTGAGTTTTGGCACAAGTACTTGTCTAAGAATTGGTGGGTAAATTCCTTTTCATACATCAGCAAGAAACTTGTGAGTTTTGTATTTCTTTCTCTACGTATGTAAATCCTCACTTGAGAGAGAGAAAGAGAGGAGCCAATGAGCTATAACTCTACTGGTACCATCCCCCTTCCCTTCTTCTAGAGGTCTCGAGTTCAAACCTCACCAATGTATTAAAAAAAAAAAAAAGCAAGAGGACTTTGGTTATTGACAATCTCAAGAAAATTTGTGTTGGGAAAACTTTAAGCAACAAAAGAAATGATGGTACTTAGCCCAAATCATGTGGAGCCTGTATTCAATTAAACCCGAAGGCCAACACAAAGGTTATTCCAACACACATTGATCACCTTTCTCCTTGATATCCACCTGCTTAGTACCTCAACTGATCGGTGCTCGACGATCGTTACTTAGTCTATCAATATAATGTTCATTCTCTTGAATCACAGAGGCAATTTTATGAAAACAGAAAGAGAATATATAATTGTAGCCAATAAGGGAAGGAATCCCCATGATGATATGGACTATCCATATTGATAAGGTTTTACAATCTTTGAGTATATTATGCCATGATTACCTAAAATCTTAGGGCATTTTCAGAGGAAAAAAAAAACTAAGGTTTTTATTACCCATAGACACACGGCTCTTGTAACACTGAAAATTCGGTGTTCGAAATTTTTTATAATTTCTTTAATGCAATTTCAAAATGATTTGGGATTTTATTAGTCTTGTAGTATTGAAAGACGGTCTACGAATCTCATTTTAATGAGTTGCTATAGCATGTAGAGAAAAATGATACAAGTTTGATATTATGGATGATATACTGAACCATTTGGGTCGATATGTCCAGTCCTTGTAATAGGTTTCAAAGAGTGAAATTTTGTATATCGATATGTTTAAGTATACCGAGTTGATATATTGGACCCCTATTATAGAACTACTGAGAAAGTGATTTGGTATATCAATATGTCCTATAGGTGTGGGTTGATTTGTTGATCTCTGTAATAGACTTCCTGAGAGTATGATTTACCATATCGATATATCCACATGGAACACATCAATATAGGAGATCTCTGTTTCAACTTCCTAAAAGCATGATTTACCATATCGATATATCCCCATAGAATGTATCGATACAAGAGATCTCTATTGCAACTTCTTGAGGCTATGACTTAGCATATCGATATATCTCAATTTATATATTGATACGCAATAGTAGAAAAGACAATAAAACCCAATTACCTTTTGGTTAATGAGGGGCATTTGGGTAAAATCCCACCCCCACTATTATTAACACCTAAACACACAAACCCATCCTCATTTTTTTTTCCATTCTCCCATCCAACCCTCTTCCTCTCTTTTTCTCCTCTTCATCCATCACTCACTTCCTCTCTTCCTCTACTTCTTTTCTTGGAATTGATCAAACCACATTAATACCCATAGATTCAAGCAAGCATTTAGGGGAACAAATCTAGAGAGAGAACAAGCAAGCATTTAGAGGAACAAATCTAGAGAGAGAACAAGGTTTTATAGAGAGAGAAAACCTAGGGCTTGGTGGAATCTAGAGAGATAACAAAGGTTTTATAGAGAGAGAAAACCTAGGGCTTGGTGCAATCTCAACTTGGGGATGAAATTGATTAAGATTCAAGCGAGCATTTAGGGGAACAAATATAGAGAGAGAGCAAGGTTTTATAGAGAGAGAAAACCTAGGGCTTGGTGGAATCTCAACTTGGGGATGAAATTGATGACACAAACAAAGGTAATACTTCTCTCTTATCATGAATTTAAGTTTATTTTACTTATTCTTGAGATAGGGGCTATTATTTGAAGAGTGTGAATTTAGGGTTTAACCCTAGGGTTTAGGAATGTTAAAAATTGGGAAAATTTACAAATAGAAGTGGTATGTAGTTGCAATTGGTGTGTGATTGATGGAATTAAAATAGGGATTTATGGATTTTGAAATCTAGGGTTTGCGATGTGCTGGAGAAAACCCATTAGCCCTATCCCTACAAACAATTCAATGATAAATGAGTATGAATTTAGGGTTTAATCCTAGGGTTTAGGAATGTTGAAAATTGGGAAAATTTACAAATTGAAATAGTATATAGTTGCAATTGGTATGTGATTGACGGAATTAAAATAGGGATTTTTAGATTTTGGAAATCTAGGGTTTGTAATGTGCTAGAGAAAACCCATTTAACCACATCCTTACAAACAATTGAATCATAAATGAGTATTGGTGACTTAGGTCTAAGGCAATTGGTATACAAGGAAGGGTTACAACTTGACTGAAGTTCATTGAGGATTGAAATTGGGAGTGATTACCCTCCCAAGAGGTGAGTGATTTCTTTCTTATACTTAGATAAGAAAAATTCTATTATTGAATTTTTTTAATGATCTTGAAACTTAGATTTGTGTGTTTTAGTATGTGTGAAATATCCCAAAGAATAAAATTTGAACCTTCATGCATCCAATGTGCTTTGATTGAAACAAATGTGCCATGTGGAATTTTTGATATTGAATGAATTAGAATATTGAGTATGATTGAAAAGTTGATGAAATGGTGGCATATGAAATAAGTTTGTGATTTTATGAAATGGTGCATTTATTGGCTTGGAGAGGAAGAGCCTGATCACCACATTAAATGACAAGTCGATTCCCTCTACGAAGTGACCCGATAGGGTGACGTAATAGGGTTAGTAGACCGTGGGATGTAGCAAAGCACGTGCAGTGCATTCATGGCTAGATAGGATAAAGGTCATGGGATAGTTGGTTGCACCACCAATGAAACACCACGTCCAATGCTTAGGATAAGAGTATTTATGAATTTAAACTACAAAAACCCCTGGGCGGTCATTGTCGGATATGATGATTTTGGTTACACCATGTTTGGAAATTGTGAACTATCGAATGCATTAATATTGAACATTGATGTTTGAAGATCTATTTACTATTGAATAATCTTGAGAAAGAATGATAACTTAGAAAATGAATATATTTGATATATCTACTACACCAATCTTATTTATGTACAATATGCATATCACTCACTATATATATTTTATACTCACCCTTCCATTGTTTAGTTTACAGAGGACGTATAGATTGGGGACACCGTTGGATATCTAGTACTTAATTGAAGAGGTTGGCTGAATCAACTTCTTTTATAGGTACTAGTTTTTGATTTGGTTATTTTCGGAATTATAGTTGGACCCTGGAGCCTCTTTTTTGTAAACCTTAAAATTTTTGGAATACTTGGCGTTAATCATTATTTTAATTCCTTACTTAAACTTACTTGGAACTCTTAATTTATTTTGTTATATATATATATATATATATACACACACACACGTATATGTTGGATAGTCGGGATGACCTATGCATGCCTTAAGTAACCATGGATGGTTGAGATGGATTTTACTTGTATTCATATGTTGGTGATTGAGTGGGCTAAATGTTGTGTGAATGGAGAAATTGTGGTGGGTTGTGATGGTTCTTTTTTTTTTTTTTTTTTTTTCATAATTGAGTATTGTATTGGTTAATGCCTTGGTAACCTTGGATCACGAGGTGGAGTTCACACGTGGTCGAGGTACCATAGTGGTTGTCACGTGCTCAACTCGAGGGTTGGGACATGACAACTTTAGTGGTATCAGAGCTTAGGTTCGCATTTTTAAAATGATTTCTTTTAGATACTTTTCACAAGTTTTCAAAGGGTTCCAATTATTTTACTAAAAAAAAATTTTTAATATGTGAAGTATTCCAATGATATTTGTAAGCTCCTATAGGTCCTAAGAGATTAGGAATGCTATTTTTAGGGGGGTTAAATACCTAGTTTGAGTGCTAAGGATGAGAAACCTGAATGAGGTTCCTCCCTCTCCACTTCCACAATCTGATGTTGCATGATCTTCGCATGTGCCTCCACAAACTCCTCAAGTTCTTGTCACCCGACTCCTACGACCGGGATTCCTCCACCACCACTTGACGCCCTTCGACAATGGACGGAATGGTGGAATGCCTATGGTGCACATCTACAAGCACCACCTCAAGCATCGATCCCTCCTTTGGTGAATCTGATAATTCCTCTTACACCTCCCACAGCACCGACAACTCCCTTTACCTTCTTTGCTATGCCAAGCACTTGACCCACCATTGAACTATCCAAATTGATCAAAGAAGCTCGCCAACTTGGATGTGGATCATTCTCAGGGGCATGTGATGTCATGGTAGCTAAAAGTTAGATTAACCATGTGCAAGAAGTAGTCATAGATATGAGGCTTAAAGATGAGATAAAACTCATGGTGGCAGTAAAGTTGTTAGAAAGTGATGCTCGCATTTGGTGGGATAACATGCGGGAAAGGTTATCGACAACCATCTCATGGGATGAAATCCTTAGGTACGAAGAAGGGGTTGAACTTGAATATTCCTGAAAAAATGTCTATCACCCATGCCCACTCTTTTAAGGAAGTATTGGAAATAGCCTTTAGGGCCAAGAAAATAGTGGAGGAGGAGGGAAAAGCTAGAGAGAACAAGGGAAAGAAGAGAAGATTCGGTTTTTCCCTGAGCCAAGGCTCTAAGAAGAGTAGGAGTTTAGGCTCCTATGAAGGTGCATCCTTACCTAGTTCCATTGGCTTTCTACAAAGCCAACAACCTTCTCATTTCAATGTTCCTACCCAAAGTGTCATTTCTGGAAGTAGAACGGTAGGAAGAAAAAGTGAGCTCTGCCCAAATTGCAAGAGATTCCACCCTGGCATATGCAAGGAGCCCGTAGATGTTACCATTGTAGAAAAGAAGGACACTTTCGAAATGTTTTGTCCCGAGTTGGGCTTAGGTGGACAAGGGGGCCAAATGAATCAAGGTTACTCAAGTGGCTCGAGAGGTGATCATTTAAGAGCTCCTATATCCTCGGCAAACACAACACCAAGGACAGGGATTGAGACCAATACGGTGGCTTCTCCTCCCTAACACCCTCAACCAAGAACTCAGACCCGAATTTATGCGATAACAAAAGAGAAAGCCCAAACTAACTCGGATGTAGTTACAGGTACATCTCTAGACTTAAACCATAAGCATTTAGAATTATGACATAAAAGATGCATAGATTTTTACCTTGATACATGATGATAATGTGATTATTTTCAAGAAAAAAAAAATATAAAATTAAGTTGGGATAAATGGTTAGACATTTACCCATAGAGTTCCCTTGAGTGATGTATGTTTGGTAATTAGTTACACAATTATGACAAACACTCTAGTAGTGATTATGGTCTCTAGACCTAAATTTTAATGCTAAGCAATTAGCATACATGCTTGATTAGCATAGCAATGTAGATTTTGCTCATGATTGAGATATAGGATGAATTATTCTTGGGAGTCAAAATTTAGGATATGTGTTATGATTTGATAAGTGTTTGTGATTTACTTTATTAGGTATGATGAATATTTTTGGGATTGAGGCAAGAGTGTTGATTGACACGGGGTCTAATAATTCATCTGTAAGTATGAGATTTGTTAAGCACTCCAACCAACCCTTGACCCCTCTTGATCAAGAATTACTAATGGTCACTCCATTAGGAGAAAAATTAATTAGAAATGAGGTGTATTGGGTTTACGATGTGGTGACTGGGGAAGTTACTCTTGAGGTAGACTTCATACCATTAAAAATGGTAGATTTTGATGCCATCCTTGGAATGATTTGGCTTCATCCCCATCAGGCTTCAATTGATTATTTCATGAAAGAGGTGAAATTCCAGAGACCAGCGTGTCCAATAGTGGTATTTACCAGTGAGCAGCGAGTTTTGCCGAATTGTGTGATCTCAGCTATAGAGGCAAGAAAGTTAGTATACAAGGGGTGTGAAGTTTTCCTAGCACATATTGTCAACACCATAGTGGATAGTCTAGTGTTGGCTCATGTCCCAGTGGTGAAGGAATTTTCAGAGGTATTTCTAAAAGAGTTACTTGGATTGCCTCAGGTCTGGGAGTTCGACTTTGCTATTGAATTGGCTTCAGGTACCATCCCAATCTCGATCCCTCCATATAGAATGGCACCCGTAGAGTTAAAGGAACTAAAGGTGCAACTCTAAGAGTTATTAGAGAAAGGATTCATCCAACCGAGTATCTCACCTTGGGGTGCTCCAATCTTATTTGTAAAGAAAAATAATGATACTCTGCGGTTGTGTATAGACTATCGACAGCTTAATAAAGTAACTATCAAGAATAAGTACCCATTGCCAAGAATTGACAATCTATTTCATTAACTTCAAGGGGCTTTGGTATTCTCAAAGTAAACTTGAGGGCGGGGTACCACGAGTTGAGAATAAAAGGAGATGACATTCACAAAATCGCGTTTAAAACACAGTATGGCCAGTATGAGTTCCTAGTGATACCTTTTGGATTGATAAATGCTCCCGCGGCCTTCATGGACTTAATGAATAGGGTATTCTACTCTTACTTGGACAAATTTATCATTGTGTTCATAGGATGACATTTTGGTATATTCAAAGAATAACAAGAAGCATTCTGAGCATCTTCGAATAGTGTTGTAAACTCTTCGGGAGAAAGAGTTGTACACCAAGTTCTCTAAGTGTGAGTTTTGACTAAGAGAGATTGACTTTTTGGGGCATGTGGTATCCTTGGATGGGATATTTGTTGATCCCAAGAAAATGGAAGCCATATTGAAGTGATAGCAACCCAAAAATATTGCTAAAGTAAGAAACTTCCTCAATTTGACAGGATATTATTAGAGATTTGTAGAGGGGTTCTCCAAGATCGCGGCTCCATTATCCAACTTGACTCGGAAAGGAGTTAAGTTTGAGTGGAATAACCAATGTGAAGGGACTTTTCAGGAACTCAAGCAAAGACTTACGTCTGTCCCAATTCTTGCCCTTCCTACTAGCAGTGGTGACTATGTGCTGCTTAGTGATGCTAGCCGACAAGGGTTGAGATGCGTGTTAATGCAAAATAAGCAGGTGATCGCTTATGCCTCTCAACAATTGAAGAAGCATGAGTTGAAATATCATACACATGATTTGGAGCTAGCCACCATTGTATTCACCCTGAAGATATATATAGTGACACTACTTATATGGGGCTACATGCAGATTCTTCACTGATAACAAAAGTCTCAAGTACTTACTCACTCAAAAGGAGCTAAATTTGAGACAATAGAGGTGATTTGAATTAATCAAGGACTATGACTTAGTAATAGAGTACCACCCGGGCAAAGCAAATGTGGTTGTGGACACCCTAAGCTGCAAGTTTTCTTCTTCAGCATCTCATGGGAATTTTTATCTCTCATGCTTCATAGGACTTGGAGTCGGGTTGGCCAATGATGAACACGGTGCACTTTTGGCCAAATTTGAATTGCAACAAATACTAGTGAATTGTATTAGAGAGCTCCAAGCAACTGATGAGGAGCTAAATGGCATAGTGGAGAAAATTCACAAGGGTGAATATAGTGGGCTCTACATTCAGGAAGATGGCATGGTGGTATACGGGAAACGAATTTGTGCTCCCAAGAATGATGATCTTTGGAGAGACATACTAGAAGAGGCACACTTTTCGGCTTATGCAATGCATCTCGGGAGTACCAAAATGTACTAAACCATTAAGAAAACTTATTGGTGGTCAGGGATGAAACAAGAGATAGCTAAGTATGTAGCTGGGTGTCTTGTGTGCCAACAGATCAAGGTCGAACATCAGAAATCCATTAGGACCCTACAACCATAGCTAATACCTAAGTGGAAATGCGAGTACATCACCATGGATTTTATAATGGGATTACCACGTACACCAAGTTGACATGATACTATATGGGTGATTGTAGATCGGCTCACTAAGTTGGCACACTTCTTACCAATTTAAAATACTTACTCTCTAGAGATGTTGGCCAAGATATACATGGATTAAATTGTAAGGCTTCATGGGGTTCCTGTGTCAATTGTATCTGACCATGATCTCTGTTTTATGTCCTGATTTTGGCCTAAGCTACAAGAGGCCTTGGGGACTAAACTGAAATTCAACATAGCTTTCCACCCTCAGACTGACGGATAGTCAAAGCACAGAATTTAGACCTTGGAAGACATGCTTAGGGCATATGTGATGGACTTTCAAGGGAGTTGAAATAGGCATCTCCCATTGATTGAATTTACATATAATAAACGTTTTCAGGCAAGTACTGAGATGCCACCCTATGAAGCATTATATGAGAGAAAGTATAGGACTCCGGTATATTGGGATGAGGTTGTAGAACATAAGATTGAAAGTTTGGAGTTTATTGAGGCTACTATAGAGAAAGTGAAAGTAATTCGGGAGCGTATGAAGGTGGCTCAAAATCAGCAAAAAAGCTATGCTGATAAAAGGAGACGACATCTAGAATTTGATGTGGGCGACATGGTATTTTTAAAGGTATCTCCATGGAAAGGAGTAATCCGGTTCCAAAAATAGAGGAAATTGAATCGTCGCTATATTGACCCTTTCAAGATCCTCGAAAGGATAAGAAAGGTGGCCTATCGTTTGGAGTTACCCCCAGAATTGGAGAAAAATACATGATGTGTTCCACGTGTTAATGTTAAAGAAACACTTACCGGACAGTTCTCATATTCTAGAGACTCCCTTGATTGAGTTGAGTTTTAAAGTCTAACCAATAGCCATTCTTGATTGGCAGTTGAGGAGTAAAGAGGTTCCCATAGTTAAGGTGTATTGGAAGAGCGATCAAATTGAAGAAATGACTTGGAACCCGAGAATGCCATAAGGATGCAATATCCTCACCTTTTTGACATGTAATTTTTTATTTAAATTTCGATGATGAAATTTTCTTTTTAGGGTGTTAATTATTGTAATATCGAAAATTCAGTATTAAAATTTTTTTATAATATCTTTAATGTAATTTTGAAACAATTTGGCATTTTATTGGTCTTGTGGTATTGAAGGCAGTCTATAAACCTCATTTTGATGAGTTTCTATGGTATGTAGAGAAAAATGATACAAGTTTGATGTTGTCGATGATATACTGAGCCATTTGGGTTGATATGTCAAATCCCTATAATAGGTTTTAGAGAGTGAAATTTTGTATATTGATATTTTTTAAGTGCACCCGGTCGATATATTGGACCCTGTTATAGAACTACTAAGAGAGTGATTTGGTATATTGATATATCCTAGAGATGTGGGTTGATATATTGATCTTTGTAATCAACTTCCTGAGAGCATAATTTACTATATCGATATATCCCCATAGATCGTATTGATATAGGAGATCTTTGTTGCAACTTCCTGAGACTATAACTTAGCGTATCGATATATCTCAATTTATGTATCAATATGCAATAGCAGAAAAGACAATAAAATCCAATTAAACTTTTTGGTTAATGAGGGGCATTTACATAAAATCCCACCCCCACTATTATTAACACCTAAACACACAAATCCAACCTCATTTTTTTCATTCTCTCGTCCAACCCTCTTCCTCTCTTTTTCTCCTCTTCATTCATCACTCTGTTCCTCTCTTCCTCTACTTCTCTTCTTGAAATTGATCAAATCACATTAATACCTATAGATCTAAGCTCCCAAACCCTTAAGCAAACATTTAGGAGAGAACAAATCTAGAGAGAGAACAAGGTTTTCTAGAGAGAGAAAACTTCAGTGGAATCATAACTTGGGGATGAAATTGATATAACAAAGAAAGGTAATACATCTCTCTCATCATGAATTTAAGTTTATTTTATTTATTTTTGTGATAGGGGTTGTTATTTGAAGAGTGTGAATTTAGAGTTTAACCCCGGGTTTAGGAATGTTGAAAATTAAGAAAATTTACAAACAGATATGGTATGTCGTTGCAATTAGTGTGTGATTGATGGAATTAAAATAGGGATTTATGGATTTTGGAAATCTAGGGTTTGTGATGTGCTGGAGAAAACCTATTTAACCGTATCCCTACAAACAATTGAATAATAAATGAGTATTGGTAACTTAGGTCTAAGGTAATTGGTACACATGGAAGGGTTACAACTTGAGTGAAATTCATTAAGGATTGAAATTGGGAGTGATTACCCTCCAAAAAGGTGAGTGATGTCTTACTTGTACTTAGATTAAAAAAAAATGTTTTTATTGAATTTTCTAAATGATCTTCAAACTTAGATTTGTGTGTTGTAGTGTGTAGAATATCCCAAAGAATGAATTTTGAACCTTCATGCATCCAATGTGCTTTGATTGAAACAAATGTGCCATGTGGAATTTTTGATATTGAATGAATTAGAATGTTGAGTATGATTGAAAAGTTGATGAAATGGTGGCATATGAAATGAGTTCGTGATTTTATGAAATGGTTCATTGATTGGCTTGGGGAGCAAGGGCCTGATCTCCACATTAAATAACTACTCATTTCCCTCTACAGAGTGACCCGATGGGATGGCGTAGTAGGGCTAGTAGACCATGGGATGTAGTCGAGTATGTGTAGTGCATTCATGGCCAGATATGATAAAGGTCGTGGGATAGTTTCTTACACCATCGATGAAACACCACATCTAATGCCAAGGATAGGGGTATTTATGAATTTAAACTACAAAAACCCCCTGGTGGTCTGCCCAAGATCATGGTAGAGCTTTATCAAATACGATGATTTTGGTTACCCCATATTTGGAAATTGTGAACTATCAGTTGCATTAATATTGAACATTGATGTTGGCAGATCTATTTACTATTGAATGAACTTGAGAAAAAATGATTACTTGGAAAATGAATATATTTGATATATCCACCACACTAATTTTATTTATGTACAACATGCATATCACTCACTAACTATATTTTATACTCACCCTTCCGTTGTTATATTTATAGAGGACATATAGATTGGGGACACCATTGGACATCTAGTACTCAATTGAAGAGGTTGACTGAATCAACTTCTTCTATAGGTACTAGTTTTTGATTTGGTTATTTTGGGAGTTGTAGTTGGACCCTGAAGCTTGCTTTTTGTAAACTTTTAAAATTTTTGGAATACTTGACATTAATCATTATTTTAATTCCTTACTTAAACTTACTTGGAACCCTTGATTTATTTTGTTATATATATATATACACACACACACACACACACACACACATACACACACATATAACGTATATGTTGGATGGCCGGGATGGCCTATGCATGCCTTGGTAACTATGGATGGTTGAGATGGATTTTACTTATATTCATATGTTGGTGATTGAATAGGCTGAATGTTGTGTGAATGGAGAAATTGTGGTGGGTTGTGATGGTTTTATGTTCATAATTGAGTATTGTATTAGTTAATACCTTGCGTTACCTTGGATCAGGAGGTGGAGTTCACACGTGGTTGAGTTACTGCGACAGTTGTCGCATGCTCGACTTAAGGGTTGGGGCGTGACAGCTATCATGCCCGAAAGATATATAAACACTATACACCTACCTCCCAAATAAGTTCTCTTGGTCCACACAAAGCATATTACAAAAATAGAACTTTCTCTTTACAATCAGTCTGTTGTTTCCTTTTAAAAACCGCTTTCTAACTTAAACATCAAAGCCTCCCCCACCAAAGCACCCTCTAGTTATCTTTTACAAGTCTCTTCAATCAAGATCGTCGAGTGATTAAGTCCTTCCATTCGAGTTAGCAGAGCCATCATCTGTGGGCCAATCCCACCTTTAACACATTGATGCCATCAGTAGAAATCGACTAGTTTCCGATCAAAATAGTTTTACTTTTACTCCTTCCCCCTCTTTATCATGGCCTTAACTAAGAGAATGAGACCCATAATTGGTTTCGATGACGATAATTTAGTAGGAGTGAATACCAACCAAAATGATCCGTAAAAGTTTGAAAGCTCTTGGCAGTGGGGTTAATCCGAGAAGTCAAATATCTTGAGTGGTTAGCCGACGTGGTTATGGTCAAGAAAGTAAACAAGAAGTGGAGGATGTATGTGGACTTCACTGACCTCAATAAGGCATACCCAAAAGATAGTTATCCACTCCCCAATATTGATAAATTGGTTGATAACTCATCTGGCCACCAGCTTTTATGTTTCATGGATGTATACTCCAGATACAATCAAATACTAATGGCTCCTAAAGATGAGGAAAAAAATAGCTTCATAATGGAGTTCAATACTTACTGCTACAGGGTCATGCCATTTGGTCTCAAGAATGCCGGGGCAACCTTCTAACAATTGGTCAACAAGGTCTTCAGCGAGCAACTTAGCAGAAACATAGAGGCGTATGTCGATAACATGCTCGTCAAAAGCACCGATGCTAATGACCATGTTGCAAATCTAGAAGAAACACTTTGGACACTGGAATAACATAACATGAGGCTAAACCTTGTGAAGTACACATTCGAAATCACGTCTGGAAAGTTCCTAGGTTTCTTGATCATCAACCAACGGATCGAGGCTAATCAAAAGAAAATCCAAACCATACTTGACATGACACCACCCAAGATAGTGAAAGATATGCAGCGCCTCACTGGTAGAATCACTGCTCTCAACCGATTCATGTAAAAAGTAGGGTAGAAATATAAATCCTTCTACGACACTTTGAAAAAGTCTCAAAAGTTGGCATGGACGCCTTAATGTTAGGTTGTATTCAAAAAACTCAAAGAATACCTCACATCAGCTCCGCTTCTATCCTGACCATTTCCAGGTGAGAAACTCTACCACTATCTCTCTATTTCTGATCAAGTACTCAGCACCATCCTTGTGAGATAGGAATCCATCACATAGAAGTCAGTGTACTACATCAACCGAATATTCCATGAGTTGGAGGTCAACTACCGACCCATTAAGAAAATAACCTTCGCACTAATCATTACTACCAGATGCCTCTGATCGTACATCTAAGCCCATACTATCTTAGTGCTGACTAACCAGCCACTGAAACAAATCTTACAAGAGAGGGACACCTCAGACTAGCTCAACAAGTGGAGCATTAAACTAGGTAAATTCGACATCGAGTATTAACTGAGACCGGCTATTAAGGGCCATCCTCGAGTGCACAATCCCAACAATTGCCAAACAATCTCCCATCGATGACCAAAAGAAATGCCAAGCAATGAACAACCAGGCCTAGTATGAAACTCTCCTAACCAGGCTATAGATCGCTACCTCACTGGAAGCTTGAAACATACGAGTTTTTATAGAAAGTTAGTTGGTTATTAAACAAATCAAGGGGGTCTATGAGACCAAAGAACCGACAATGACAAAGTATCTCTCCAAAATACACCGAGCTGTAGACCGGTTCAAAAGGATAGATATACAATAAATCCCCCAATCAGAGAATGCTCAAGCTAATACACTCTCAAAGTTAGCTAACTTAAACTCAATAACAACTAGTTGCACCATCTACATAGAAAGTCTACTATACCCCAGTATCCAAGAGCCCAAATAGGTCCTAACGATGTACAACTCACCAAGTTGGAAAGATCCCATTGCAGCCTACCTAAGTCATGGGCAACTATTGCACTCTCCCACTGAAGCTGCCAAGATGAGGCACAAGGCCACCTACTATGCTATTATCGATGGCAATCTCTGCAAGAATTCCTATATACACCCATATCTAAAATGCCTAATGCCTGAAAAAGGGATTATGTCCTTCTAGAAATCCATGAAGGAATATGATGTAATCACTTAGGCGTTTGAAATCTGGCGAATAAAACCCTTTGATAAGGGTACTACTTGCCAACTATGAAAATTGATATGAACGACTATGTCAAAAGATGCGATAAGTGTCAGCGTTTCTCATCAGTGTCATACCTACCCACTATTGAGCTTAATCCATTGGCCAATCCATGGTCATTCACTCAATGGGGAATGGACATCCTGGGATCATTCCCTCCAACAACCGAACAACGTAATTTCTTGGTTGTAGCCATTGATTACTTTACCAGTGGATGAAAGCTGAACCACTAGCTCAAATCACTATTGGTAAGATGCAGCACTTATTGTGGGCGTCTATCATCATCGGATTCGAGCAATTTGATAACAAAAGTTTCCAAGACTTCTGTGATAGGCTAGAAATCCAGCATCGCTTTACTTCCATTGCCTCCACAAAGGCCAATGTTTTCACAGAGATAACCAATCAAATAATCCTATAAGGACTGAAGGTCACACTAGACGAAGTCAAGAGTCATTGGATAGACAAGCTCTATATTATTCTTTGGGCCAACTATATGGCACCCTAAAGGGCTATATGAGAGACACCACTCAGTCTCACATATGGTTGCAAGACGGTTATACAATTCGAAATTGGGATCACACTATGCGCATAATTAGACTTACTTCCCGAACAAAGGAAAATTGTATCTGTTTGAATGACAGCTCACCAACAATAGATGGCCATGCATTATAACAAGGGGTTCAGAACTAGAACGTTCAAACCAGACAACCTGGTGTTCAAGAAAGTGGAAGCCACTGGCCAATCCCAGCTGTGTCACGCCCCAATCCTCGGATTGACCACGCGACAGCCGCCGCGTAGTCTCGGTACACGGGCAGAACCTCCCCATATACCGGGACTCCGCAAGGCTATCAAATTTACAATAAATCATCAAAAAAAAAACATAAAACCCTTCAAGACACGAAATCATATAAACAATACACATGCAAGGAGTAGGAACCTGTACATGCACGAGAGTACACATCAGTACACAACGGGGAATGGGAACCTGTACATGCACGCATGCGATGTGGCCATCCTAGCCACCCAAAATTCTCAACAAAAACAATCAAAGGACGCACCGGTCCATTTAACTCAAATCAGCACACACACAAGGCCAACCCGGCCAACCCAAATCACATGCACGCATCCGGTCATCCCGGTCTTTCAAAAATCAAATAAAGTCCAAATGTCCCATTTATGCAATAAGTTTTTACCAAAATGAAATTTCAAAGAAAATAAACAAGTCTCCCTTCCATGGATTTCAAATCAAACTAAAATAACCTTACATCGCTCTTATACCTAACAAGTCAGCGGATGAATCTTCACAAGCTCCAACTGCTGTCACAAACCTAAATTTCCTCTGAAAGGTTTGAAAGAGATGGGTGAGTATTGGGAAATACTCAATGAGTGTATAGCATGTTATGATAATAAATGAGTGATGATTGTGGACATGTCAAATATCATTC
This sequence comes from Dillenia turbinata, assembly GCA_037126225.1. Lineage (NCBI taxonomy): Eukaryota > Viridiplantae > Streptophyta > Magnoliopsida > Dilleniales > Dilleniaceae > Dillenia > Dillenia turbinata. The sequence continues at coordinate 19,501,094 of JBAMMX010000016.1, read as the reverse complement.
TCAAAATCATACGGTCACATCAACAAATCTCAATATAAACAAGATCTCAACAAATCATTATAATTAAATCATACGCATCCAATTATCACATTTTTGTTTTTCAAAATCACGGGGTTGCCAAAATCTTTCCACCAAAGGCTTGGCCCAGACCAATGGTGAAATCGCCAAGGGATTCCTCATCCCGGTCAATAAATCATACACAATACCCCCTTCCTTGGCTTTGGCTTGGGCCTCTCCTGGGGTGCAACCAAGCTAGTCGGAAGGGAGGGATTCAGAGGCACCTCTCGCGCGCAGCTACCTGGTCATCCAATATAACAGCCCAACCACGTCACCCCGTCGGGTCGCACCGTGGAGGGAATGACTATAGCCATTATCCATGCACACAGCACCATTTCGCAATCATCAAATCATATACAACAGTGTGCCAACAGCACCATTTCACAGTCATCAAATCACATTCCAAAGCGTGCCAACAGTTATTTAGATTCTCAGTACACGAGTTCAAATCAATCACTTTCAATGCAAGTCAATAAATATGGCACATCATTTTTTTTTAAATAACACATGGATGCATTCGGTAATTCAAATCTCCTTTTGGGACATTCCACAATCATAAAACAATTTTAAAACATTCGTAAACTCATTTGAAACATTTATAAAATCAGTATAAAATATTTTCTCACTTAAAATCATAAGCATGTATCCACTCACCTCTTGGGAGGGTGATCACTCCCAATTCCTCGATCAATCCCCAAATGACTCCTTTCGAGTCTCCAAAAGGTCAACCTAGTCAAATCATCACAATTTGTCATCAAATTTCCAATTATTTTAGGGTTTGTCATTTTTCCTAAGTTTGTACAAATCTTAATTCCTCAATTTTTGGATATACTCTAATGTCATCGATTGCATTTCACTTATAAATAAATAATCAATTCAAAATCAAACCTGATTCAACCCTAAAACCAATCAAAGTCGAAAATACACTTAAAATAGATAAATTTCCTACGAAATGGAAAAATCTTTAAAAAATCATACACTTTTCGATTCCCATCCGATTTCATCAAACCATATGTCATTTTCAAGGTATTGAAGTCTATTTTCATAATACAGAAATTGTATTTTGATTTTCTATATGTAGGACAACTTAAAATGATAAAGACTGCATTGATCCTTAACTTAAATCCCAAATTCCGACTGTTTTCATATATCCGTCAAATTAAACTCTAAGAGAAGTTATTCTAATCACGTCAATACGATTCTATCCTCCGGAACAGTCCAATTCATATAAAATCCTATAATTAACCTAAATAATTACATAAAATCATCAGACAATGCATTCTAATTGAATCTAATATACATCCTACACATATAAAACATTTCTTATCCTAATTTACCCTAAATTCATCCAATTAAATCGAATAAGTTAATATTTTACCTCACCTAGGGTTTACTGCAGTCCAAAACCCTAACGTCCGTGCGATATTCGATTCAATCCGAAACCTGCAATACCTCCAATTTGAAGCAAAATTTAACAATTATTCCTAATTACTTAGAAAAATCGAAACCCTAGGTCTAGGATTAGAAGTCAGTCCTTACCTGCGCAGGGGATGAGTCACAGTCTCGACCTAGGGTAACCTAAACCTACTGCTCCTATCGGTTTGGGGCTTTGCGACGGTTGCACAAGAGGGTTGCAGCGGCAAAGAACACCGTGCGCAAGTGAGCAAGGGAGAGGCAATCGACAGCGTGCGCGGGAGAGAGAGGGAAGAACTCTGTCGCGCGAGAGAAAGAACGGAGAGAGACTCGAAGAGAGTCAGAGAGTGAGAGAGCGATTCGACTGAGAGTGAGTGAGAGCGACTCGAAGGAAAGTCACGATAGAGAGAGAGACCGTGAGAAGAGAGGGAAACAGAGGTGCAATAGAGAGACAGAGAGAGAGAGAACAGAGAGATAGTGATAGAGAGAGCGATGGTGGCTTGCGGTGGTCGGAACAATCGCCGGTGAGGCGGAGAAAGGCGAAGGAGAGGGAAGAGAGTGGCGAAGAGACGAATCGGGTGAGAGAGCGGAAGAGACGAAGAGAGGGAGAGACGAATTCGATTAGGGTTTCATATCCCTAATCGAATTGGGGACGCAGCGTTTTGCTTCAAAACGCTGCGTCTCCTGCTCTTTTTATATATATATATATACAAATAACTAAATAAATATTCCAATATATATATATATTTTATACCCACATTTTATTTAAAATTCTAAATTTATCATCAAAATAAAATGTACCTCAAATCAAAACACGGATATTTTAAATACACCAAAAATTTTGATTTAATACCCCAAAATCAAAAATCAATATAATTTAAAATTTCTCATTATATTATAGAGATATTTACAAAATCTCTAACACCGAATTTTCGGTGTTACAACACTTAACCCCCTAAAAACAAATTTCATTCTCGAAATTTAAAAGAATGCTTTATATTAAGAGATGTGTTTATTACTTTCTCATAGTATTTTCGGATTCTCAAATCTCTTCGTCCACCTGATCATTTTCTCCATTAGACCTTAACAATAGGGATTTGCTCGTTCCGTAAATCTCTTATGCCTAGACCCAAAATCAAGATATGAATCAAGGGTCACAATCGTATATAATTGACATCGAAATCCCGTGGTGCCTTACAATCTCCGCCATATACATTTTGGCTAACCTCTCTAGAGAGTAAACTCAATAAAATCATGCGACTTGAAATTTGTGCTCTATCTAAACTTAAACCTCTACTTGAGTTCAAATTCCTTTTGATCTGAACTATCTTAAATATTACTCAAAAACCTCACCTTGCTTATGGATATATCTTGTAACAGTTTCCTATATTCGATCCCTTCAACTTTAAGTCACTTAATCAACCTCATCCACTTTTCACTCAACTTTAATTAACTCAAAGACTCCATTCTGATAGAAATTGGAAAAATAAAATCCTATTTACTTGGATCTCTCCCATAACAGCTTGATGGTCTCGATTTACTAAAATAAAAAAAATCATAATTGGTGATAAAATTCTAAATTTTCCCTTTTCAATTTCTTTCAAAAAATCCAACTGCTCATTATTATATGAAAGGAACTCTCAACATGAGTAGCAATAAGTCTTTCCTAGGGTTACAAACAAACCTTTCATTAAACAAAGCCACGTCACCAAAACGATCAAATCAATAAAACATATCCTAGATACATATAGATCTTCTCAATGCATTATCCTACAAAATCTCTCTACTATCAATCATTATATCTAAAGTAATATTAATTCACCAAACAAAATAAAAGACCTACTGAAGTGAATCATTTTCATCACAGGTACCTACCTTTGTAAGTCTCATTTAATAATACTATCGTGTTCCACTAGTTATGGATATCTGTGCTTTTTAGAATCTGACTTTAGCCGTTGCTAGAAATCAAAGTTCATGTTTCGAATCTAAGATTTTTCTAAAGAATATTAGGAAGGATTGGAGTAAACATGAAAATTTTTTAGTGAATAGACGGCATGGCATATTGAGCATGAATGAATGGTGAAAGTGGTTGTGCCAAACACATATATCAAAATTCATTCCCATAAAATATCAAAATCATTGGTAATAACATAACTTCATATCAAATTTTCCATGACTCATATTCTCCATTCAATAAACAATTTTATATTTTCTTTTCAATAACTTTCGAGTCTGTCCAAAATCACTCTCCTATCCAGCCTTAGCCACGCTGCCTCCATGGCCTCAATCCATGGCAAGACTTAGTCTATATTGGTTTTCTAGCACCATGTTCCTAAGCTTAAGTTATCAATCGATTCACACTCTCAAATATAAGATATAACTATTCTTCAAAATTCACATAAGTATCCAAATGTAACAAGTGCAAATAGTTCAATATTCAAAGTCATGAGTCATGGATATTTTGCAATTTCATTTCAGGCACACCGCACTCACAAAATATTTTAATCCTCTTTCAAAATTTATTTCACAAATCAATTTCGAATCCATTTGCAAAGTCATTTCAAAACTCAATTTATAATTCATAATTGAAAACAATTAACTCATTCATATGCATCAAAGTCGTCCATTCACATCTCCTATAAGAGAGTTAACCAAATTATCAACGAGTTGATCCAAACATCTCTAAATTTGGAAACAACTCAACTCAAAATCTCAATGAGTTGACCACCAATAAGTAATACTATATGTCTACGGAAAAAGATTCAAATGTCAATTTCTACCAATTTCAATCAAGGTATATAATTATCACTAACACCATGAATATCTCAAGACATCAAAATCATCTATCCTTAAATTCATTATCATGCAGTCATGATCACTTAATATTTATATCCAAATCTCTAAATCGTTAAGTTCAAGTTCTAAGGAATTTACCTGTGGCTATGTCAGGGTCGTTTTGAGTTTCCTTGTTCGTCATGGCATAAATTCTTGTTTGAGTTCTTGATTGGGATCGTTGAGAAGGTGCAGCAATAGTATTACTCCCAATACCAGTCTGTGGAGCGGTACTAGCCGATGGCATAGAGACATTCGATGGACCTCTATATCCACTTAAACCCAATTCGGGGCAAGATTTTCTTAAATGCCCCACTTTCCCGCGATGAAAACATTTCAAACGCTCAAGGCATGGTCCAAAGTGGTGTTTCTTATAATTTCAGCAGGGTTCTGTCTTTGGCTTCGCCGACTGGCTCTTGGACTTTGCACTAGAGGTGGGAGTGTCAAATCTTGGCATTTATTGACCTTATGGAGAGCCAACAGACCCTGAAACTGTAACTCCACCAGAGAAATTTATGCTTCTATTCTTCTTGGACCCTTGGCTCGTCGAGAATTTAGACTTCCTTTTCTTCCCATGGTCTTCTCTAACCTTTCCTCTTTCAATAACCATCTTTTCAGCTCTTAACGCCAACTCCAAAATATCCTCGAAGGTATGCCCCTTAGTAATAGGTATTTTCTCTCTTATATTCAAATTGAGTCCCGACTCAAACTTTGAACACAAGGACTCCTCGGAATTCATAAATTCCGGAACATAAGTCGTAAGTTCTCTCAGCTCTGTCTCATACTCAAATACCGTCTTGTTTCCTTGAGCTAATTTGAAGAATTCCTCTCTTTTCTGATCCTGATAGAATCGGGTGGAATATTTCTCTTCAAATGCCCTAAGGAATTCTGTCCAAGTAGGAGGAACAGGAGTTCTACCCTTCATATTCTCCCACCATGTCCTTGCACCTTTATCCAACAATTTTACCGCCAACCATAATTTCATCTCATCATTTAATCTTATGTCAGAGACAGTCTCTTGAATTCGGCCAATCCATTCCTTGGCCACTGAAACATCACAAGTACCTGCAAATGTTTCACACCCTAGTTGTCTTGCCTCTTTTATCAATTTAGACAACTCCACAGTAGGGCGATCGGTTGTTGTAGCAACCAGAGGAGGAGGAGCTATTGGTGTAATAGATACAGCAGCCGATACTGAAGGAGCCGGTGGAGGGGTTGAATATTCAGACGGAGCTTGGTACTGTGCTCCGAACGTACTCCACCACTCCATTACTTGCTGGAGTGCGGCAATAGGAGGAGCTGGAATCCCGGTGGAAGGAGCCGGGTGTGTGGACACAGAAGAAGGAAGAGCATGCGAAGACGACTCATCCTCGTGCTTCGATGGAGAAATCTCATTCACATTCCTCATTCTCCTTCGTGGAGGCATAGTAGTCTACAAAACAAAAAGCTATGATTAAGTCAAAGGGTTAAGCTAAGACTAATACTTAACCCCCTAAAAAGAATGTTTCTAATTTCCTAAGAAATCCATAGAAGTTTTTGTACATTCTCCGAAGATCTTTAAAAGATCTAAACCGTTTTCTAAAATAAAACATTTCAAAGTCTTTAAAAAAATGTTCGGGACATTTGGAAATATCTGAAAACATTTCAAAACCATAAAACTATTAAAATCGTAAACCTAAGCTTTGATACCACTAAAGCTGTCACGTCCCGATCCTCGGATCGACCACGCGACAGCCGCCACGTAGTCTCGGTACACGGGCAGAACCTCCCCATATACCGGGACTCCGCAAGGCTATCAAATTAACAATAAATCATCAAAAAAAAACATAAAACCCTTCAAGACACGAAATCATATAAACAATACACATGCAAGGAGTAGGAACCTGTACATGCACGAGAGTACACATCAGCACACAACGGGGAGTGGGAACCTGTACATGCACACATGCGATGTAGCCATCCTAGCCACCCAAAATTCTCAACAAAAATAATCAAAAGACCCACCGGTCCATTTAACTCAAATCAGCACACACACAAGGCCAACCCGGGCAACCCAAATCACATGCACGCATCCGGTCATCCTGGTCTTTCAAAAATCGAATAAAGTCCAAATATCCCATTTATACAATAAGTTTTTACCAAAATGAAATTTCAAAGAAAACGAACAAGTCTCCCTTCCATGGATTTCAAATCAAACTAAAATAACCTTACATCGCTCTTATACCTAACAAGTCAGCAGATGAATCTTCACAAGCTCCAACTACTGTCACAGACCTAAACTTCCTCTGAAAGGTTTGAAAGAGATGGGTTAGTATTGGGAAATACTCAATGAGTGTATAGCATGTTATGATAATAAATGAGTGATGATTGTGGACATGTCAAATATCATTCTCAAAATCATACAGTCACATCAATAAATCTCAATATAAACAATATCTCAACAAATCATTATAATTAAATCATACGCATCCAGTTATCACATTTTTGTTTTTCAAAATCATGGGGTTGCCAACCAGACCAATGGTGAAATCGCCAAGGGATTCCTTATCCAAGTCAATAAATCATACACAATACCCCCTTCCTTGGCTTTGGCTCGAGCCTCCCCTGGGGTGCAACCAGGCTAGTACGAAGGGAGGGATTCAGAGGCACCTCTCGAGCGCAGCTACCTCGTCATCCAATATAACAGCCCAACCACGTCACCCCGTCGGGTCACACCGTGGAGGGAATGACTATAGCCATTATCCATGCACACAGCACCATTTCGCAATCATCAAATCATATACAACAGTGTGCCAACAGCACCATTTCACAGTCATCAAATCACATACCAAAATGTGCCAACAGTTATTTAGATTCTCAGTACACGAGTTCAAATCAATCACTTTCAATGCAAGTCAATAAACATGGCACATCATTTTTTTTTTTCAAATAACACATGGATGCATTCGGTAATTCAAATCTCCTTTTGGGACATTCCACAATCATAAAACAATTTTAAAACATTCGTAAACTCATTTGAAACATTTATAAAATCAGTATAAAATATTTTCTCACTTAAAATCATAAGCATGTATCCACTCACCTCTTGGGAGGGTGATCACTCCCAATTCCTCGATCAATCCCCAAATGACTCCTTTCGAGTCTCCAAAAGGTCAACCTAGTCAAATCATCACAATTTGTCATCAAATTTCCAATTATTTTAGGGCTTGTCATTTTTCCTAAGTTTATACAAATCTTAATTCCTCAATTTTTGGATATACTCTAATGTCATCGATTGCATTTCACTTATAAATAAATAATCAATTCAAAATCAAACCTGATTCAACCCTAAAACCAATCAAAGTCGGAAATACACTTAAAATAGATAAATTTCCTACGAAATGGAAAAATCTTTGAAAAATCATACACTTTTCGATTCCCATCCGATTTCCTCAAACCATATGTCATTTTCAACGTATTGAAGTCTATTTTCATAATACAGAAATTGTATTTTGATTTTCTATATGCAGGACAACTTAAAATGATAAAGACTGCATTGATCCTTAACTTAAATCCCAAATTCTGACTGTTTTCATGCATTCGTCAAATTAAACTCTAAGAGAAGTTATTCTAATCACGTCAATAAGATTCTATCCTCCGGAACAGTCCAATTCATATAAAATCCTATAATTAACCTAAATAATTACATAAAATCATCAGACAATGCATTCTAATTGAATCTAACATACATCCTACACATATAAAACATTTCTTATCCTAATTTACCCTAAATTCATCCAATTAAATCGAATAAGTTAATATTTTACCTCACCTAGGGTTTACTGCAGTCCAAAACCCTAACGTCCGTGCGATATTCGATGCAATCCGAAACCTGCAATACCTCCAATTTGAAGCAAAATTTAACAATTAGTCCTAATTACTTAGAAAAATCGAAACCCTAGGTCTAGGATTAGAAGTCAGTCCTTACCTGCGCAGGGGATGAGTCGCAGTCTCGACCTAGGGTAACCTAAACCTACTGCTCCTATCGGTTTGGGGCTCTGCGACGGTCGCACAAGAGGGTTGCAGCGGCAAAGAACACCGTGCGCAAGTGAGCAAGGGAGAGGCAACCGACAGCGTGCGCGGGAGAGAGAGGGAAGAACTCTGTCGCGCGAGAGAAAGAACGGAGAGAGACTCGAAGAGAGTCAGAGAGTGAGAGAGCGATTCGACTGAGAGTGAGTGAGAGCGACTCGAAGGGAAGTCACGATAGAGAGAGACCGTGAGAAGAGAGGGAAACAGAGGTGCAATAGAGAGACAGAGAGAGAGAACAGAGAGATAGTGATAGAGAGAGCGATGGTGGCTTGCGGTGGTCGGAACAATCGCCGGTGAGGCGGAGAAAGGCGAAGGAGAGGGAAGAGAGTGGCGGAGAGACGAATCGGGTGAGAGAGCGGAAGAGACGAAGAGAGGGAGAGACGAATTCGATTAGGGTTTCATATCCCTAATCGAATTGGGGACGCAGCGTTTTGCTTCAAAACGTTGCGTCTCCTGCTCTTTTTATATATATATATATACAAATAACTAAATAAATATTCCAATATATATATATATTTTATATCCACATTTTATTTAAAATTATAAATTTATCATCAAAATAAAATGTACCTCAAATCGAAACACCGATATTTTAAATACACCAAAAATTTCAATTTAATACCCCAAAATCGAAAATCAATATAATTTAAAATTTCTCATTATATTATAGAGATATTTACAAAATCTCTAACACCGAATTTTCGGTGTCACAAGCTGGGAGGCAAGCTAGCACCCAACTAGGAAGTTCTATATAGGATACAATCAAAAGTTCATCCAAGCACTTATAGCCTCGATCACTTGACTGCTTACCTGTACCCAGAACGTGGAACTCTAAAAACTTGCATATCTACTACTAGTGAGGGCCAATGCCCTACCAGACGAACAGGTCTCAACCACATGAAATCTAATGATCAGGTAAAACCCATGTGATCTATCTCATCGTAGGTATCTATCTCTCCAAATAGGTCAACATTGCCCTATCCTATCGTAGGGATCTATCTCTTTGAACAGGATAACATCGTCTAGTCCTATCATAAGGATCTATCTCCTCTAACGGGCCAACATTGTTCTGTCCTATCATAGGGATTTATCTTCCTGAACAGGTAAATATCGCTCTGTCCTATCGTGCGGATCTATCTCTCCAAATGAGTCAACGTTGCCCTATCCTATCATAAGGATCTATCTCCCCGAATGAGCTAAGGTCATCCTGTCCTATCGTTGGGACATATCACCCTGAGCGAGCCAACATCGCCTTGTCTTACCGAACTAACTCACTCTTTTAATCACAAGATACAAGAATGAAAAGACAATGTCATACCATGTCTAGTAGAAGGAAGGCCAACTGTTCATGAAACCTGTGATCGACCAGATCCTAACGACAAGGCGCTAACAACAAGATGATTATTCAAAAGTAAAAATGACCATTGAGTAACAAAAACTCTTCTTTTATTTCCAATTGACAAGTAGATGCCAGAATACACAATTAGATACAAAGTGAAAGGAAATTATACAAGTCCCTCAAATAGACAGAACTACATCGAAAGAATGACATAAAGACTTCATGCTAGAAAGCCAACTGGATGCAAAATGAGAGCTGAAAAGAGGCTCCACAGCCCATCAATATTGCCCGACTGAGACAAGAAGACTACAAAAACACCACAAAGCAATGGGATTGAGGAAGATAAAAACCACCAATCCTTTTCAACAGAAGCAGGAAAGGACTTTAGGAAGGTATGAGATAGCCAAAAAGAAACTATGAGGATGCATCGAGTTTCAAACTCTTTATCATGCCTAGTCTCTCATCACCTCCTGGGTCCTCTTATCACTTGACCGATAGGTAGGGGAAATATGAAGAAATAACCTGGCCAAAGAGTCGGATGATGGTTCCATCCTCAAAAAAGGCCTATCAGTGAATTCTTCTTCGAGGTTGAGAACTCTGATGAGAACCCTAACAGAGTCCACCATGACGTCTGAAAACCAAACGACATAATAGGACCTCACATCAGTAGCCCATCCTTGATGGAACCTTACATCGACAAAAGCCTTCTAAACTAATGGATATTGCAGCTTTAAGCCCATCACCAAGCAGTATCGTAGATGTAACATCAAAAATTCAGTATTTAAATTTTCAATTTTTGTTCTTTCATATAATTTCGAAAAGATTTGTAATTGGATATTTAATTTATTATCCTATATAATTAACAAGATGTGGAATGGCTTGGTGGTGATTAGCTTTTCAGGAAAATAAGAGTTTATGGATTTAAATCCCCTTCAATATAAGTGACGTGAGATTATTTATGAATTTGTGTAATGTTGGGTTGACTTGTGTGATAGTTGGGTTGGCCTGTGTATGTAAAGTGTATGATGATGGGTTGGCTGGTGATTTAGTGGGTTGGCTTGTGTATATGGAGTTTGTGAGAGACAAGAAGCCTTATGAAGAGGTTGGGTTGGCTTGTGATGATGCAAATAAAGGAATGAGTCACCTTATGAAAGGGTTGGGATGACTTGTGTGAGATTCTTGGTGAGCAAGTTACTTTGTGCAACTAGAGAGGACGATCCAAAGGGTGTACAGACTAGGATTCTGAGGTTTGGTGTTCTTGGTTAGCCTTGTGCCAAGTGTTGGGATGACTCATGGCATGAAATATAAAGAATGAGTCACCTTGTGAATGTCCGAGTCATCCTCAAGGCTGGAATTGAGCGTATGGGTCGACTTCATGTGAGTGACTATGGTGCCTTGTCAGAGTACAGCAAAGGAATTCTGAGCCTCAAAATTTATGGGTTGTGGGTAGTCTACAAAGATAGGTTTCTGAGGCATTGCATTAGGGGGTCGCCTTGCCCCATTGCTTGGGTCGACCCAAGGCTTTAGGAATCCTATATTTTGGATCACGTTGCCCACTAATAGATTGTCTTGTCCATGTTAAATTTCAACCAATGGATCGCCTTGCTTAACAACAAGTCGCCTTGCCTATGTTAAAATTAACCTATACGTTGCCTTGTTCCCAAACACGTCACTTTGCCTATACAAATTTTGCACTTATGAGTCGCCTTAAACATAATGTGAGTCGGCTTGCCCTATTGAACCCTAATGTTTTAAGAGTGCAAATGACCAAAAAAGGGCATCCAACACCACCTAAACTCATGAGAAAGGAAGGACAAGATAGTAATTTCACATTCCACTATAAATAGGGTTGAACCAAGCCCAAATTTCACTCTTTCTCCTCCCCATCACCTGAACCCACTCTCTCTCATTTTTTCCTTCTCGATTCATCTCTGCCTCTCCTCACTTTCTATTTCTCCTCTAAAAAAACACCAGAAACTCATTCAAAACTCACAGATTTAGAGTTCCAAACCTCAAGCGATCATATAGAGCACCAAAGGTTGAGTGTAACATAAAAAATTTGGTGTTAGAAAATTTTCATAAAATCTTTCTTGTAAATTAATGGGAGAAATTGGTTGTGATCGATTTTGGCTTATAAGTGGAAGTGTAACTCCGAAAAGTCTGATTGTGGTGTTGATCAGGAACCTTTAGGCACTCGGTTGGTAGACTTTTAATTTTTATGTGATCGGTTATTAGAATGGTCGGTATTCGATAGAGTTTGATTAGTGTTCACTGACTAGTATAACTGATCAAGATTGATCTCCTCTATAGGATTTGCTTTCTCTATGAGAGATGGGGTTGCCCGGTAGAGCTTTAGCAATTGGTGTCTGTTTATCTGCTAAACATCTACTGATTTGCAAGTGAAAATCCTATCGGCATATTGTGAGGTCTATAGACTGTCGTTAAATGGAGGAAGTTGTAATCTTTCAATAGACTTATTATTTACAATTTTTATATACCCATCAATACATTTGAATTTCCAAATATCTTTTGGTATATTAGACTCCAATTATATTACCTTACGGTAGTTAAACCTCACTTTGAAACTATTCCGGTACAATTTTACTAACTGGAATTTTGCAAATGGGAGCACCTCATCAGTAATCATTTTAAGACTACTTGTCAGTATCATCCAAGAAATGTTTTTATTCAATTGTTATCGGTACACTTCAAATTATCTGTTAGTAAGGGCTAACGGTATCTCTTTTGTCCTATAATTTTTGTAAATGTGTTGATCACTACTGATTGCTATATATTGGTATTTCTATTATCGATTGTTATTTGTAGGCATTTTTAAGTACCCATTAGCCTTTTCTTTTGGTATTTTACCTGTCGGTGAACATTTAACATTTTCCATTCTTGATCGATGATTGTTATTGGTCCCATTCAATTTCCATATATCTTTTGATATATTATACTTCACTCACAATATCAGACAGTGAGTATTTGAATCTGTTGATAGACATTCAATTTTAAATCATTGTCGGTGTCGATTGTGAAACTCATCGGTACATTTTACTATCCTATCGGTAGTACATACTCCTTAATATATTTTTGTTGTTGGAGTGAAGCTACTTCCATTATTTTTATATCTCCATCGGTTTTCCAATATTTCCATCGATGCATTCTTTTATTGCATTCTCTTATCTCCCATCGGTGCATTCTCTTATTTCCCATCGGTGCATTCTTTTCTTTCCCATCGGTTCCACTTGAACATTTGACATTTTCCATCGGTGATGCCCTCACAGTGGGCATGTAAAGAATGGGTCACTTGCAAATTTCCCAATCACTTGTTTTTGCTTGACCTGCTTGACCTTGACTTGCTTAACCAGCCTTTGACCGAGAGCCACTCTTACAAGAGCTCAATTACATTTTTCTTCTACCTTCGGTGTTTGCTTATTGTGATCGGTCCATTTGAGATTAAGAGGTGAAGTTGAATTGCATTTGTAAATTCCTCTTCATTGTAACCAATGAGATTTGATCTCAAGTCCACCAAGTGTCCAAAAGGATTTTACTCCACTAAGCCACTTAAACCACTTTTTATTATGACACCTAATTTATTTTATATTCCATATTTTGAAGTATTCTAAATTATTTTTAATAATCCTAATTTATTTTCCATGAGTTACACTTTCATTCCAACTTTCTAAGCTCATCGACAAAAAAAAAAGCTATTCCTCACCAGAACCAAACTTTCAATACTCAAATTCATAGGATGAATTTCCCAATGACCCAAAAAAACATATTGGACACTTGTGCAAATTAGAACTGTGAGAGGGTCACTAGGCAAATATTGAAAATGGGTTTGAGAATAAAAGGGGAAGTGAGACAAGACTCCAGAATATATATCTCCATTTGATTTCTCTCTTCAGCTCCCTTTCTCTCTTTCAATCTCTCTCTCTCTCTCTCTCTCCCCCTCTCTCTCTCCAATCTCTCTTTCTCTAGAACTCACCCAAATCACACCCGAAATCAATTGTTAAAGCTTCCAAACACCCAAACATCCACCCTAGAACAAAACTCTAGTGAGAAATCTAAGAAATTTTAGAGAGAAAATCTAGGATTTAGAGAAATTAGGTCGTGGATGAGATTGGTATCTCAAATCAAGGTAATAACCTATTCCCAGCATATATTTGAGTTAATTATGGTCGTATTGATGATTTACATAATTTTTTAGAATTTTTGTAGAGAGAGAATAATTAGGGTTTGTTGTGGCTTAGTTTTGGGAATGAAATAGATAACTCTATCTGAGGTAAAACATCGACCTCAACATAGATCTGTATTGTTTATGCAAGCGTTTGAATTCTAGAATAAGAATGGAAGAAAAGTCATGAATAATACATGCTAGACAGTTTGAGTTTACTATGCTTTTTCATACATAACTTTTTATGCACGTAGGCAAACTTAGTGGGGTTTGTTGCTGCTACAACTAGACATTTAGAGCTTTAAATTGACATATTGCTATAAATATTTTGATGAGAATTGAATTTTTGATGATTTTTCAAAAAAAAAAAAAAACTTCTGCAGAAATTTCCCGTCTTCTATCCTATTCAAACTATAGGATGCTATGCGATTTTAAGCTATCTTTTGGGCTGAATTAGGCCAAATTCTGAATATCAAAAATGTAGATTTATGTCTTCTCTTTAATCTGGGTCTTGAAGCATTCAAATTAGAGGTGTATAGTGAAAGTTATGGTCATTTTTTAGGATTGCACAAAAAAAAATAAATTATGAAGTTAGGTTTTATATATTATGGATTTGGATATTTTAGTGAAATATTGAGAAGAAGCAAATCAGCAAAATGTTGATTTATAATTTAGTAATTTATTTCATACTCAATGTCTTACGTTAAGGGATTTGAAACCAAATGAGGGATTGGATTTTGTTTGGCTTGGTATTGGAAGTGGATACCCTCCCAAGTGGTGAGTGAATACATGTTTATGATTTTAAGTGAGAAAATACTTTATATTGATTTTATAATTGTTTTCTAATAATTTTTAAATATTTCTAAAATTGTTTTAAAATTGTTTTATGATTGTGGAGTGTCCCGAAAGGGGATTTGAAATAAGGAATGCATCCATGTGTTGTTTGAAAATAATGTGTCATGTTTGTTGACTTATGTTGAATGCAACTGATTGAACTCATACACTGAGAATTCGTTTGAATAACTATTAGCACATTTTGGTATATGATGTGATGATTGCGAAATGGTATTGTATGCATGATTAATGACTATGGTCATTCCCTCCATGGGATGACCTGACGGGGTGATGTGGTTGGGCATTTATTTGGATAAGGAGTTAGCTGCGCTCGAGATGTGTCACCAAATCCCTCCCCTCGGAGTAACCTGGTTGCACCCTAGGGGATGCCTGACCCAAAGCCAAGATAGGGGTAATGTGTATGATTGATGACGATGAGAAGCCCTTGGCGGTTTAACCATTGGTCAGGGGCAAGCTTTTGGTAGAAAGATTTTGGCAACCCCTTGATTTTTGAAAAACAAATGGATATGACAGGATGTATATAACCCGTTTATTATGATTTGTGGAATCTCATTTGAAATTTGATGGTTTATGATGAATTTTGATTTTCTTATGACATGAGCGATTTGATTTTGAGCTAAAAGTTTGACATGTTTACAATCATCATCATTTATTAGCATAACATGTTATACACTCACTAGGTATTTCTATTTTCACCCCTCCCTCTCTATTTTTTCGAGAAAGTTTAGTCAGCACTTTTGTTTGCTTAAAGCCAAATTTTTTAGGAAGACCTCTGTTAGAGACTCCTTTAGGTATAAATCTTGCTATTGTCTTTGAGATATCGATAGTTTGACCCAAGGAGGGCATTTTGTATAAGAATCTATTTGAAAACTTTTTGAACTCTGTATTTTGATTTTTGTTGGATTTGGTTATGTGTAAACATTTATTGAGGACCCTTAATTTCTTTTTTTTTGTGAAATTTACTTAGGAATTATTGCTGGTTTTGTTTTCTATCCCTAGAGAGGGGATTGTGTTTTATTTGGTGGATGGTGTTTGGCGGTTGGGATGGCCTATGGTATTATTTGGTATTTTGAATGCCTTGTGATGTCTTAGAGCACAGGGTGAGATTCACAAGTGTTCAGGGCAACGCAGCGGTTATCACATGCTCGCACTTGCGGGTCGAGGTATAACAATTTAATTGGTATCAGAGCTTAGGCTCACAATTTGAAAATGTTTTAAAACGATTGAAAAGATTCCCAAGTATTTTGAAGGTTCTCAATTGTTTTCAAAACTAGTTTGAGAAAACTTGATATTCGAAATATTCCAAATGGTTTCAAATGCCTCCTATGGGCCCTAAGGAGTTAGAGACATCATTTTTAGGGGGTTAAGCTTCTAGTTAAATTCATGTTACATTTGCTAAGGAGTTTGGACCCTAGGGAGTTCCGAATGAGATTCTTCTGACTCCACCTTCCTAACCAAAGGCTGCATCATCTTCACATACATCTCCTTTGACGTCTACACACCCGGCTCTTCCAATCAAAATCTTTACTCCTCCCTTAGCTGCCTTCTAGCAGGTGATAAAGTGGTGGAATACTTACGGAGCTCAGTTGCAAGCTCCACATCAAACCTTAGTTCCCCCACCAGCTCCTCCTTCTATGTCTTCTTCTCCTTCAACTAAGGATAAATCTCTTAAGGAATCCAATGAGGAGTCCTACACCCGTTGCTATAGAGACCAAAAGCGGGAGGAATTTTTTAGGTTGGTGCAAGGAAACAAAACAATGACCGAATATGAGATAGAGCTTAGGGAGCTATCTATATATATTCCAGAGTTCATCATCTTTGAAGAGTGTGCTGAGTTTAACGTGGGCTTAAATTTGAAAATAAGGGAAAAAAATGTTGGCAACTGAAGCCTATACATATAAGGATATGTTGCAATTCGCCTTGCAAGCTGAGAAAATGGTAGTCGAGCAGAGAAAAGTTAGAGAGAGTTATGGTAAGAAAAGGAAACCCAAATTCACAATCGGCCAAGGCTCCTAGAAGAATCGGAGCATGGGCCCCCGTTGTGGTGTCTCTATTTCTTAATCGATTGGCCATCCACAAGGTCGATGATCACCTTAGTTTAGGGCTCTCATATCTAGTGTTGCTTCCGGGAGTGGATCAGTAGGAAACAAGAGGAAGCAATGTAGGAATTGCTAGAAGTATGTAGGAAAGAAGGACATTTCTATAATGTTTGTCCCAAAATGGGTCTAGGCCAATATGGAGGCCAGTTGAACCGAGGCCACTCAAGTGATCCACAGAGTGGTCAATCAAATGTTCCTACACCATCTGTTAGTACCGCTCCACGAATAGAGATCGGGAGTAGTACGGTAGTCACTCCTCAACATTCTCAACTCGGAACCCACATGAGAGGTTACACTGTGTCCAATGAGGAGACCCACATCAATCCACATATGGCCATAGGTACCTCTTTTTAGACTTACACTTTGATGATTTAGAAATCATATTATAAATGCCATATAAGTTATGACATTGGGGAAAATTAGTGGTAGATGATTTTGGGTTGCTTAAAGTAGGATAAAACTTTGTTGGAGAAGCTCAAGGGTATTGAAGAGGGGAAATGTACATTACCAATTTGGTGATATATACCAAATCCTCCTTTTTGCCAAAAAGAGAGTGAAAATTTTGTGCAGCCTAGGAGATGTCACGCATAAATGAGATTTTAGATTAGTTTGACTTTCTAATTAAGTTAGGAAAGAGATAAATGTAAGTTTACAAAGTACACTACTTCTTCTTCTTGTAGGTTTTTCGATTGGTGTTAGGGAGACTAGTCTTTGTTAGGATTTTCTTGCAAGTATGCTGATGATTGTTTATGGAAAATTATTTCAAATTGCAAAACCATTTTACATTATAGCAAGTGACAGACAAATTAGGTTTTGAACATGTTGTATGGGTTTACTTGGGGTGGTACATATCAACGAATTGGTAAAGGTGTTCTTATGCAAATGGCATACTGTAGAATCAAAGTCAAATCCAAATTTCTAGATTTCAAAACTTTATTTAGGTTATTTTGTGTAGAAATTGAGAATCTAAAAGATGTTGAATAAATGACTTCGGAGACCAAAAAAAAAAATCGATGTGAAAATGATACTCCCAACTTTTTGATGTATAAATTTTCTTTTAAATTTCAAGGATGAAATTGCTTTTTAGGGGTTAAGTATTGTAATACTAAAAATTCGGTGTTAGAAAATTTTCGTAAAATCTTTCTTGTAAATTAATGAGAGAAATTAGTTGTAATCGATTTTGGCTTATAAGTGGAAGTCTAACTCCGAAAAGTTTGATTGTGGTGTTGATCAGGAACCTTTAGGCACTTGGTTGGTAGAATTTTAATTTTTATGTGATCTGTTATTAGAGTGGTCGGTATTCGATAGAGTTTGATTAGTGTTTGGTGACCGGTACAACTGATCAGGATTGATCTCCTCCATAGGATTTGATTTCTCTATGAGAGATGGGGTTACTCGGTAGAGCTTTAACAATTGGTGTCTGTTTATCTGTTAAACATCTATTGATTTGTAAGTGAAAATCCTATCGGTCTATTTTGAGGTCTATAGATTGTCGACAAATGGAGAAAGTTATAATCTTCCAATAGACTTATTATTTTATAATTTTTATATACCCATCGGTACATCCTAATTTCCAAATGTCTTTCGGTATATTAGACTCCACTTATATTACCTTACAGTAGTTGTACCTCACTTTAAAACTATTTCGGTATGATTTTACCGACTGTTGTTTTGCAAATGGGAACACCTCATCGGTAATCATTTTAAGATAACTTGTTAGTACCGTGCAAGAAACATTTTTATTCAATTGCTATTGGTACACTTCAAATTATCTGTCGACAAGGGCTGAAAGTATCTCTATTGTCCTAGAGTTTTTATAGATGTGTTGATTGCTACCGATCACTATCTATTGGTATTTCTATTACCGATTGTTATTTATAGACATTTCTAATTACCCATTAGCCTTTTCTTTTGGTATTTTACCTATCGGTGAACATTTAACATTCTCTATTCTTGGTCAGTGATTGTTACTTGTCCTATTCAATTTCTATATACCTTTTTGCATATTATACTTCACTCACAATACCAGACGGTGAGTATTTGAATCTGTTGAATCTGTTACTTGTCCCATTCCTCTTCATTGTGACCAATGAGATTTAATCCCAAGTCCACCAAGGTCCAAAAGGATTTTACTCCACTAAGCTGCTTAAACCTGTTGTTATTATGACACCTAATTTATTTTATATTCCATATTTTGGAGTATTCCAATTTTTGTTTTTTAATAATCCTAATTTATTTTCAATAAGTTGCACTTTCATTCCAACTTTCTGAGCTCATTGACAAAAAAAAAAAAAAAAAAAAAAAAAAAAAACTATTCCTCACCATAACCTAACTTTCAATCCTCAAATTCATAGGATGACTTTCCCAATGACCCAAGAAAACACATTGGACACTTGTGCAAATTAGAACTGTGAGAGGGTCACTAAGCAAATATTGAAAATGGGTTTGAGAATAAAAAGGGGAAGTGAGACGAGACTCCAGAACATACATCTCCATTTTCTTTCTCTTTTCAACTCCCTTTTCTCTCTTTTAATCTCTCTCTATCTCTCTCTCTCACTCCAATCTCTCTTTCTAGAACTCACCCAAATCACACTCAAAATCAATTGTTGAAGCTTCCAAACACCAAACATCCACCCTAGAACAAAACTCTAGTGAGAATTCTAAGAAATTTTAGAGCGAAAAAATCTAGAGTTTTGAGAAATTGGGTCATGAACGAGATTGATATCTCAAATCAAGGTGATAACCTATTCCTAGGATATATTTGAGTTAATTATGATCATATTGATAATTTATACAATTTTGAGAACTTTTGTAGAGAGAGAATAATTAGGGTTTGTTGTGACTCAGTTTTGGGAACAAAATGGGTGACTCTATCTGAGGTAAAACATCTTCCTCAACTTAGATCTTTATTATTTATGCAAGTGTTTGAATTCTAGAATAAGAATGGAAGAAATGTCATAAATAATACATGTTGGACAGTTTGAGTTTACTATGTTTATTTATTCATAACTTTTTCTGCACGTAGGCAAACTGAGTGGGTTAGTTGCTGCTAAAACTAGACTTGTAGGGCTTTAAATTAACATATTGCAGTAGACATTTTAATGAGAATTGAATTTTTGATGATTTTTCAAATAAATAACTTTTACAAAAATTTCCTGTTCTAAACTATAGGATTTGATGTGATTTTAAGCCATGCTTTGGGCTGAATTAGGCAAAGTCTAAACATCAAAGTTATAGATTTATGTCTTCTCTTTAATCTGGATCTTAAAGCATTCAAATTGGAGGTGTACAGTGAAAGTTATGGTCATTTTTCTGGGACTGCACAAAAAAAATTAAATTATGAAGTTAGGTTTAACACATTATGGATTTGAATATTTTAGTGAAATATTGAGAAGAAGCAAATCAGTAAAATGTTGATTTATAATTTAGTAATTTATTTCATACTCAATGTCTTACGTTAAGGCATTTGAAACCCAATGAGGGGTTAGATTTCGTTTTGCTTGGGATTGGAAGTGGATACCCTCCCAAGAGGTGAGTGGATATATGTTTATGATTTTAAGTGAGAAAATGTTTTATATTAATTTTATAAATATTTTTTAATGATTTTATAAATGTTTCTAAAATTATTTTAAAATTATTTTATGATTATGGAGTATCTCGAAAGGGGATTTGAAATAATGAATGCATCCATGTATTGTTTGAAAATAATGTGACATGTTTATTGACTTGTGTTGAATGCGACTGATTGAACTCATGCACTGAGAATTCGTTTGAATAACCATTAGCACATTTTGGTATATGATGTGATGATTATGAAATAGTGTTGTATGCATGATTAATGGCTATAATCATTCCCTCCATGGGGCAACTTGACGGGGTGATGTGGTTGGGCATTTATTTGGATAAAGAGGTAGTTGTGCTCGAGAGATGTAACTGAATCTCTCTTTTCAGACTAACCCGGTTGCACCCTAGGGGATGCCTGAGCTAAAGTAAAGATAAGGGTAATATTTATGATTGATGATGATGACAAACCCTTGGCGGTTTAACCAGGCCAAGCCTTTGGTGGAAAGATTTTGGCAACCCCTTGATTTTTGGAAAACAAATGGATATGACTAGATGTGTATAACCCTTTTATTATGATTCGTGGAATCTCATTTGAAATCTGATAGTTTATGATGAATTTTGATTTTCTTATGACACGAGTGATATAATTTTGAGCTAAAGGTTTGACATGTCCACAATCATCCTCATTTGTTATCATAACATATTATACACTCATTGAGTATTTCTATACTCAACCCTCCCTCTCCATTTTTCAGAGGAAGTTCAGTCAACACTCTTGGTCGCTTAGAGCCAGATTTTTGGGGTAGACCTCTATCAGAGACTCCTTTTGGTATAGATCTTGCTATTGTCTTTGAGGTATCGATAGTTTGACCCAAGGATTACATTTTGTATAAGAATCTATTTGAAAACTTTTTGAACTCTGTATTTTGATTACGGTTGGATTTGATTATGTGTAAACATTTATTGAGAACCCTTAATTTTCTTTTTATTAATGAAATTTACTTGGTAATTATTGATGGGTTTGTTTTCTATCCCTAGAGAGGGAATTGTGTTCTATTTGGTGGATGGTATTTGGTGGTCAGAATGACCTATGGTATTATTTGGTATTCTAAACGCCTTGCAATGCTATGGAGCACGAGGTTAGATTCACACATGTTTAGGATAGTGCAGCGGTTGTCACATGCTCGGACTTGCGGGTTTAGGCATAACATTGAGAGGGAGAACTAGGTTTCTAGTGAGAGAAACCTAGGGATTTGAGGTGTTTTGATCTAAAAATGAAATTGATGACACGAATCAACGTAATGAATCTCTTTTATCCCATATCTAAATTTATTATGTTTATTATTAGGATTTAGTTGAGATTTTGAAATGCAAGAATGTGGAATTTGGAGGTTTTGGATCTAAAATTTATAAATGTTGAAATTTTGAGAAAATCATGAATAATAACCACACATAGTTGCAAATGGCATGTGATTGGTCGAAGTGGAACATATATTCATGAATATTAAAAGATTAGGATTGCGTTAACTTGAGGGAAATTGAAATAACCTTAGTTTTACTAGTGGATTGAATAGGAGATTGATGTTTATTATTTTAGGCATGAAGCATTGGGCTCAAGTAAGCATTGATTTGGAAGTGTTTACCTTCCCAAGAGGTGAGTGAATACATGCTTATGGTTTTAAATGAGAAAATATTTTATAAGGATTTTATAAATGTTTTTAAAATTGTTTTAAAATTGTTTTATGATTGTGGAGTGTCCCGAAAGGGAATTTGGATTAAAAGTTGCATCCATGTGTTAAATTGAAACAATGTGCCATGTTGATTGATCTACGCTGAATATGTTGACCTTGAACTTATGATTTTAGATATGTTTAAATAATTGTTGGCATACTTTGATATACGTTATGATAATTGCAAAATAGTGTTGTGTGTATGATTAATAGCTATAGTCATTCCCTCTATAGAGTGGCCTAATGGGGTGATGTGGTCAGAAATTTATTTGACTGAGGAGGTAATTGCGCTCAAGAGGTGCCTTCGAAGTTTTCCCTTCAGACTAGCCTGGTTGCATCCCGGGGAGACCCGAGTCAAAGCCAAGGTTGGGAGTAATGTTATGATTGACTGATGATGATGAAAACCACTTGATGGTTCCACCATTGGTCAGGGCTAACCCTTTGGTGGAAAGATTTTTAGCAACCTCATGATTTTGGAAACATATGAATACGACTAGATGCATATAATTTGTTCATTATGATTTGTTGAATCTCGTTTAAATTATGATGGTTTATGTTGAAACTTGATTTTTTTATGATACGTTCAATATGATTTTGAGTTGAATGTTTGACACATTCGTAGTCATCCCTTATTTATCATCATAATATGTTATACCCTCATTGAGTATAGTTTATACTCACCACACCTAATTCCATTTTTACAAAAGAGGTGTAGTTAACACTCGAGATTGTTTAGCATCGGATTTTGGGTGATTGTCTTCACGGACTTCTTTTGGTATAGTTCTTGTTCTATTCTTTTTTAGGCATCGATAAATAGACCAAAGGAGGGCATTTTGTATAAAAATTATTTATAAACTTATTTAACTCTGTATTTTGAATTTGGTTGAACTTGTTTATGTATAAATTCTCATTGAGGGCCCTTAATTTCCCTTTTATGAAATTTGCTTGGGAATTATTTGTTGGTTTTGCTTCCTATCCTTGAGTGGGAATAGTGTTATGTTTGTTGATGATATTAAGTGGTTGGGATGACCTATGATTGTATTGGATATTTTGAATGCCTTGCGGTACCTTAGAGCATGAGGTGGGATTCACATATGTTTTAGAATAGTGCGGCGGTTGTCGCGTGCCAAGACTTGCGGGTTGGAGCGTGACAATTTTATTGATATTAGAGGTTAGACTCAATTCGAAAATGTTTTAAAGGGATTGAAAATTTTCCCAAGTATTTTAAAAGGTCCTTAATTGTTTTCAAAATCAGCTTGAGAAACTTGATATTTGAAGTATTTCTAATGATTTTAAATGTCTCCTATGGGTCTTAGGGAGTTAGGGACATTATTTTTGGGGGGTTAAGTATCTAGTTTAATTCATATTACATTTGCTAAGTCTAGATTTTCTTCTGTAGAGTTATGCCTCCTATGAGAAGAATGAGGAATCCATTCCTCTAACTCTATCTCCTCAACCCGAGGCTGCATCGTCTTCACATGTTCCTCCTCTGATGTCGACACATCCCACTCCTCTAACCGAAATTCCTACTCCTTCTATAGTCACCCTCCAATAAGTGATGGAGTGGTGAAGTACATACGGAGCACAGTTTCAAGCTCTACACCAAACCTTAGTTCCTATGTTGGTTCCTCCTCTAATGTTGGCCATCACACCAAGTGTCCCAGTGGCACCTCCTCCTCTAATTGTGGCATCCACCAGCCGACCTACCATTGATTTGTCAAAGCTAATCAAAAAGACAAGGCAACTAGGATGCAAAACGTTCTTAGGCACATGTGATGCCTCTGAGGCCAAAGAATGGATTGGCCGATCCAAGAAGCCAAAGAATGGATTGGCCAATCCAAGAAACCGTCACCAACATGAGGTTGGATGACGAGATGAAATTGTGGGCAGCTATGAAATTATTGGATAAAGGTGCATGAACCTGGTGGGAAAATATGCAAGGTAGGATGCCTACACCTCTTACTTAAGGAGAATTCCTTAGAGTTTTTGAAGAAAAGTATTACACTCGATTCCATAGGGATCAGAAAAGGAAGGAATTTTTCAAGTTAGCCCAAGAAAAAAAAAATAGTAGCGGAATATGAGACAGAGTTAAAAGAGTTAGCAACATATATTCTAGATTTCGTGAACTCCAAAGAATCCCTCTATACAAAGTTTGAATCGAGGTTAAATTTGAGTATCCGAGAGTAGATGCTGGTGGCAAAGGGATACACATTTCAAGATGTTCTGGAATTGGTCTTTAGGGCTAAGAAGATGGTTATTGAAAGAGGAAATGTTCAAGAAAGCCATAGCAAGAAATCTGTGAGTCAAGGCTCCAATAAGAGCAAACACACGATCTCCAACATGGAGTTTCAAGTTTATGATCCGTTGGCTCTCCGAAGGGCAAAAAATTCACCAAATTTGGCACACCCACTTCTAATGCCATGTCCAGAAGCAGGTCAATAGGGCCAAAGAGAGAACCCTACCAAAATTAAAAGAAGCATTACCCTGAACCATGTCCCGAGGTTTTGTAGTCACTACAAAAAAGCCCAATATCATCTATAGATTTAGCGATGAAAAAATAAAAATAAATCGTTGCAAAAGGGATTTGCGATGAAAAAATTTCTGTGGCTTATATGGTATCACAAAATTTTGCGATAAAAATTTTAAAATTTCATCGCAAATTTGTGACGAAAAATTTTCATCGCAAAGTCCATCGCTAATTAGCGATGGATATTTTGCCGCAAACTTAGCGATTGATATTTTGCCATAAATTTAGCGATAGATATTTTGCTACGAATTTAGCTATGGATATTTTGTCACGAATTCAGTGATGGATATTTTGCCATAAATTGAGCGATGAATATTTTGCCACGAATTCAGCAACAAAAACTTTGCCATGAACTCAGTAATATTTTTTGCCATGAACTTAGTGATAGATATTTTGCCACGAATTTAGTGACGAATTTTTTGTCATAAGTTTAGCAATAGTTTTTTTGTCACGAATTTAGCGACGGATATTTTGTCATAAATTCAGCAATGGATACAGCGACGAATATTTTGTCATGAATTCAGTGATGGAAGTTTTGCCACGAATTCAACGACAAAAATTTTACCACGAATTCAGTGATGGAAACTTTGCCACAAACTTAGCGACGAATATTTTGCCATGAACTTAGCCACAAATTTTTTACCATAAACTTAGCGACGAATATTTTGTTATTAACTTAGCAATAGATTTTTTTGTTATAAATTTAGTAACGAATTTTTTATGGTCGGTAAAAAAAAAAAAAAAAGAAAATTGCAACGCTGAATTTAATCCTCCAAACAAAATCCTGCCTTAAAATTGAATATAATTATCAATATAGATGCCTTAAACAAATAGAATGCGTCAACATGAATGAATATTCATCAACAATAGTTGAAATTACAAAAACAAAAAAAAAAAATCCCAAATACATAAATGTCCATGGTTAAAAATGTTCAAATTCAAAATAAACATTTGGTCAATAAACATACATCAATAAATGAAACATAACATGAGTTTGTTTATCGACATATATCAATAAACAACAGAGAATGAGATGGAACCCCAAAAACTATAGCGAAGTGGTATGTAGGCTCACAGATATCTAGTTCCCTCCTACTTCATCATCATCTTCATCATTATCTAATCTTACAACATTAGAATCTCGGGGACAGAGAACTTGATCTACATGCCAACAAAGATTAGTTATTGTAATTAATAACACTTTTCCTATTTATCAGCACAGTAAATAGATCGCACTGTAGTTGCATGAATGGCAAGTGAAATTATGCTTATATTGAACCAAACAAAATAAGGTAATCTACGTGACAGAGTACAAACTACAGATTACTAATTTTTAATTTAATTTGCCTTTCAAATGCTCAGACAATAATCAAATGACGATGCCTTCAAAATGGCATCAAGGAACTAGAATGTGAAAATTAAATTTCTTAGTGCCACCCAATTGGACCAAAACCCTAAAATCTGAAATGTCAAAATAAACATAGTTATTGAGAGCAAGGCAATGATAAAAAACAGAACACATAATGCAAGACAATAATCTACAAGGATGTAAACAACAATAACATATGATGATTATCAGATATAACAAACATCTTCAAATCTTCCCCCCCAAAAAAAAAAATAATAATAATAATAATTCTAACCATCACAAGAAAGGATTCTAGTTGGCAACATATAATGATATTAATACATTTCTCCTTTGACAAATTTTCCCATAATAATTTTCATCTTTGAAAATCGTCAAAAAATAGACGAAAAACATAATTTTTCCATGTTTTATATTATTTATTATTTTTTTGGCTTTCCTTGCACTTTACCCTACCCCCAACTATGGTAACATTCATCCTACTTTGGGGTTAAATGTTGCTCCACCTTGAATTTTAAGGAGGAAAAATTATTTGCCACAACTTAAGGGGGTAATATTTCACTTCTTTCCTCCACCACCTCACATGTTGATAAACTTGAAGCCACTTCAAAGCACAAAAGAATGCACCTACAATAAGGAATCTACCGTATTGAGGTGTCACAAAAAATATTGTCATCCAAAAATAAAAAACAAGATATGTTGGTACCCATCGTACCCACATCAAAACTTCCCACCTATGCATGATTTGCAACCTTATATATCATTTCACAGTGCTTCCCATAACCAAGATGGATAAAAAGGGCAACAAGGGAGGCCCTCACCTCCAATATCGAACTCCAAAAAAAGTAAGAGAAACCAAACAAGACCCACTGACCATAAATAGAGAAATGAGTCAAAATGCATTCTATGATTTGGCCTCGCCTTTTGTTACCTCTGGAAAAACTGTATCTAAAATACATGTAGAAGCAAATCCTAAGATGGAACCATGTATTTTTATGATTATTAGCAATAAAACCATATTAAATGATATTTTGAAAAGAAAACAAAGCATAGACACAAATGCTTTGTTGTGAAGGACCTAGTTACAATCAATTTATATATTGAAAATTCTAAAACACAAAATACTTTACCAAATTAAGAAAAAAATAGCAATGTTAAGAATTTGTGGAATGTCATCATAAAACACAAGATAACTTTATATAGTAGACAAACCTATATGTTGAACCCAAATAGATAGTAGCCCCACACAGGTATCTCCCCTTATGACTAAGTCAACCCACTCCCATAAATCCCAAGAACAGCGATAAAAGCCAACAATCCTTACACGATCAAGAAACATGCCACAGGCGGAGTCCATCCTTGTGCTCTACAAGATCATTCCTCTTTAGAAAGTATATAGAAGTCTCAAACATTTTATGTCTATCCAAAAGAATGAAACCGCAAAAAAAAAAAAAAAAAAAAAAAAAAAAAGATATTGAAAAAATAAAGCAAAGGCTGAAGTTCACTCTACACCTCTCAAATCCAATTAGCTTTGCCCATCCAGCATCTTTCATGCTCCACTGGTAGCCCTCAAAAGCAAAAAGAATATGATAGATGGCATAAGAAAGTATAGCTACTAAGGAGAAGATAACAACACCCCATGATACCAGAGCTCGCCTACGAGAACAGTATTCTACATAAATACCAAAAACTAGGTAAGTGGCTTTCATTTAAGACAATAAGACAACAAAATGATTACATGAGTGCAATTTCAACATCAGTTATGTTGCATTAACACTTCTAAAAATGGTCATGTCCATGTCATGTCCATTTCACAATTATCACACAAGACATCGCACAACAATTTGTAACTTATAATAGTGTAAAATTTTTATAATTTTGCCATTTCACTGTATCTTTGTCGTGTCGTGTCGTGCCCTATTCCCATGTCTGTCTCCATGCTTCATAGAAAGTTGGAAAGCAATAGAATTTACAATGATTTGACTTCACAAGTAGATCTTAATTGTGAAAGTACCTAATACTTGCAAGTTAAAACCTATGCAATAATATAACCACCGTCATCATATTTAATAATTTTTCCTTTGGCAAGTGGTAATTTAAGAGAAAAGAATATTAATATGATATCCTTCGTACTATAAGATTTATGAAAAAAGAAAATAGGTCAAGTGTTTTAAAGATGAAAATGTAGAGAGAGAAATTATAGATAATCGAGTGCATTACAAGTACATACGAACAAAAGGATGGTCAAATAAACGGATGCCAATTACACCTTTCCTAAAGGATTAATACTACCTTAATTAAAATTTTCATTATACAGCAGTGAATCGATGACTTCCAACAAGTGAAGTTCATGTCAATATATTATAAATTGTTATGACATGCTAGGAACCTTGAAGTTTTTCCAAGACCTAAATTGAATGAATATTAATGTTGTCATGCATTCATGTTGATACCCTGAATTTTCTGTCCACAATGGAAGCCAATATGGTAATGTTTAATGTAACAACATACTGTAATTTCAAATGAGTGAGAGAAAATAATAAATTGATGGCCAATGTGAAGCAATCATACACCATAGGAAGCAATCCATGTCTTATGTAGACTAAGTATACCTATTTTTGGAGCAGTGTACTATACGAAAAGAAAGCCTAACAAATCACCGAATAATATCAAACTCCAATTTAATAAAGCAGTTACAAGAAGCATAAGTAAAACATTGAAAGTTCAGCAGAATAGCTTCCAAAATGCAACAAACAAAGAATACGAGTACAGATATTATTAAAAGATAGAATAGAAATGATAATTCAATGATAGAACTCAAAGTAAAACTTCTAAGCCATAAATTTTCATCTACTAGCGTTACGTAATTGTATGTTTCAATATATAGAATCAAAAAAACTCAAAAGAAATTTTTCTATTTTTAGGTCATCAAAAACCATTGAAGCTCCTCTTTCAAGAAAAGAAATAGGATCCAGATGCCATGGCCCCTGTCTCACCCTCGATGGTTGGCATAAAGAATGATAGATTTGCAGTTACCATCAGGAGTCAGTTAGATCTAGGTATGATGGTCATTGCACCTTTCTTGCCCTGAAAGGTAAGTAGGGTTACATATATGAAGTTCTCAGAATAGCCATATCATGTAATGCTCCTCTTATCATAGTTTGGCATTTTCCCTTCTGTTAGAACTTGCAAATAGCATGGATATGTAGAGAAAAATGCTACATTCTTCTAGGCAGGACAATATTTCCTTTCCAGAACCCTCAAAATCAACTAAAGCATAAGTTTGTGATATAAATTGTAATGGTCAACCCACATGTACAGGGGTTGAAGGCAGTATCATGGTCACACATCAGTAAAAAGCTTGAGGATTGATTAGAGTAATTTAACCAATGATAGGTTCACACAGTCATGCAAAAGACCATATACAACAAAAAGCCATTTCCACTCCTTTGATGTAGTGAGGGATAGGTTTCAACAAATGTTATCTCCTCTAAGACCATGATTGAGGAAAGCAAGGTATATGGGGAAGGAACAACGAGAATTTCCTTGTCCATAAATATACAGAACTCACGTGCACAAATCTCAATCATCCATCAATATTTTATAAAAATAAATAAATAAATGTCATGCAATTGAACCATGGTACAAGAATTATGAAGCAAATATCAAAATTCTAACCTCAAGTGCTGGGCACCAAAATGTTCTGCAAGGAGTTGAAGTTTTGAGACACTATTAGGATTGAACCCAGCAACTGATCTATGAGAACAAGCTACTGTTAGGTCCTGCTTAATTGTAACAAGTCGCACATCAATAGCCCTAAAAAGCTCCTTCCTGTGTAAAGCAATAAATCTTTAGAGAACTAACACTACAGTGATGGGAACATAGGAAACATTGATAATATAGCCATTTTACCAAATTGTCAAATCTGACCAATCCTACATGCCAACTTGCATCAAACCCACTACTTTCTCATACACAAAAAAAAAAAAAAAAAAAAAAAAAAAAAATCCCAATACCTATGATTATCACCAATATAGCAATAACAACCCAACACCCTAAAACTGGCAAAATACATAGTACCAAAAACAATTGACACTTAGATGGAATCATTAGATGCTAATATTTATATTCATATGTTATATTTCTAAAAAAAAAAACATCATACATCAAATACATTGTAAGGAACACAAAAATAATAAAAAAAATCATGATAAGGAAAATAAAGATCACTAGAATAGGTACCCAATCGGTAGAAGGAGACAAGCCACTGGCTTTCCAAAACTACTTACAACTCGAAGCCACCACTAGAGCCAGTTGAGGAACCATCGCTAAAGGTATTTCTTTATAAGGAAGAGGATCAAGAAAACCAATTGCCAAAATAACACCCAAATTGAAAATTTAAAAAAAAAAAAAAATTGGAAAAACTCTAATTCTAGAGCATAGGAAAAAAAATTTAAAAACTCACTTAGGTGATTTTGTGGAAGAAACCCCTTCTGGTTTCCTACAAGAAAAAACCTAAATCATGAATACCACTTACGAAGTCAGAGAACGCAAAATCCTTGGGGCCATATTTGAGTTTGCAGAGAATGCAAAACCTAAGGGGAAGGAGGAATTGGGGATGGAATGTATAGGTTGTGTGATTCTTTCAAAGGACTTTGGCTTTTGAGAAGGGATTGTTGTTTGGTTTGGGAACAAAGTGAGAGTGAGGAAAGAATAGGGTTAGGGCAAGAATAGCAAAATGAGAGGGAAAGCAGAGCAAAAGTTGAAGCAAAGAAAGAAAAGAATGTGGAGTATTTAATAAGCATAGCGACAGACTGCTTTGTTTGTCGCTAATTTAGGGATGGACAGGGCTATCCGTCGCTAGTGATGGATAATTTTTTTGTCACTAAAATTTACAACAGAAAGGTTATTCATCACTAAAATTAGCGACAGATAGGATTTCGTCGCTAAATTCGTTGCCAAATAATGACAAAAGTAATAATTCATCGCTAATTAGTGATGAATTTTGCGATAAAATTTATTTTTCATTCACTGCTCACAACAAATTAACTGTTTGTGATAAAATTAATAACAAAAAAATAGTTCTCAAAAATTTACAACAAAATTAGAGACAAAAAAGTATTCATTGTGTAGTTCAATAATAAGAGGAACGTGGTTCTCATGACTAAAATTTGTGACGAACAGGAGTTCGTGGCAAAATTTAGTGACAAACTAAGAGCTGATGGCTAAAATTAGTGACAAAAAACTCGTTGGTGGCTAAAATTAGTGACGAATAATCGCGTTCATGGCTAACGTTTGTGACAAAGTCCAAGTTTCTTGCTAAAATTTGTGACAAATAGCACGTTTGTTGCTAAAGTTTGTGATGAACATCGAGTTCATCATGAATTTTAACGATGAACAACCCTTTCATCGCTAAAATTTGTGACGAACTAGTGAGTTCGTGGCTAAAATTATTGATGAACGTATCGTTTGTGGCTAAAATTAACGATGAACTTGGCCTTCGTGGATCAAAATTGTGACGAACAAGAGTTCGTGGTTAAATTTAGCGACGACCTTAGAGTTTGTGGCTAAAATCAGCAATGAATGTAGAGTTCATGGCTAAAATTAGCAACAAAAACTTGTTCGTTGCTAAAATTAGTGACGAATAATCGCGTTTGTGACTAACATTTGCGACAAACTCCAAGTTCATCGCTAAAATTGACAACGAATAGCCAGTTCATAACTAAAATTAGTGACGAACGTAGTTTGCGACGAACATCGAGTTCGTCATATATTTTAGGAATGAACAAGCCTTTCATCGCTAGATTGTTCGTCGCTAAATTAGCGATAAAAGTGGCATTCGTCACTAAAATTTGCAACGAATTTCATGTTCATGGGTAATTAGCCATGAACTTAGTTATGAAATTATTTTCATGGCTAAATAGCCAAGAATTTGTTTTTTATTGCTAAATTTTCCACGGATGTTTTTTCATCATTAGCGACAAAACTTTTTTTCATGGCAAAATAGCGACGAATTTTGTTCGTTGCCAATTTTCGTCGCTAACACCGTGATTTTTTGTAGTGATTGTTTCCAATATGGGAAAGTTGGGCATTTCTGCAATGCTTGCCTCGAATTTGGTTTTAGTGGACATGCGGGTCAAATGAATCGTGATCACTTGAGTGCACCTAGGAGTGGCTCATTAAATGTCCCTACATCATTGGCTAGTACCGCTCCACAAACAAGAACCTAGAGCAACATAGTGTCCGTTCCTTCTCAACATCCCCAATAGAGGAATCGAACAAGGATTTATGCAATGACAAATGAGGAAACTCAGAACAATCCTGATGTAGTCATAGGTAATTTCTCTTATATGTAAATGCTATGTGATTTTGTGGTTGTAAGTTTGATTTAGAGGCCTTTGATGATATTGCATGATAACAAAGTTGGGAGAAATTATTTTTGTTGATTTATAGTAGTTTGTGGTGGTAGAGAGCATAGTATGGATGGATTGAGTCTATTAGATTTGTTAAATACTTCAAAGTTTTGACAATTGCTCTCATGGGTCGACCTGCTAAGGTGATGGCTGTCGAATTTGGCAATGCATGGGTCACCTTGGCTCATAGCTAGGTCGACTTGTATGTTAATTTTTCCTTGAGGCTAAGACGACTTGCATCTATCTAGGTCAATTAAGTTATATTACAGAGATAGATTTTTTAGAGTCACTTTGTTCGGGTCGAATTGTCTTGTTTTTGGGTCGACATATTCTCTCAAATAGGCTTCCTAAGTCGACTTGCTCCCTACTCAAGATAACTCATCCTCTCACTTACCTAAAGCAGGTGATTTGTCCCAGGATACAAGTCGACTTGTATATACAAAGATGAATTTCGATAGTTTTTCTGAATTTTAAAACCTTCAAATCATTAATTTTAATTGTTTAATGCTTTCCGTTCATAGGTATAATGAAAATTTTTGGCATTGATGTCGTGTATTGATTGATACAGGATCTAATAATTCTTTTGTGAGTTCGAAATTTGCTAAACACTCGGATAGGACCTTGACCCCACTTAAAGAGGAGTTATTGGTTATTACTCCTTTGGGGGAATAGTTAAACAAGAATACCATGTACAAGGCAGACGAAGTAGTCATAAAAGGTGAGATCCCAGAAGTGTAATTGATTCCATAGGAAATGAGGGATTTTGATGCCATTCTGGGTACGAATTGGCTACATCTCCATAGAGCATGCATGGATTGCTTTACCAAAGAGGTATAGTTTCAGAGACTAGGGAATTCTTCGCTTGTGTTTTCTTGTGAGTAACAAATTCTGTCTTGCTGTGTGATCTCGGCAATAGAAGCACAGAGATTGGTGCATAAGGGGTGTGAAGCCTACTTAGTACACATCATT
The DNA here is from genome assembly GCA_037126225.1 of Dillenia turbinata. Lineage (NCBI taxonomy): Eukaryota > Viridiplantae > Streptophyta > Magnoliopsida > Dilleniales > Dilleniaceae > Dillenia > Dillenia turbinata. The sequence continues at coordinate 19,467,682 of JBAMMX010000016.1, read as the reverse complement.
GACACCATGGTGAAGAGTCCAAACCTGGAAGATGTTCCGGTGGTAAAAGAGCTTTCGGATATTTTTTCGAAAAAGTTGCCTAGGTTACCTCAAGTCTAGGAATTCGATTTCCCATTGATTTGGTTCCCAACACCGTCCCAAACTCAATTCCCCCTTATAGAATGGCACCTGAAGAGCTAAAGGAACTAAAGGAGTAGCTACAAGAATTATTGGAGAAAGGGTTCATCCGGTTGAGTACCTCACCATGGGGCATTCTGACTTTGTTTGTGAAGAAAAAAGGATAGAACCCTCCGATTGCGTATTGTATTGACTACGACAACTCAATAAAGTCACATTCAAGAAAAGTATCCTTTTTGAAGGATCGATGATCTTTTCGATCAACTTCAAGGGGTTTCTGTGTTTTCAAAGATAGATTTGAGGTTGTGATACATCAATTGAGAATCACAGAGGATGATATCCATAAGACCGCATTTAGAATATGATATGGGCAGTTTGAGTTCTTGGAAATGCCCTTTGGGTTACCAAATGCTCCTACAGCATTCATGGACTTGAAGAATCAAGTCTTTAACTCTTATCTTGACAAGTTTGTCATAGTTTCTATCCATGATATCTTGGTATATTCCAAGAATGATGAGGAGTATTCTGAAAATCTTTGGATGGTGTTGTAAACGCTAAGGGAAAAGCAGCTGCTCGCCAAGTTCTCCAAGTATGAGTTCTAATTAAGCAGATTAGTTTCTTAGGGCACATTGTATCTGGTGATGGGATATTCGTCGATCCGAAGAAAGTAGAGGTAATTCTAAAATGGGAGCAATCCAAGAATATCACCGAAGTGAGAAATTTCCTTAGATTGATGGGGTACTATTGAAGCTTTATAGAGGGATTCTCCAAGATTGTGGCTCTATTGCCTGATCTGACTCAGAAGGGAGTCAAATTTGACTAAAGTAATAATGTGAAGAGAGTTTTCAAGAACTAAAGAAAAGACTCACAACCACACCTATTCTTGCTCTTCTTACTAGCGGTGGCGAGTATGTAGTGTATAGTGATCTAGTAAACAAGGATTGGAATGTGTGTTAATGCAAGGGGATAGGGTAATTGTCTATGCCTCTAGCCAATTGAAGAAGCATGAATTGAATTACCCTACTCACGATCTAGAATTAGCTGCGATTGTCTTCACTTTGAAGATTTAGTAGCATTACTTGTAGGGGATAACATGCCAGGTTTTCGTTGACCATAAAAGTCTCAAATATTTGCTCACGCAAAAAGAACTCAACTTTAGGCAACGAAGATGGTTAAAGTTAATCATAGACTATGATCTGGTGATTAATTATCACCCCAGGAAGGCTAATGTGGTTGCAAATGGATTAAGCTACAAATCCTCCTCTTCTAGCTTGGTATCTATTGGGAGTTCTTACTTGTCTTGCTTGGCTGGACTCCGAGCACTTGATGTTGAGCTAACTCTTGATGAGCATGGTGCACTTTTAACCAAATTTGAAGTATGACCAACTTTAGTGGATCATATTAAATAACTTCAAACAACCGATGAGGAGATAAAAGGTATAGTAGAAAAGGTTCACAAGGCCAAAGGTGGTGAATTTAGAATCCGGGATGACGAGGTAGTTATGTATGGGAAACAGATATGTTATCCCAAGGATGTTGAGCTATGGAAGGCCATTCTCGAATAGGCACACTTCTCGGCCGATGCAATGCACCTCGTAAATATAAAGATGTACTGTACCATCAAGGAGACTTATTAGTGGTAGGGATTAAAGCGAGAGATAGCCAAATTTGTAACCAAGTGTTTGATATGTCAACAAATCAAGGTCAAGCATCAGAAGTGGCTGGTACCTTTCAACCAATGCCTATACCCAAGTAGAAATGAGAGCACATCACTATGGATTTCATGGTGGGACTATTACATACTTCGAGCCATTATGATGCTATTTGGGTGATAGCAGATTGGCTTAACAAGTCAGCCCATATCCTTTCAATTCAAAATACTTACTGTTTGGAGAAATTAGCCAAACTATACATTGATGAGATCGTGAGCCTTCACGAAGTTTTGATATCTATTGTTCAGATCGTTATCCTAGATTTACTTCCCGATTTTGGCCAAAACTATAAGAGTCCTTAGGAACAAAGCTAAAGTTCAACACAACTTTCCATCCTCAAACTGATAGGTAATCCGAGCGTATGATTCAGACATTGGAAGACATGCTTAGGGTATGTGTCATGGATTTCCAGGAAAGTTGGGATAAGCACCTTTCGTTGATCAAATTTGCCTATAATAATAGTTATTAAGCTAGTATAGGGATGCCACCATATGAGGCATTATACAAAATAAAGTGTCTAGCACTCTTATGCTAGAACGAGGCTGGAGAGCGAAAGATTGAAAATATGGAACTAATAGAAGCAACTAAGGAAAAGGTAGAGGTGATCTAAGAAAAGATGAAGGCGGCTCAAGATCAGTAAAAGAGTTATACCAATAAAAGAAGAAGACTTTTGGAATTTAAAGCAGAGACAAGGTTTTCTTGAAGATTTCACCTTGGAAAGGTGTAATCTAATTCTGAAAATGAGGCAAATTGAACTCTCGATACATTACCCACTTCAAGATCCTTAAGAGGTTAGGAAAGGTGGCCTATCGATTGGAGTTGCCTCTGGATTTAGATAAAATCCATATTGTATTCCATGTTTCCATGTTAAAGAAGCATTTACTGGATTCTTCGCACGTTTTGGAGATTTTACCAATTGAACTAAGGGAAGACTTGAACTTTTGAACTTCAACCCATAGCCATTCTTGATCGACAAGTCAGGGGGTTATTGATGTGAACCTGTTGGGTATAGAAACCCTAGAACCCATGCATAAATAATATAGTCCAAAAATTTTCCCAACGAATGATTTGAACCGATGGAATTAAAGACCTCAACCCTTATCCTAAAGGATGAAGAACCTAAAGTATATGACCTTAGGCCCGTTTCTCACTAGAATAAAAATATTGGTACAAAGATAGAATGAATGACGCCACAATTTAGGTGGTTCGAATCCTAGATTGATAAATCAAAGAACTAAACAAGACTTTTATTTTGAATAAGTTCAAAAGTTCTCAAAAGAACAAAACTTGTGTGAAGAACCCTCACAATTTTATTAATTCTCTCAAAGTTGCTTTTTACACAATGTGTAATAGCCTATTTATAAGCTAAAAGTAAAAAATAAATTGAAAACTAAAAATTTAGTAACTCCTAAACAATTAAAAAAATTAGGAAACTAAAATATAAACTATAAAGAAAAAAATATGAAACTAAATAAAGTAAATCAACTACTTTGACCAAGTTTTTGCTGCTAATTTTTTTTTGCTATTTTCGTCTTCCCTTGATTTTGGGTAGTTTTGGACCCTTTATCCTTCTAATTGGGCTTGTATGAGCATAATTAAGCCCTCTTTTGGTTCTTCATTTATTTGGGCTTTAATTTCTTGTTGTAAAACCCTCTGAATTAAATTATTCAGTACTTCTTTGAACCTTTTAACTCAAGTCTTTGTCATCGGCCCAACTGGAATTTGAGTTAGATCTTGTAAATTTCTTGCAGCCTTGATGATCAAATCATTCCCTCCTTCTTGACAACGATTTGTCCCCAAATCGTCACCTGTGTGAAAATGCATCCGCAACCACCATTTTGAGAGCATCGCTTGCTTAACCTCACTTGTTTTGGTATAAAAATTCCTTTATTTTCTCTCGGATTTTACATCATTGGCCGAACTTTTCTCTCTTTTTTTTTCCTCACCAAATTCAGCCATTCTTTCTTTTTTTCTCTCTTTTTTCTCTTCTCTCAACTCATTTTGATCTCTCTGTTTCTTTTGTTCACTCAATTTTTGCAATCTCACTCGGTTTTCATAAACTTGTGTTGGTGTCTCGGAATCAAAGTGATTTTTCGTTGATTGAATATGAATGAATACTTGTTGGTGAAGCCGTTATGTTGTATATGTCGATCAAATTGCAAGGCCTTCCTAACAAATATGCCCAGCCTGCATTGACACCACATCACATAATACATCATCCTCATATTTTCCAATTCGGAATGGCACAACAACTTATTTTGTAACCCTCACTTCTCCACTATCATTTAACCATTGTAGTTTGTATGATTAGAAATGTTTAGTGGTTGGCAAATTCAGTTTTTCCACTAAAGTCATACTCATAACATTAGTAAAACTAATACCGTCAATAATTAAAATACATACCTTATCTTTCACATGGCAACGAGTGTAAAAGATATTCTCCCATTGTACTTCTTTTTCATCTCTTCTAGCTTGTAAGCTTAAAGCTCGGCACGTAACTAGTGCTAACATCTCACCGTGTTTAGCCTCGTACTCCTCATCTCCGATGGTGGCATCTTCCAATGGTGGCAAATAATCAATGTCATCTTCATCTTCGGACTCAATTGTACCATTTTCCCGAATCACCATAACTCGCTTGTTTGGACATTGGCTAGCTATATGTCCCCTTCCTTGATACCTGTAGCATTTAATCTCACTAGAACGAGTTGAAGTGGAGACTACTTTACCTTAAGAAGTTGTGGTGGAGGTAATTGGTTTGTGTTTAGATTTAACTTTGGAGGTGGCTAAATTTTCTTTTTTTTTTTGGATAGCTCGTTCTCTAATATGTTGCACTCAGAATCTGTGGGGCTGGTCTTGGCAGTGTGCTGCCTCTCTTAAGCTGCCTCTCAACCTTGATTGCCATATGTACTAAATCCTCCAACTCCACATAATGATAAAACTCGATCGTGTTGGCAATCTCTCAATTTAAACCATTCAAAAATCTAGTAATCATCGCTTCTCTATCTTCTTCCATATTGGCCCTAATCATAGCCATCTCCATCTCTTTGTAATACTCGTATACACTTCGATTACCTTGGTGGAGACTCTACAACTTGAGATATAAATCCCTATAGTAATGACTCGGCACAAATCGTCGTCTCATCAACCTCTTCATCTCATCCCAAGTTTTAATAAGTCGATCCCCGTTTTGCCTTCTATTGATGCACAAATGATCCCACCATACAATTGCATAATCAGTAAACTCAATAACAACTAGTTTTACCTTTTTTAATTTGGAATAGTTGTGACAATCAAAAACTAGCTCAATCTTCTTTTCCCACTCAAGATATGCTTCGGGATCACTTTTACCTTGAAATGAGGAATTTTCATCTTGATACTACCTAAGTTATTGTCTACCCGATTCCTAACTTCTCTATCCCGACCCAATCTCCTATGACTACCCTCTAATAACCTATCAAACTCCTCTTCTATCCCATCCCCTTCAAACTCATCCATAATTTCAGTTTCCCTTTGATGAAACCTATTCCTTCTTGAGGGGTTCGGCCCTATTGATGGCTGTCCCTTTTGCGATCCCTCTTCTACCCTATCTAACCTTTCATGTATAAGATCTAACTCCTTCTTCATCATTCGTCTCATCTCCCCCATAAATGTTTGTAGTTGTAGATTCGGCCCAACGTGTGGTTGAACCTGCTCACTTGTGTTATCTTTTTGATTTTGAGACATGATTGGAATCTGCACGACAATATTAGAATAAAATAGGAAAGAACCTCACCACACTCCCTCACGTGTTTCATTCAAAAATAATGATTCACTCAAATCCACTCGTGTTTCACTCTTTAAATTTAGCTTTTATCTCTAATGAATTCTCTCTTGTCTTTTACCACTCCTCTTCACTTAGTCAAGTTCTTTATTGAACTCAAGAATTCAACTCAAGAATAATTGTCGTATGAAATTCAAAGACTTATATGAAAAAAATATTAATAAGAGACACGAAGAAAGAAAGATCAAGAAAGAAGAAAAAAAAAAAGAAAATAAGCAAAGTTACAAAGTGAAAAATTTTCAATTTAATAGGAAACATATAAGGAATAGAACAAATAAGAAGGAGAGTAAATAAGGAAAGAGATCAAGAATGAAAAACAATTATAGAAAGTTTTGAATTTAGAAAAGTGCACAAATTTAGAAAAGTACACAAATAATGAAATATTTCAAACTCAACCAAAAATTTAGAAAATTATAATTCAAATTTGATAATAACACTTTAGAACTTGCCAAATTTGAACAAGATCACAAAGTAAAGAATTATAAATTTTATAAAATTTGGAAGCTACCCCTTTTTTTTTTACGGCCTGTTTTTCTTTTGTGGCTTTTCTTTTTTTTTTTTTTCACGGCCTCTTTTTTTTTTGCCCTTCCTTTTTTTGCGTCTTTTTTTTTCCTTTTTTTTTTTACGATCGTTTTTTTTTTTAACTATGGCAGCACAAAATAAAGAATGAAATACACCAAAAAACAAGAAATAAACCAACGAATGAAGAATTTTGGTTAAGATGATGAATCGAGATTGGAATTAGAGTTTTAAGACATAAATAAGAACAAAAGAACGAAAAAAATAAAATAAGAATAATTCGAAGGAAAAAAAATCTGGATTGACTCTGATACCAACTAATGTGAACCCGTTGGGTATAAAAACCCTAGAACCCACGAACAAGTAATATAGTCCAAGAATTTTTACAACGAATTATTTGAACCGATGGAATTAAAGACCTCAACTCTTACCCTAAAAGAAGAAGAACCTAAGGTATATGATCTTAGACCCATTTATCACTAGAACAAAACCCTTGGTATAAAGATGGAATGAATGACATCACAACCTAGATAGTTCGAAGCCTAGATTGATAAGTCAAAGAACTAAACAAGACTTTTATCTTGAATAAGTTCAAAAGTTCTCAAAAAAACAAAACTTGTGTGAAGAAACCTCACAAATTTATTAATTCTCTCAAAATTATTTTTTACACAATGTAAAATAGCCCATTTATAGGCTAAAAGTAAAGAATAAATTGGAAATTAAAAATTTAGTAACTCCTAAACAATTAAAAAAATTAGGAAACTAAAATATAAACTATAAAGAAAAAAATAGGAAACTAAATAAAGTAAATCAACTACTTTGACCAAGTCTTTGCTGCTACTTTTTTTTTCTATTTTCGTTATCCCTTGTTCTTGGGTAGTTTTGGGCCCTTTATCCTTCCAATTAGGCTTGTATGAGCATAATTAAGGTCCCTTTTGGTTCTTCATTTATTTGGGTTTCAATTTCTTGTTGTAAAACCTTCTGAATTAAATTATTCAGTACTTCTTTAAACCTTTTAACTCGAGTCTTTGTCACCGGTCCAACTGGAATTTGAGTTGGATCTTGTAAATTTCTTACAGCCTTGATGATCACATCAGTTGTGAAACAAGAAAATCGCTCTTGTTAAGGTTAAATAGAAGAGCAATTGGGTCGAAGAAGATACTTGGGAACTCGAGGATGCCATATAAAAGCAATATTCCAATTTATTTGATATATAATCTTATATTTAAATTTCGAGGACAAAAATTTATTTTTAGGGGGTTAAATATTATAACACCAAAAATTTGGTATTTGAATTTTTAATTTTTGTTCTTTTGTATAATTTCAGAAAGATTTGTAATTGGATATTTAATTTATTATCTCGTATAATTAACAGTGTATGGAATGGTTTGGTGGTGATTAGCTTTTTGGGGAAATAGGAGTTTATGGGTTCAAATCCCCTTGAATGCAGGTGACATGAGATTGTTTATGAATTTGTGTAATGTTGGATTGACTTGTATGATAGTTGGGTTAGCTTGTGTATGTGGAGTGTGTGAGTGATGGGTTAGTTTGTGTATAAGGAGTTTGTAAGAGACAAAAAGTCTTATGAAGAGGTTGTGTTGGCTTGTGATGATGGAAATGAAAGAATGAGTCACCATGTGAAAGGGTCGGAATAACTTGTGTGGGATTCTTGGTGAGCAGGTCACCTTGTGCAACTAGGGAGGACGACCCAAAGGGTGTTCAAGCCAAGATTCTGAGGTTTGGTGATCTTGGGTCATCTTGTGCCAAGTGTTAAGACGACTCATGGCATGAAATGTAAAGAATGGGTCAACTTGTGAGTGTTTGAGTCATCCTCAAGGCTTGAATTGAGGGCACAGGTTGACTCATGTCAATGACTAAGGGACCTTATGAGAGTGCAGCAAAGGAATTCTGAGCCTTGGAATTTACGGGTAGCCTTACACAAGTGCTTGGGTCGCCTTGGGTGGTCTGCAGAGATAAGTTTCTGAGGCATTGCATTAGTGGATCGCCTTGCCCATTAATAGGTCATCTTATCTATGTTAAATTTGAACCAATGGGTCACCTTGCCCAACAATAAGTCACCTTGCTTATGTTAAAATTTAACCTATAGGTCGCCTTGTTCCCAAGCAGGTCGCCTTGCATATACAAATTTTGTACTTACGAGTCGCCTTGCCATAATGTGAGTCAACTTACCCTATTGAACCCTAATATTTTAGGAGTGCAAATAACCAAAAAAGAACATCCAACCCCGCCCAAACTCATCAGAAAGGAAGGACAAGATGGTAATTTTACATTCCACTATAAATAGGCTTGAACCAAGCCCTAATTTCACTCTTTCTTCTTCCCATCGCCTGAACCCACTCTCTCTCATTTTCTCCTTCTCTATTTATGTCTCCCTCTCCTCACTTTCTATTGCTCCTATGAAAAACCACTAGAAACTCAATCAAAACTCACAGATCTGGACTTCCAAACCTTAAGCATTCATGTAAAGCACCAAAGGTTGGGAGGGAGAACTAGGTTTCTAGTGAGAGAAATCTAGGGATTTGATGTGTTTTGATCTAGAAACGAAATTGACGACATGAATCAAGGTAATAACTCTCTTTTATCCTAGATCTGAGTTTATTATACTTATTATTGGGATTTAGTTGTGATTATGAAATATGAGAATATGGAATTTGAGGGTTTTGGATCTATGATTTATAAATGTTAAAATTATGGGAAAATCATGAATAATAACCACACATAGTTGCAAATGGCATGTGATTGGTCGAAGTGGAACATAAATTCATGAATATTGAAAAATTGGGATTGTGTTAACTAGAATGAAATTGAAATAACCCTAGTTTTACTATTGGATTGAATGAGAGATTGATGTTTATTATTTTAGGCATAAAGCATTGGGCTCACGTAAGCATTGATTTGAGAGTATTTACCCTCCAAGAGGTGAGTGAATGCATGCTTATAATTTTAAGTGAGAAAATATTTTATAAGGATTTTATAAATGTTTTTAAAATTGTTTTATGATTGTTGTGTCTCGAAAGGAAATTTGGATTAAAAGATATATACATATGTTAAATTGAAACAATATGCCATGTTGATTGATCTACGCTAAATATGTTAACCTTAGACTAATGATTTGAGATATGTTTGAATAATTGTTAACACACTTTAATATATGTTGTGATGATTACAAAATGGCGCTCTATGTGTGATTAATTACTTTATTCATTCCCTCCACGAAGCGACCCGACAGGATGACGTAGTTGGACATTTATTTGACCGAAAATGTAGCTGCATTCAAAAGGTGTCTCTGAAATCCTCCCTTTAGACTAGTCTAGTTGTACTCCAGGGGAGACCCGAGCCAAAACCAAGTTTGGAGGTAATATTATGATTGATTGATAATGATAAAAACCCCTTGACAGTTCCACTATTAGTCAGGGCCAAGATTTTGGTGGAAAGATTTTTATCAATCCCATGATTTTGGAAACATATGGATACGACAGGATGCATATAATTTGTACATTATGATTTGTTGAATCTCATTTAAATTATGATGGTTTATGATAAACCTTGGTTTTTTTATGATACGATTGATATGATTTTGAGATGAATGTTTGACACATCTACAGTTATCCCTCATTTATTATCATAACATGTTATATACCCATTGGGTATAGTTTATATCCATCACACCTAATTCCATTTTTACAGAGGAAGTGTAGTTGACACTTGAGATCGTTTAGCGTCGGATTTGGGGTGATTGTCTTCACAAACTTCTTTTGGTGTTCCATTCTTTTTGAGGTATCGATAGATAGGCCTGAGGAAGACATTTTGTATAAAACTTATTTAGAAACTTATTTAACTCTATATTTTAAATCTGGTTAGACTTGTTTATGTATAAATTCTCATTTAGGACCCTTAATTTCTTTTTTGTGGAATTTACTTAGGAATTATTTGTTGGTTTTGTTTCCTATTCCTTGAGTGGGAGCTGTGTTCTTTGGTTAATGATATTGAGTGATCGGGATGACTTATGATTGTATTGGGTAATTTGAATGTCTTGTGGTGCATTCGAGCACGATGTGAGATTCATACCTATTTCAGGACAGCACGGTGGTTGTTGCATACTAGGACCTATGGGTTGGGGCATGACAGTAGAAGAACAAACCCTCGACAAAGGACTCTCACAAAATTAAAAGTCCACAAAATCTCTCTAAGGCCTTACCAAGCCATGCAACCCCAATTTATAGCCACAAAGAGGAGATCTTTGCAATTCTTGAGCAGACGAAATGACTTAATAAGAAATGTGTGTAGTAAATGAAGAGCTTCGGCTTATTCAACTTCCCACCTGATGGGACATATTCCAATACCCAACCCAAAAGAGTCGATTTTCTGGAGGCCAATGAAAGAGGGATCTGTCGATTAACACCTACTGACCGCAACACCAATCCACCGAAGGGTCACAGCCGCCCCAATCAGTCTACCGAAGAGTCATAGCCGCTCCGATCAATCTATCGAAGGGTCTCAGTCACCCAGGTCTACCGAACGAGAAGGGCCTCAGTCGCCCCGTCAACCGTTCGAGGCTTATCAAGCAGAGGCAATCATCCCAGCCGATCAAATGAGAATCGGTCTCTTAATCAGCAAGTCCCGACAGCCTCCTGTCGGTTGAGCAACCGATCGGTGCTAAGCATTCAAGCGATTTTAAAGGAAGGTCAAGATTTACTTAACTCAAGTTACTTATTTCACAACGGCAAATCTCGAATCTCCCAGGAAAGGAAAAGACCCCTCCCGAAGAGGAAGGTTTCCCGGTATGCAAGGATCGTGATCAACTCGCAATATTGACTTCCGAGATTCCCGTATCAATCTATTAAGGAAAGTAGGGTAAGAGTCTTCCAACGGCGCACGACTCTCACAGGTATAAGAGGTGTCAAAACCTTCAACACCAGGTACGCTCTCTCTACGCCTAACACGGGGGCACATTGATTACATGGGAACCACTCTCCCCCTCTACTCTCAATCTGTTTCTTTCAAACGAAAACCGCTCTTTACTGACTTGAGCGTCGGAGTCTCCCCGTCGGAACACCCTCTGGCGGTTTTTGCAGGTCTATCCACCTACGACGGTCGTCGTCCGAGTCAACAAGGAGCTGGTATCTGAGGAGCCAAAACCTATCTCCATCACCACTCAACATTCAATCTGTGGCCATTTACTTGGGAGTTAAGTGCATTTACACATTCACGATCTTTCAGGTAACTCCTATTTTAGTTTACTCCTTATGTTTCTTCTTTAGAAGTAACATATGGTGTAGGGGCAAATAATGGTACTTAACCCAAATCATATGGAGACCATAGTCAATTAAGCTCGATGGCCCATACACTGGCCATTTCAGGGCACACCGATCACCTCTTCTCTTTGACAATCAACTACTTGGTACCTCAATTGATTAGTGCTCGACGATTATTACTTAATCTATTGATATAATGTTCATTCCCCTTGAATTTTGGAGGCAATCTTATGAAAACAGAAAGAGAAAATACAATCATAGTCAATAAGGGAAGGAATCCCCACAGTGATCTGGACTTTTCATATCGATAATATTTTACAATCTTCTAATATTTTATGCTATGATTCCCCAAAATCTCAGAGATATTTTTAGAAAGAAACTAGGGTTTTATTACCCCCACAGAAACATAGCTCTCATGTCCAAAATATATATAAACTCTATACACCTACCGCCTCGGTAAGTTCTCTTGGCCCACACAGAGCGAACAACAAAAACAGAACTTTTTCTCTACAACCAATGTGTTCTTTCCTTTCAAAAACCGCTCTCAGACTTGAGTGTCAGAACCTTCCTCGTTAAAGCACCCTCCTATGGTCTTTTGCTGGTCTCATTGATCAAGGTCTTTAGGTGATCAAGTTCTCCTATTCAAGTTAATAGAGCCATCATGTGTGGAGCCCAACCAACCTCCAACAATAAAGATTCTGGATATTGATAATTTCAGACCCACTAGTGATAAGAACATATTTTTAATCATCTTTATGCACTTCTCAAAGCAAGAATAATCAATGAAAAGGAGGAAAAAGGAAAAAGAAAAAGTACATCAAATTCAAAAATGTAATTTACAAATAAATACACAACATTGGGGATGGCTGCATCAGCAAGCCAAAACGAAGAAAGAGAATCACAATCATCCCAAGTCCGAACGATGTGTTGGTCACAATCTTTAACAATCTTTTTCACAGTTTTTTCTCCTACTTAAATCAGGACTTGCCTGCACTTCTTGCATGCATCACCTTGATTCAGGTTCAGTTTTTCCTTACCAGCCCCCTTTAACTCTAATCCTTGGTTTCAATTTTAGCCTGCATTGTCTTGAGCTGCTTGTGAGCTGGATTGGCCCATCTCCTGGACCCTGCTTATTGATATTGTTGGTCTCGGCACTTGAGAACTGGTTATAGGCTTTTGTAATGGCTTCAGAGTGGCCATGATCTCTGCAAATGATGGCCTCAATTTTGGATCTCTACAATTTAACATTCAGACAAGCATTAGTGTCTAATGGTGTTAATACCCAAGGGATGCGCAATGCTGAGATGCAATAAACCAAGCACTTACCAAGAATTTAAGGCAATACAAAAGATAGTCCTTAAAGAAAGAAAACTTTTGTACACGGTAATTTGCAAATTCCTACAAACACCACTTTTTCTTCATTGGATTCAAACTCTTTTCATTGTCATGACTTGACAGGCAAATTCTGACAACTCAATGTACACAAAGATAACCTAATTTCCTCAACTCATCCATAAATTCAAAACATGGTGAAGGAAAATATGTAACCCTGAAATCAAAAACATGTACGACAGCAAAAATGAAAAATACTGCTCTGTAAACGTCCCAAAATCTTGAGAGCATCACAGGTAGTAGTATATTTTCAAAAGAGAACATTGCTTGCCTGGGATCAAGGCCAGGCGCTCGTTCTCACCTTTAGTCCAGGCACAAAAGAAATATTTGACTCAATAAAATATACTAGAAAGGACTAAAAAAGAAAGAAGAAAAAATTAAACACAAGCTTCAGCATCATCTTTAACAATTAACATTGGCCATGAATTTTTTATCACTTCCAAAAGTCATGGGTCTAGGAACTCTATATTACAGCTGAATGCAGTAAATTACTTTTGAACAAAAAAAAAAAACAAAAAACAAAAAACAAAAAAAGATTGTATGTGATGGCTGAGATCATCCACAAACTTAAGTTATATTACAGCTGTGTCCTGAGTCCAGTTCAACAAATCTCCTCGATCTCTGATGGCAGTTTGAAGCTCTTATAGGCACATTGTGCTAGATTGGAATCGGAATAGATTATGCATTAAAAAAAAAAATGAAATGGCAATCAAGTTCCTAAAGATCAAAGTAAGGACACGTGGATGATGAATTTTAGAATACATAGATACAGATTTTAATTGTCACATACAAAAATTTCTCTCTGTTGTGTCATCGCATGTGCTTCCTGGATTTCTGATTTACTTCTCCTTCTCATATGTGAATTTAATAATTAATCATCTCACTCGGCAATGATGATTTAGGTAATGTATTTCGAATTTATCATGTGTCATAAGCAGTTGCAAAAGGCGCAATAGGGGCAGTGCAAGCAGCTGCCACCACTGAAACTTTGGCATAAAACTTTAATATGTATACTCTTAGAGGTATTTCAGAAATTTGCCACTACAAGCTTCAGAAATGCAACTAAAAGTCACAATAATGACACTAAAGATCTTAGAAATGCCACCAAAATCCTTTAGAATGCTCTTATTTTCCAATAAACTCTAATGCCTGCACCTTCACCTGCTGCATGCTGTTCTTTGCATAAAGGACTCATCCGGAGCACAAAGTGCTCCCCGACTTAGTACTGGATAGGGTGAGGATGGATGTATATGTATACAGTCTTCTCCTTGTATTTTTGCAAAGTGACTGTTTTCATCATGTTGTACTTCACATCCTTAAAATAAATTTCTGGCTTTGCCCGCAAGCATAAGTTTGAGCAACCATCTTAGTTCTTGTCATTTTTATGCAATCCAATTGTTGTGTGCCTCTGCTTTTGATCACATTGACCACCTACCACTAGGGTTGAACATTAAAGGGCACAACATAGACTAGTCATGGTTAGACATACAAGTTGTGGGCAGAAATGAGACCGGATATGCCCCCCCCCCAAAAAAAAGTGATTTGTGGTGGATAAAGGAGGAAAAAAAAATTGAGATTCTGAATAAACTCACGTTTGCCAGCACTTCCTAATAATCTCTGCTACCACAGAATCATCATCATCTGGGATGTCAAGAGGTTGATGCTGAAATCCAACTGCACCAACAACTTGTATTGGGTTCATTCCTCCCCATGGTTGTTGCATCGTAGACAGCTCCCATAGTATGACACCAAAACTATAAACATCACACCTGCATGTTTTATCCACTTTTTAATAAATTATTTTCCAATGTAAATGACGAAGCCAAACCATTTACCCAAAATAAATTGATAATGCATTGGGCAAAGAAAAAATACGTACTTTTCATCCGAAGGCTCATTCCTTAACACTTCGGGAGCCATCCACTCAGCCTATAGAAGAACAATGGATAGGAAATAAAATAACTATGTGCTTGTCATATGAATACTCAAGATTATAAACACTGGAAGAAAAATCGACAAGAAAAATAGTCAAGAGAGTGACTGGTAAAACCACGTGTAAGTGACATGGTGGAGCATTATGGTTTTAAAAATAAACAGCATCCTGAAATGCATCATGAAACAGAGTAGATGAAGCATATGCCAGAAATATACGAATGTGTCAACCAAGCATATGCATCAAGGGTGATGTTTGAAACTCATTACAAGAGCATGCAGCCAACACAAATGTTATACTCTACCCAAAAAAAAAAAAAGAACACACACACACACACACACACAAAAATAAAGATGTTATGTCCCTTTGCAAGAATCATATTCAAAAAGCCAGATTCTAAAACAATGGAAAATTGACAATGATATCGTAACTATAAATTAACAACCGTCATCATCCAAAGCTCGCGTGAAAAATGGCAAGTACTGAAAAGGATATAAACTCCATCAATGATTCAGATTATAGATTAGCCAATTACGAAAGTAGTTATATGAAGAGATACTATTGGAGCATCTTGCTTATGTTTCAGATTGGAGCATATTGCATGCAAAGAAACACCGAGTGTTACTAATTTCTATTCTACCTATTATTTGTCTCAGCATAATCATGATATAATATGATGATTTACAGGAAGCCTGTCCTCGTGAAGCCAGCGAAGCCACTATTTCCTTTTCAGGGAATTACTAATAATGAACGATGAAAAAGTATTAGCATACATTAAAGTTTCCATAGATAATCAAAGAGAAGAGGCACTATAAATACAGTAAGTACTAGAATTGTAGGATGATTACAGTCCTAGTTGAAGAACAGAAACAAGGTGCTATAACCAGTACCAATAATTAAGACAAACAACTTAATCAAAGAAACCTGATTATATCTTTAGTAGCTACAACTGCAGGAAGGAAAGTGAGGTTCTGTCAGTACTCCTTACCGTCCCAGCAGTTGATTTTGAAGAAAGAAAAGTGCAGTGCTTCATTGGTGATAACCGAAAATCACATGCCTAGATTACAGGCAGAAAATCATGACAAGGCTATTTTTCATATACTATAAAATTTTGACATTCAACAATTATTGAAGACAAGATTTATATTTAAAAAAAAAAAAAAAAAAAAAAAAAAAAAAAAAACCCTTCATAACCCAATTTTTATCAACAAGAAGATTTGGTGACTTAGGTCACCATAAACTATGACTGGTGTGCAGTTGTGCACATAATTCATTCCTTGAGCCTGAATGTAACACCGAAAATTTGGTGTTAGAGGAATTTCTATTAAATTTCTTGAAACTATAGGAAAAAAATTTGGATTGTAATTAATTTTTGGGCTTGGAATATAAAATATGAAAATTTGGGAAATGGCAATTTCAATTCTAGCGAATTTTGTACTTTTATAAAAATTTGAATGAGAATTAAAAAAAAAAAGGAGGAGAGACAAATCGATTTCAGAAGCCTGCAGAGGAGGGTCTGAGGCATGAAGAAGAGAAGTCAATTTCCCTAAGGGGAAATAGATTTGGGAAGAGAAAATGCAAAAGGGACGAATCGATTCGACCTCCCCATGAGTCGATTTCCCAAGCTCTGTAGAAAGGCTTATGAGCCATGTGTCACACAAATCGATTTGTGCTTTGCACAAATCGATTCATTCCATAATTTGTGAGTCGATTCATCGTGAGGCGAATCGAATGGCTCATTGTGCAGAGGCGACTTCTGAGAACTAAAGGCGCCAAATCGATTCATGCTTTGCACGAATCAATTCGGAGTGTGATGATGAATCGATTCCCCCAAGCCGCGAATCAATTTTCTAAACCTTTCAGAACCCATTCTGAGGCTTGCTCCACACAAGTTGATTTGTGAACAAGCACGAATCGACTCAACAATCAAAGTTGAGTCGATTTTCCCATGCGGCGAATCGATTCACCTGAACTGCAGAAAGGGTTTCTACAGACTGTGATTTGCGAATCGACTTGCACTCTTCTCCATTCGACTCAACAAGCGAAGTTGCATCAATTCCTTTTCTCCCATGAATTGATTTGTGCATAAGGCAAATCGATTCATCCCTCTTGGCACCCCTCTCCTGCAAATCGATTACCTGAGCTCTAAATCGATTCACAGCTACGGAACATGACACGAAATGACCTAAAAACCCTATGAACCTCAATAAAACTTAAATTATAATGAAGGTAAAATGGTAATTTCAAAATTTCACTAAACTCCCATTTCATTTTTCTCATTCTCATTTGTCTCCCGACTCTTAAGCTCTCTCACGACTCTCTCTCTCCCTCTCAACATTTAATCTCTCACTCTCCTTATTTCACTCTCCATAAATTTAATAGCCCCTCGTTAAATCACATCATTAATCTTTTCAAAACCCCAATCAAACTTATAAAAGGAAGAAATTTAAAAAAAATCTAAAATTTTCACACGAAGAGAAAAATTAGGAATTTCAAAATCCGATACTCATAGTTCAAATCAATTATGAAATAAAGATAATTTCTCACTCTTAATCTTGGGTTTAACTTCTTTAATTTAGATTTGATCGTATTGTTAAGATTTGATGCAATTTCAATTTAAGATCAAAACCCTCGTCTTGTGAATAGTAAAAAATTTGAAAAAATATGAAAAAGATTTAAAATTGATTTTTGATACTCCTGTTTTTGAATTAAAAGAGGAACATATGGAGAAATTAGTTAGAAATCCAAAAACCCTAGGGTTGTTAAATTGGTTGAAATTGGAAAAATTGATGAAAATTGTAAACATGAGTGTTATGATTGTGCAATGACATGTAAATGATCCAATGAGAATCTTGATTCATGGAATTGAAGAATTAAGGTTTGGGTTAAATATAAAAAAAAAAAAATTGTAAACCTTAGAATTGAACATGATTTAATGTTGAATTGCTCTACCAGAAAAACGGGTTCCAGCGATGGAAAAATCCGTCGCTGAAAATCACATCGCTAATTTAACGACGGAAAATTTTCGTCGTTAAGAAAATCCATCGCTGATCCGTCGCTAATTAGCAACGAATTATTCCGTCGCTAATCCGTCGGAAATATACTTTTTTATTTTTTAAAAGTTTTATTAATTACCGCGACAGAATATTTCTGTCACTAATTCGTCTCTGAATTGAGTAAGGGCAAACCCAAATGCCCGAACCCGGATAGCTAACCTGACCCGTCCCACCCGATACCGGTCCGCCCGGCCGCCCGCCTGCATTTAAATTGTTTGAAAAATGTTGAGAAATGTATTTGTTCAGATTCAAACCTGGGTTGAGAGAGAGATATTGAGAGTCTTAACCATCATGCCACCATCACCTTTGTGTTATTAATTTATTTTTTTTATATTTCTATATTTTATTTCTAACTCTTAATATTAAAAATATAATACCCTAATTTAAAAAAATATAAAATTTTATTTAATAAAAACATAAAATTATATTTAATAAAAATACAAAATTATATTTAATAAAAACACAAAAATTACATTTAATAAAAAAAAATATTATATTTAATAAAAAAAAATATTACATTCAATAAAAACACAAAAAAAAATATATATTTAATAAAAACACAAAATTATATTTAATAAAAAGAAAAAATTATATTTAATAAAAACATAAAATTATATTTAATAAAAACATAAAATTATATTTAATAAAAACAAAAAATTATATTTAATAAAAAATTAATATTTAATAAAATAAAAAAAAATTATATTTAATAAAAACAAAATACTATATTTAATAAAAACACAAAAAAAATTATATTTAATAAAAATATAAAATTATATTTAATAAAAACAAAAAATTATATTTAATCAAAAATTGATACTTAATAAAATCAAAAAATTGTATTTAATAAAAACAAAATATTATATTTAATAAAAACACAAAATTATATTTAATAAAAATTAAAATTATATTTAAAAAAATTGATATTTAATAAAATCAAAAAATTATATTTAATAAAAACAAAATATTATATTTAATAAAAACACAAAAAATTATATTTAATAAAATCACAAAATTATATTTAATAAAAAATTTATATTTAAGAAAAACAAAAAATTATATTTAATAAAAACATAAAATTATTTTTAATATAAACAAAATATTATATTCAATAAAAACAAAATATTATATTTAATAAAAACACAATAAATTATATTTAATAGAAACACAAAAAATTATATTTAATAGAAACACAAATTATGTTTAATAAGAACAAAAAATTAAATTTAATAAAAATATTATATTATATTTAATAAAAACATAAATAATTATATTTAACAAAAAAAAATTTAGCGACGGAAATATTAACGACGGATTTTTCCGTCGCTAATAGCGATAGAATTTTTTACATCCCTAATTTCCATCGCTGAAAATCTGTTTTCTTGTAATGTTGTGATTATTTGTTTAAAATAACCTATTTGGAATTCGAGAAGAGTACAATGGATTAAATTTCAAAATTGGGAGTGAATATCCTCCCAAAAGATAAGTGGATGGTTTGTTGTGCCTTTAAATGAGCAAATTATTTTAAATTCTTTTATAAATGATTTTATATGATTTTATATAAATCTTTTGAATCTGGGATGTCTAAAATGAGCATTTGAATCACGTATGCATCCATTGTGTTTATAACTGAATGTGTGCCATATGATATGAGATATTTGATTTCATGAATGCCTTGGTATGATTTTGGAAATTTTTTATTGAGACATGGCACACAGAATATGTTTTAGATATTTGTGAAAGGATGGTGCGTGAGGTAAATGGCTATAGTCATTCCCTCCATAGAATGACATGACGGGGTGATGTGGTTGGGGTTATGAGTGGGGGAATTAGAAGTAGCTCTCTTTGCAGACGTCGGAGTATTAGAATCGCACCCTGGTGAGGTACGAGTCAACGCTAAGGAATGGAAAATTAGTATTGTGAAAAGAATGAATCAAAAACCCTTGGAGGGCTTTCACCCGAACTCTGCCAAACCTTGAGTGGGAGATGTTTCTTTAGGGAGTCCTCGTGATTTTGGAAAGTTTGAAATTTATGGATGCAAATGTTTAATTCAAATTACTCTGATTTACTAAAATTATTTCATGTAAATTTGAGTTGTTATGATATATGTCTTTGACTTCCCCGCACTCATCCCTCATTTATTGCACAATTATGTCATTGCACTCTACTCACTGAATATTTATAATACTCACTCTTCTCTTCTATATTTTTCAGAGAAAGTTTAGGTGAGTGACAACAATTGGAGGCAGTTGAAGACATTACATTGCTGAACTTGCATAGGTATTAATGATGTAAACTCTATTTTTGGGATTTATATAGTATGATTCATGGAAGAAAAAATTTATACTTTTTATTTGGTTGGGATTTGATTGATGCTTGCTTTATTTCATTTTCGGCAAGTATTGGTAAAATCCCTACTTGGAAATGTGGAACTTTATTAAATTTTTGTTTAAATTTTCTTTTTGCAAAATCTATTGATTTTATTGGGATATTTGGATTTTTATTGGGAACTTTGAGAATATTTGGAACTATTTGGAAGGTCAGGTTGGCCAACTTGCATGTGTGTATGAACAAGAACGGATCAGGTGGATCCATGATTTTGTGATAAACGCATGCTTGTTTGAAACAAGATGGACTAGGATTGGTCCTTTGAATGTCGATGAGTTATTTTGAATACATATTAGATTTTTGATAAATGCCTTACGCTGTCCCTGTATATGGGGAGGTCATGCCCATATGTCGAGATGATGAGGCGGTTGTCGTGTGCTTAACTCGAGAGTCGGGATATGACACTGAAAGTTTAGTAACATTAGCTGACATCATACTCAATTCAATTAGCATGCAAAAACAGAAAATTTTAATGGTTGGAGGGATTTACGGCATCAAGAGCCATCCTTAAACGGCGTCTTTCAACCAATTGATTGTTAGGCTAATGAAGTAATCTGTACAAACTACCCCTACAAAATTGTTATCTTTATGTTTTAAATTACAATTTACCAAGAAGGTGCAACTGTGACAAATTCCTAACCTTAGATCACTTGGTCATCTATCCATAGATGTCATTTAGGACAGTGACAGTATTGATGTAAAACACAATACAGATAATATTGTCGTTGTTTGATTATTATTGGAATTTTCTAAATACTTAAGTTTAATTTTAACCATTTCGGACCAATTTGTCATCAATCTTGGCTTGCTGAAGTCTCGGATGCCAGAGCTTGTTATTTTGTGCATTTAAGGTTAGCTTATCAAAAGTCTACGATGTTCAAAGTTACCTTTCCATTTTCTTATTATCCATCTTTTACCCCAAATGTCTACCATTGGTATTGTGAAAGTGATCACCGCATATTCTTCAGAATACTGAAAAAGGGCAATCAGCCTAACAGGGGCAATTACCCAATCTAAAATTTTGAAAACTCTTCGGGCCTTCTACATCAATGAAATAATTGCTTGCCCACTAGCACTCAATGATGCATCAAAGATTACTGATTTCCTAGGAAATACCTTCCCAGGAAATACCCCAATGGAGTGAAGTGTTAATATACTTGACAGTTGGTGATAAGTTAGCAGCATTCGATTCTATTGATTTAAGAACCTCCACCCCATCCAGGATACTTATTTTCCCTAATTCTTTGACATCCAAAAATATTCTTGTTGGAGGTGGGTTATGGCTCTACAGATACCGGCTCTTGGTTAACTAGAATGGTTATCGTCGACAGGGTGTTAGACCTGCAAAAATCGCCAGAGGCTACTTCGGCGAGGGAGGTTCCGACGTTCAAGTCAAAAAGAGTGGTTTTTGAATGTAAAATAAACAGACTGAGAGCTCAAAGAGGGAGAAGTTCCCTGTAATTAGAGTGCCCAATCTGTAAGGCTCAGAGAGCGTACTTAGTTCAGAGGGTTTTTGGATATCTTATACTTGTGAGAGTTGTGTATCTTTGAGGTGTTTCAACCCTACCTTTCTTATCGAGCTGATCCGAAAATCTTCGAAGTTCAATATTCTGAATTGATCGTGATCTTCATCGTAAGGCAACTTTTGTTTCTTAGGAAGATCCTTTCGTTAACAGAAATATTCTAAAGATGCTGCTCTTAAGTAGGAAATCAGAGCTATTAGGGTATTTTGTCCTTCCTTTAGAATTGTTAGGGTTGCTGGTAGTCGGTCAATTGCTTGGCCAAGGAAGGGTATTTGAGGTTTGTTCGTTTGATAGACTGATGGCTGAGTACCCGATCGGGGAGGTTACTCCCACTCAATAAATTTCGTTCAGTAGGCGGGGCGACTGAGACCCTATCGTTCAGGAGATCTGGAAGACTATGGCCTCTCGGGAGATGGTCATCAGGGATAGTCGCTTGTGCTTGCCCCTCGATCAGTAGCTGTCCTTTGTGGGCCTCCTATGTGGGCCTTTCAAATACCGACTTTTCGGATTGGGCCTAGGGCTATGTCCTATCATTTGTCTCTGACTTATGGCTTTCTTAGCAAAGAAGCACCATGAGTAAAAACCTATCAGGGCGATGCATGCTTAATACGTTATAGGAGTATAAGAGTGCTAGATTCATCCTACTCCATTTTACACGGGTGCATCTCATCAGAAGTAACCCCTTCATAGGGAATTAGAGAAAATTAATTACTCCATTTATGGCGGGCTATTCTCGCTGATCCATTTCACCTACCCTGAGTTAATTAAGGTCTGTTTCTCAACTGTTATAAATAGCTATGATAGGTACTTGTTCCTTCTCACAGAGAATTAAGGCTTTTCTTCCTCTTTGGGGTTCTGCTGAGAGTGGTTCCTTTTCGAGAGTTGTTTTATGACGTATTTTGGTATGTGGAGCTTTATGGCTCAAGTAACTTCTACTGAAATGAGATCTCATTAAGGAGGGAAACCACCAAAATAAGATCTCATTATGTCGACCACTCTTCGGTTAACATAGTGAGATCATCCATCGCCAATGGAGGTGCGTCTTTGTATCGCCTTGAGTGATCTATCGGGGTTCCCCTCCATCATCCCATAATGGTGGGGATATCTCTTGCACAGTTTTTTGGTCAGTAGGCTGGGCTCGAGTCATTTAGGGGTGGCAAAACTCGAGCTCGCCTTCTCTTGTCCCTATCACTATATTGGAACCATTGTTTTTGTACTCTCCAGTATGGGGACTGTGGTTTTTGTATCTATGAGTGACCCTGTTACGTGCTTCTTGGTGTAGTCGGTCCGACCCGAGGACTTGTGTACATATTCATGTAACTGAATGTACTTCTTGCATAAAGATAAATGAAAGGTTATGCTTTACTTATTTGAATTTTATCTTTGTTCTCTTTTGATCTCTTGCCTGGTTATGTGCTTTTATTCAACTTTCATCAGAGTAGATCCGCCTCTAGCTTTAGGCCTCGTACTAAGATGCTGAGTAATATTGGCCCTTTAGACCGCCAGATGTTCGGTAGTTAGATAGGAGGGTCGCGCCCACTCGTTTGGGGAGTTCCGTCCCTATTAAATGATTTGTTCGTTCGGTGAGATCTGGGCGACTTAGGCCTGACATACGATAAAAAACTTTTAGATAGAGGGGCTATGTCCATCCACTTGGGGAGTTCCATCCCTTATTGATGACACGTTCGAATAATAGGATCGGGCGACTTAGACCCGACGTATGATAGGAAACTTTTAGATAGGGAGGCCGTGTTCACCCATTCGGAGAGTTCCATCCCTTATTGATTACAGTTTGAACAATAGGATCTGGGCAATTTAGACCCGACGTACGATAGAAAACTTTTAAATAAAGGAGTCGTGTCTACCCGTTTGGGGAGTTCCATGCCTTATTGATGACACGTTCGAACGATAGGATCTAAATGATCTAGACCCGACTTATGATAGGAAACTTTTAGATAGGGGGCCGTGTCCACCTATTCAGGGAGTTCCATCCCTTATGACATGATCAAACAATAGGATCTGAGCAATTTAGACCTGACATATGATAATAAGCTTTTAGATAGGGGGCCGTGTCCACTCGTTCAAGGAGTTCCATCCCTTATTGATGACACGTTTAAATGATAGAATCTCGACGACTTTGGCCCAACGTACAATAGGAAACTTTTGATTGAGGGGCGAGAATCATTTGGTTCTTACTGAGCTGGCTCCTTTAGCTGCAGATAGTTTCGAAGTTTATTGATAGTATATGGATAGATTTTCTAAGTTCCAAGTCCTAGGCACAGTTGATCCGTCTAGATTGTCGAGATGATAAGTTCCTGGTCGGACCATGGAACGTACTCGGTATGGGTCTTCCCAATTAGGAGCGAATTTGTCTTCGGGTTAGGATTGTCCGGTAGCTTCCACCCTTTTTAGTACCAACTCGACGGGTCTGAACGTTCAGTTCTTGACCCTACGATTGTGATATCGTGTCATCTGTTGTTGATAAGCCGCCATTTGTGTTGATGCGAACTCTCATAACTCTGGAAGCAAGTCCAGTCTTTCACGTAGGGTATGCTCGTTTTGCCCAGCGTCATATTGGGCCACCTGGAGAGAGTGAATTTCTATCTTCATAGGTATGACCACTTCGCTCCTATATGTCAGACTGAATGGTGTTTCTCCCATCACTTTTCGGAGTGTAGTGCAATATGACTAAAGGATACTGTAAAGCCCTTCGGCCCATTGCCCCTTGGCATCGTCTAAAATCATCTTTAGTCCTTGTAGGATCATTTAGTTGGTTATCTCAGCTAACCCATTGGTTTGTGGATGTGTGACAGATGAGAATCAATATTAAATCTTGAGTTTTTCACAAAATTCCCGGAAGTGCTTGTTGTCAAACTGCTTCCCATTGTCTGGGACAAAGACACGTGGTATATCGAACCGGGTGACGATATGAGCCCATATGAAGGATTGGACCTTGGTTGCCATGATCTGAGCTAAAGGCTCGACTTCCACCCATTTGGTGAAGTAATCGATCATTACTATGAGGAATTTTTGTTGTCCTGTGGCTGGGGGAAAAGGACCGAGGATATCCATCCCCCATTGAGCGAAAGGCCAGGGGCTAGATATAGGACTAAGCTCGTTGGAAGGTAGCCGAGGTACTGAAGAGAAGCATTGGCACTTGTCGTATTGTTTTACATAGTTTTCGGAGTCGACCTTTATGGTTGACCAATAGTACCCCTAACAAAAAGATTTGTAGACTAGGTTTCGAGCGTCTAGGTGATTACCACAAACTCCCTCATGGATTTTCTGGAAGACATAGTCTCCCTCTTCGGGAGTAGAGAAACCTCATTGGTTGAAAACTTCTTGCATGAATTCTCATTGGTTGGTCAAAAACCCTTTCTTTGTGCTTGGAATTCATCATGGATGAATTTGACAAGAAGGTGGGTGCATGGAGGTAGCTTGTAAGCAATTTACATGAAAAAACGACTTAGGACAAGTGTAGAGTAGAGGTCTTGCATGCAAAAATGAATCAAGGGTCAAGATAGCTTGATTTAGTTTATAAAAATACAAAACCAACCATTTTCTCTTCTATTCACTCACTTAGACAAAATATTTACTAAGGAAAGAGGGATTACTCATGTTCAAGTAGAATTCTTGGAGCACTAGAGAAGGAACACAAGTAAAAGAGGTAAGAACATTCTTAACACCATATGTCATTGTTGTTTGAGATAGTATAAGAATTGTGTAGCGATTGATGTTTGATGAATTATGTTATTTGATGCTAAGGTGATCAAGATTTCAAGAAAATCAAGATCAAGTGATGAGTATTAGTTAGCAAAAGATCATACAAAGAAAGGTAAAATACTCAAATTTGAAATTTTTAGAAGTAGTGAAATTAAATACATGTACTAACATGCTAGATATGAATATTTCAATTTGAGCAAGTTGTTGTAATTCCATGATATCTTATTCTGTAATGATCAAAATTTATATTAATTTGATTTTGGTAAAACTAAACTCCCTAAGCTTTAAAATGAGCTATGGTGTTAAATTTTTCATTAAGAAATGAAATTAAGGTGATTTTTAGAAGAAAATGTAAAAATCGATGTTATATTCAGTATCTTGTGCACGACTAGTAAATTGATTTAGTTATTAAGATAAATTCTAATAGAATTAGGGAAAACTCAAAACATAAAACATTTAGAGCTCTGTCTCATCTTTAAAATGAGGTAAGATTCGCTTGAATCGGAATAGTATACTAGACGTTATGATATTTTTATTAAAACCGTGTAGAAGCAGTTCTAAAACTAAAATAGAGAAAACAATTAAATTTTATAAAATTATATATTTAAAATCTAAGGATAGTTAAAACTAGAAAGTTTTAGATCTATGTCTTATTTTCAATTTGAGATAAGAATCACTTTAATTGGAGAAGTATATATGGGGATATGGAAATTCTCCCAAAACTATGTAGAATTGGTTTTGGGAACTTAGACTAAAAGGTAATAAATTTCTATAAATTCGTGTGTTCAGAATTTGAAGATGGTTTGAACATAAAAGTTGGAGATATATATCTTAGCTTTAAGAGAAAATTTAGATCAATTGAATCCAATCAAGATTTTAGAAGATATCGTGATCTTATTAAACCTGTGCGTTATAAGTTTGTAGGAATTTTTTTTTTCTCTCTAAGTATGAAATTTGAGAATTTACCCTATGAAATAGAACATTTTCATATGCATCTTGTAATCCGACGATATGATATTTGTCAAAATAATTGAATTGATAAATAATACATATTATTTAACTTAGGCATAGAGTTCGAGGGGTGATTCATTCGAGAAACGAGGACAGTTAGGGGGAGTTGCATACCCTCCCCAGTCGAGATGAGTGGGATGACTATTTCTGATTTTGAATGAAAAATATTTTGATCATGATTTTCTATAAATGAATTTTTGAAATATGATTTAAAAATGTTTTAGTATTTGTGACATGTTTTGAAATGATGTTTGTGACAAATTGCATCATGATATTATGATGACCTGATAGTACCTTGTTTTACGAGTAAATATTTATAAATGATGATACATGGTATATGTGTATGATTATGGGATGGTGCATAGTGGTTATAAGGCACTCCTTACTACGGTATTGAGCGTTTACCCGACGGGGTGACGTGGTGGGGTAATACGGGAGCAGGGGTTTGAGTGCCCTATCTCTGGGCAACGGATCCAACAGACGAGCACCTGTGAGGACCGTGTTAACACTAAGGGAATGGGGGAAAATATATGTGTTTTATTTTTATGATATTATGATAACTCCTTGGTGGATTTTACCATAGTTAGGACATACTATGGGTAAAATATGTTTTTGAAACCTCATTGATGTATGGTTGATGATAAAGATGCATATTATTTTGAATTACGTGAGATATTTGCAAATGAAAGAAATGAATTTTGAAAATGATGTTTTGACTTGTCACTCCTTCAAATTCATTTATTGTTATTATATAGTCATTGTACCTCACTCACTGAGTATGTGGATTATACTCACCTCTCATATTAATATTTTCAGTTTATACTATACGTGACACACATTTGGAGACTTTGGGTTTTTGCGTATGGAACCAACTATTCTTTCGCGGTGAAATTTAATGATGATGTATATTTGAGATCCATAGAAGGACTATTGTATATTTATTGAGATGACTGTAATTGTATTATATAATGAAATTGAAACTCTCAATAGTATTGTATACTTATGCATTGAAGCAAATGAATTATATTTTTATATACTTTTGCTTGGGAAACGATATTTTGAGGAAAAACGGGTTTTAATAGTTTTGAACAGGTGTTGGTTTTAGCTTTCATTGCCACTATATGTGTGTCCTGTGATGGGCAACGTACGGGGTAACGGGCGGCTATTTACGGCCTTGAATCGAGGATCGGGGCGTGACAAAGACAATGTCAACCTTCAGTTTTCTCAACGCAGATTACTTGAGCATCTGAAGTGCGCTGAAGAGATTTTTCAACAAGTCGGTCAGTACGAGGCTCTACCTCCTCTTGAGGGGTCAGCGGATTCGAATTCCGCTTAGGTTGCTTCCAGTGCTCCTTTGTAATTTGTGTCATCTAACATAAAGAAGTTTTTGCTCCATAACTCATTCGAATATAATGATTTTCAAAGAAAAAGTTTTGAATGCATTATCCCTTAGTCCGATGGGGGGACTTGCCCCCTTGATAATGCGCCTGATCGATTGAGCCAACGTGTCCAAGATTTGGTGTTTGATTGGGAACCTTCAAGGTTAGGGTTGTGTCCACCCATTTGGGAGATTGATCCCCTTCATTCAGAAGGTCTGGGCAGCTGAGACTCGTTGGTCGATTAGAAAACCTAGGAGTTAGGGCCGTGTCCACCCGTTCGGGGAGTTTCATCCCAACTTAATAACACATTCGTTCGAAAGATCTGGACGACTGAGACCCATCGGTCGATTAGAAACTTTAGGAGTTAGGACCGTGTCCGTCCATTCAGAAAGTTTCATCTGAATTTAACGAAATATTCGTTCGGAAGATCTGGACGACTGAGTCCCATCGGTCGATTAGAAACCTTAGGAGTTAGGACAGTGTCCGCCCATTCGGGGAGTTTCATCCCAACTTAACAACATATTCGCTCAGAAGATCCGGGCGAATGAGACCCGTCGGTCGATTAGAAACCTTAGGAGTTAGGGTTGTGTCTGCCCGTTCGGGGAGTTTCATCCCAACTTAACGACACATTTGTTAGGGAGATCTAGGCGACTGAGACCCGTCGATTGATTAGAAACCTTAGGAGTTAGGGTCGTCTCTGCCCGTTTAGAGAGTTTCATCCTAACTTAACGACAAATTCATTCGGAAGATTTGGGCGACTGAGGACTATTGGTTGATTAGAAACCTTAGGAGTTAGGGCTGTGTCCGTCTGGTCGGAGAGTTTCATCCCAACTTAACGACACATTCGTTCGGAAGATTTGAGCGACTGAGGCCCGTCGGTCGATTAGAAAGCTTAGGAGTTAAGGTCGTGTCTGCTCATTCGGGGAGTGTTTTCACCATAAATCATTAAGAATCCCATGCCACGTGTTATCAATGCGTAACAGGAGAAAATCGAAACCTTTATCAAGGGAAAAGCGCGGGGAACTCCGGGTCATAGGCCGGGCAGATGCTAGTGGGCACATAAGGCTCGTGCTAACTGTCTTTACCGTGGACTTGGAGGATCACACTTCCCAGTTCATTGTGCGGTGGCCTAGGATCCAACTGATAAGGCGGCTCATTCTCGTGTGGTGCATTGCGCCTGTTAGGGGAAGGTAGGTTCCTCCCCTCCTCACTGATGAACTTCTACAATTTACCACTGCGAACTAAGAATTCCAACTCGTCCTTAAGCATTTTGCACTCATCGGTCGTGTGGCCATAGTCCCGATGGAAATGACAGTACTTGGACTTGTCCTTCTTAGGATCTTTTTTCGTAGGACGAGGGGGCCATCTGATGTACGACTTGTTTTTTATTAAATATAAAACCCGACTTGGGGTTTCATTCAGTGGAGTGTAGATGCTGAACCTTCGCAAGGGTAAACTCCTGGTTTGCTTCTCTTTGAAGAAGGCTGATGGGGCGATCGGCTGTGTTCCTTTCTGCTAGGGCGGTTCCCTTGTCGGTCAAACACCTCTGCTTCTTCTACTGCAATATATTTCTCCACTCGGGAGTAAAATTCTTAGATAGTTGCTGGGGGCTTTTTCGTGATAAAGACTTTCATATCAGAAGAGCGCAAACCCATTAGGAGAGCAACTAGTACGATGTTGTGATCCAAAGCGAAGACCTTCAACATTTTTGTCTTAAATTTTTCCTTGAAGTTGTCTCAAACTGTTGTTGGAGCTGTGTGAAGCTCTTGATATTGAGCGGCGGGAGAGAGTTAAACCATGTCAGGGCATTACCCTTGAAAGTGGTGGGGAAGTGCTTACACATTGCTGCATTTGAGAAGTCTCTGGAGACTATAACCATTATGAAGTGGGCAGCATGGTCACGAGGGTTAT
Source organism: Dillenia turbinata (assembly GCA_037126225.1). Classification (NCBI taxonomy): domain Eukaryota; kingdom Viridiplantae; phylum Streptophyta; class Magnoliopsida; order Dilleniales; family Dilleniaceae; genus Dillenia; species Dillenia turbinata. The sequence goes on along the minus strand of JBAMMX010000016.1, from coordinate 19,437,922 downwards.
TCATTCTATCATACCGCTCCATGGGAGGTAAAAGGACATCCCTTGGTATTGGTTTTGAAGAGATCTTTGAGTCGAATGACGATTCACTTAGAGAGTGTAAGGGGTCTCCCCTGTCCTTTGCACCTACTCTTTTAAGCTCAACGGCCACGAGTTATTCGATCTTTTTTTTAGATTCTCAGGGTCATATTGGGAGATAGCCGATGGTTAAGGAAACTCTCTTCTTGGTGGTCACTCGTATTCGGATTCTGCTGCGGATGAGTGGCCGTCTAACCCGAGGGCTCGACTGAGTCCATCCAATTGTTTACTCATTCTATGGAGTCTTGACTCCAATCTCTCCATTTGGGGTTGGTTCACCTGCTCTGGCACTGGCTCTGAGGCCATGACCAGCTGTTCATGGGTGGTGGGTTGTAAGACTTGCTCCGGATGAGATGGCGGGGGAGAAAATATGTGATCACGAATAGGATGATTGGGTGCCGAAGGGGCGATAGGTTCAGCGGGCATAGGGGCGTGCCCTTCTACAGCGGAAGCGACCCTCGAGGATGCTCTAGTTCTCGGAGGCATAGTCGTCAGCAGAAGTTGCTCTAGTTCTCGGGCAGAAGAGCGGTTTTTATATGAGAGGAAAAAACAGACTGAGAGATTGAGGGAGTGATTCCCTATGATCAAAGTGACTAATGTGTAAGGCTCAGAAAGCACACCTGGCTTTGAGAGTTTTGAGATGTCTTCTACCTGTCAGAATTGTGCGCTGCTGCAACGTTTTAACCCTACCTTCTTATCGAGTTGATCCGAAAATCTCGATGATTCAATATTTCGAATCAACTGTAATTCTCATCTTTTGGAAACTTTCGTATTCTGGAAGGAGTCTTTGCTTAACTGAAAGATCATTAGAATGCTGTTCGCCATGAGAAACGAAAGTTAATGGGATATTTTGGTCTTCCTTTAGGATCATTGAAATCGTTAGCTATCGATCGGTCGTTCGTTCGACCGATGAAAGGTCTTCAGGGTTCTTTTTGGTTAAGGAGCCTTTCATTGGATACCCGATCAGGATGGTTACGTTAACTTGATGAATCATGTTTGGTTAGCGGGGCGACTAAGACCCTGTTGTTCGAGAGATCTGGACGACTGAGACCTTTCAGTAGATAATCGTATTCGAACTTAGATCGGCAACTGTCCTTCGTGAGCTTCTCATGTGAGCCTTCCCAAAACTGACTCATGAGATCTGATTATTGGGACCATGTCCCATCAAATTCAAATAAAATATTTGTTCGCTTCTTGCCTTTTAGTTAAAAGTTTGATTAACCAACTTATAAGTAAAATCATATATAAACAAAAATGTTATTGGCACCATAAGTAGAAGGAAAGGAGAAAAATTGAAACCATAAGGCTAGAAAATACATCCACCTGCCTTGACGAAGGAGCATATCCGTATCAAAGTTGTGTTAAAAAAACAATGGGACAAGAAAGGAATAGAGTGTGGAACGGTGTTGTCCTCTTTTCCCGTCCAATCTAATTTGGACAAAACAAAGAAAGACATCTACCTTTTTGAAAATCATGAACCTATTGTGTCGATTTGGTGCTTGTGGGTCATGTTGCTTGCTATTTTGACGCATTGTCTTGCAACTGCAGAGTGTAATATATATGTATATGTATATATATATATATATATATATATATATTTTGAGATCAAAGTAGGAAAAAAAATAGAAATGTTTTACTGCTTGAATTGTCGTGAGAAACCAAAGCGTAATATGGTGTTACACCACTAGTTGGTGCAAGTATTTTTAATCACCATGAAATCTCTGTTCCATTTCTAAATAGATTAACATTCTAATAAAATTGATTAATTAAATTATCTTTTTATTGTGGAAAAAATTTGTAGTGCAACTTTTAAAAATTGAAACTTAAGACTTTCATAGAGGGAAATGTATTTTGCATTGCTTGAATCCGGATTTGGATGGAACTTCATGGGAGGAAAAGAAAAGGACTAACTAAAAGTGAATCATTTTTTTTTTTTTAATGAATGGAGAATACGAAAAAAATAAATAAATAAAAAGGTAAAATTTCATGTTAACCGAATCACCGGAAAAAGCTTACGAAACTTGCCAATTATCCGATGAAAGTCTCCTATTTCCACGTGAACACTCTCTCATCGATCAATCGATACCTAAATTTTATTAAATTAATCTAATTTACATATTATAAAATTTATTAAAAAATTAATTCTTTCAATTTATTTTTTTATTTTTAAAATTTAAACTTAAAATTTTTAATTAAAAAAATAAATTATCCGAGCTGATCAATACACTACAATTTATGAATAGCTATTTGCTGATGATTGTTGGCAAATGAAACTACTACCTCCACTCCCGTGCATTTGTCTTTATTTGCCAAAAGATGCTAACAAGTAAGGATGATAATGAATGGATTATAGTTCGGATCATATTAATATCATATCCGATCTTAATTTTAACTATAATATCTATATTCGATACTAATTCAATTCGAATTAAAAAATCAAAAACCATATCTGATCCTATGATTTTTTCAAAAAATTCGACCCGATCCGACTCGATCTACTATATATCTTTAAAAAACCAATCCGATCTGATTTTAAATCGACTTATATCCGACCTATACCCGACTTTAATCTAATACATTTTTTTAATTTAATAATATTTTTTTAATAATAAAAATGAATTTATAAATTATAACAAACTATAAAAATCTTTTTATTTTATTTAATAATATTATATTAAAATAAAATTTTATTTTATTATAAATTATTATTGGATCGGATCGAATCGGATTATTTATAACATAAATCCGAATCCGAATTGACCCGATTATTTTAATATTATAATCCGACCCTAACCCGACCTTTACCCGATTATTGAGAAAAAAAATCCAATCCATCGGATCGAATTTTTTGAATATCTGTCGAATTGGATCGGATATTATCATCCCTTACTAACAAGACTGAATACGGCAAAAGATGATGAAAGTGAAAAAGCAAAAAATCAGGAGTGGAAATAGTAATTTTCCCAGAAGAGTGCTTTGATTAAGATTTTATGGCAGAAGTAGTTTGATCACTTTACATTGCATGCCTGAGCTTAGAATTTAGTATGCAGTAAAAAAGTATCTATTAAATCTTAGCAAAAAGTAATTGGTCCGGCCGTATCATTTGAGCAAAGACCGTTACAACATTAGTTAATCATGTCAAAGAAATAAATTAGAAAAAGAAAAAAAAAAACCAATGTTTGGTTGACTCAATAAGAAAAGGCATTGAGATGTTTTAATTATGTCTAAATTTGACTTGACATGAAAATAAAAAAAAATCATACTAAGAGATTTTTTGAAAGAGGATTCGATCACAGATTGTTTTAAATTAATCGAGATAAACCCTTAGATACTGGATGATGACTCTAATCAGGGTATCCAAAAAAAAAAAAAGAAAAAAAAAAAGGTAATTTGGCCCTTTTCTTATCTGTTCATGCCTCTTGCAAATGACATGTTAAATGCCATTTTATCTTTTATATCTCAGACATTATCCCGATACCCAACCCCAACCCAAATCCGACTCTAAAAATTGGATCATGGTCTAGATTTTTTGTATTTGAAACCCATTTTGACCAGAATCCATTTAGACCATATAACCAGGGTTAGGTTCCGGGTAACCCGATTTTAAACTCGTGGTCTCCCTCTTTCCAATATTCCTAAACAAATCCTTGTAAAATTCAAAAAACATAAATAAAAATATTGTCACGCCAAAACGGAACATTAACTCTATCGGCCGTCAAGGTCAGTCAAAATGGTAAGAAGCCTTCATTTTTTTTGGGGTGGGGGGGAGTGAGGAGACGGTTTGTTTAATATTCTCAACAATATGTTTGCAAGTGAGTGGTATTTTCAATTTGAGGTTCATTAAAATTATTGAAAGACACCTAACTCTAAAAACACAGGAAACAACGGGAACAGAGCCGATGATGACGGCTATAAGATAATGAGAAAGTACAAACATCCATATCCATCTCAATGTGAAACAAGAAAATCATTCCACAAGATGATGACATGTGGCCAAGACAACTCTCTATTTTGGTAACCCACAGTTGAGACGACCAATAAGACCACGAGAATCATTCCACAGTTGATTCTTGTCGCTATGGTGCAATATCAAACTGACATCAAATCACATGCCACAATCGAGACGACAGTGATTACAAAAATGGCCCAACTAGCACACCTTAGCCATGGTGGCAGCGTTATTGTGATAGCGAGACAGAAAGCAGCGGAGGCAAGCAAAACTCCCACATATGCCAAAGTGTATGACGCTCTGGGGTATTTCCCACTAATGTAAGTGGCAGCCGCAGTAGAAGCAAAAGCCAGTAAAATTGTGAAAAATAGCAAATACACCGTTGGTGGATGGAGGTAAGCAATTTGATAAAGCTGAGTTCCTATCTGGATGGCCGAGGCTAAACAAAATGTAACGATTCCAATTGCCCATTTCAAATTTGGTTCAAACTGAAACTCTGCCTCCTCTGCTTCCACCTCCATATCCGCCACTAGAGATAATTCCCGGTGGTTCAAACCGGAATAATCTTTTGATTTTCCCTTGTCTGTGAATCCTATTCGCTATATAAGGTCACCCCGATTCCAACGTTGATAACGTTGACACTTCCTACGGACCATGGTATTAAAAATCCGAAATTGACAGGAGTGCAATTTCGAGCTCACTTCCCAAATACCCAACCTTATCGCAATCAAACTTTCGCAATCAACATTGACAGAGTATTTAAAAAAAAAAAAAAATCAGTTATTGAATGAGAAATTAATCAAACCTATTGCAACATTTTTTATTCATAAAAACATCAAAAATTTAAATTTCTTTTAAAAAAATTAAATCATTTTGAGAAACAATCCAAAATTATATAAAAATAATAAAGTACAGACATAAAATATAGATGAATTAGTAAACTCTAAAAATTACCTAAAATGTATTTCATATTTATACATAAATAGACATATCCTTTCTTGAGTCAGTTGACACCTTGTCTAGCATTATTTATACACAAATTATTTAAAACTTTGGAGCTCTGATAGATTTTATTTTGAAGTTGTTGAGGTCAAAGCAATCAAGGTGTTTAGTAGATTAACACATATTGTTGATGGGTGGAGGGGACATCAAGACATATACACATCAAAGAAAAGCAATATAAGATCTGACCTCCACCCAATCAAGGCCTTTCCCCTTGTGGTCGTGGGCATGCTTATGGTCGAGGCATATACACATCAACAAAAGGGTGGAGATAAAGCAATCAAGGAATATACACGTCAAGGTAATTCTTGATGTGACATACTTATTGTTCAGGTAGGCATGTATTTATATCGTCTGTCATATTAAACTAATAATATAACTATTAATTTAACAAAATCAAATAATAACAAATTTCCAATAGCTCGTGGTATCGAGTAATTGTGTACATCACTTGACATTGTCATTTTTTGGGTAACAAGTTAATGGTAGGGCAACAATTCTGAATTTTACACTCAATTGTGTGGAGTTTTGGGATTTTATATTATCAGTTTATATATATATATATATATATATATTGTTACCCTTTTTTTTCTTTTTTATTACTTTTACCACAGCATAAGAGTTAACTACCACAGTATAGACCAAGTAAATTCGTTAGGTATACACATGGCCACGAACTTGAAAAGCGCTGTGATTATGAGGAAAATGCCCTTATAATTAACCAGCATCCCCAAACAAAATCAATTAACAACCCCTGATCTAATTTCCTCGATCAACTGAAATGGAACAACCATTGGTAGAAAGAGAGAGAAGAGAGTACAGTGACTATTGCAGTGAGAGCTAAGAAAAGGGAGTCAACGATAACGGTGACCATGTTGTGTTGCGTTTGATAGGGGAGAAATATGTAAAAGCATTTGAATAGTGACTTGAATAAAACAAAACTTTACTAACAATTGTAGAGGGAGGTACAAATGAGATGTTCCTCTGAAAAGGGCACATGACACAAACTCTTTTGTTTATTAGGATGTGAATTGAAATTTGTGTTATAGGATTTAAGGTTGAACCAAAAATACTAAGTTCTCCAATCAAACAATTCCATTTTTTTACGCTTAGACAGAATACTTGATATTTTGAATCTATCGATCTCTAAGTTGTCAAGTGGAACATGAATTAAAGCTTTGTACAAACAGAAATCCCTTCATTTTGGGTTTGTTACCAAATTTTGTTGTCACTAAGGTGGCTTAGTGGTTGCAAACATCAAATTAAATGCAAAAATTGAAAGGGCAGTGATCACAAAAATGGCCCACCTATGGCACTTGAGGACCGGTGGTGATGGCAAGGCCGAAGGTGTGGAGGTAAGTAAAATCCTTAAATGTGTGTTAAATCCTATTAACTCAATCTGTAGGACATGAAAATTTTCTATTTTAGCAACTAACTTTTAATGTACGAATTAAATTTAAGAAGATAAGTAATTAGTAAGTTGGTCTAGATCCAGCGAAGTCAAACAAGAAGCAGAGAGCAAAGCAAGAAGCATAGAGTTGGAACAAATCAGTGAAACTATAGAGAACAAGAAACGCAGAGCTGAAAGTAATCATTATAGCCATAGAGCAGAAGTACGACAGGGAGCCGTATTGTACATAACAGATAGCTAGGTAGGTAGATAACAAATAAGAGAGTCGGATGATAAACAGCAGAAAGCCAAATATGCAGACAATAGATAAAAGAGTCACACGGTAGAGAAAAGATAACAAAGAGTCAAACCTTTCAACACTGGGCGTTCTTTATTCTCTCTGTTTTACTTGCTTTTATCTGACCTTATTCTTTCTAAACTTTATGCGCACCAAGTGTTCAGGAAAAATCTGAAAGAGAGCTACACAGGTTGGGTTTAACAGAACTGAATTTTTGACTATGAATGCCTTCATTGGGTGGTCTTTGCGAAATTAGGGGTGCATCAAAAAATTGACCCAGCGGAGGGCAATGTTTAAGCACAACACACAAGCCCGTTAGAGGCTCCAGGCTCACATAATTACCATATAATAAACCATTCAACATTTTCTCAAAATGAGTCAATCCCAACAACAAAGAAGAGGAGGCAGAGATGTCGCTGCAAGTGGTTATGTTGTGGAATCACCAGTCTCATCCACCAAATACATGCCATTGCAATATCTGACCCACTTCACTACATGACTTTCTATGCTAGATTCGCGGTTGAATTAACAGCAACTAATGCAAAAGAGAGAGTTGGGAGTTTACTATAAGAGAGGAAGCCATTCTTGTGTATGGTACACCAATCCGAACCTTTGTGGAGGGTCCCTGCTGAAATTCTATCAAGGTTGGCCCAACACCATCGTCAATGTCACGATGACAGGTCAGTCAAGGAATGCGGGTGTTGTGATGGGTGCACTGCAAGGGAGCCAACAGACAGGGCAAGTACCTCTGCTTCTCAAGCGTCTGCTAACATGATCAGCATCACTGCAAGCAACTGTAATTTAGGCTAAAGCTTTGATTTCATGATAGTATTTGTGTGGCCTTTTTGTCTGCCATGCTGCCACCGTTCTTTTTGTTAGTGTATTTACACTTTGATTGCCGATGGAAGTCCCTTTTTCCTCATTCTTATATACTCTTTTTCATGTGGAAATAAGAGTCAATGAAGCCTCTTCTTTTATCCAAAGGAAATAATAATAATAATAATAAAAAAAGGAAAAAAAATTGGACAGAATATAACAAAAAATGTTCACTTTGCATTTCCCTCTTTCTAGCCAATTGTTAGAACTTTCATCAATCTAAGCCCTTTTGAACATAACACTAGTTGAATTAAACTTAACATGCACACGTTTGACACGTGAATTGGCTTCGAAATTGGCCTATTTATCAGTACATGAGTTACATTACACAAAATCATTTGTAGCTACAAAATGGGGAGGAAAAAGGAATAAACAAAACAGATTGACAAGAAAGGCTGGGGAGAGACTTGGGTGGAATGGAATTCTTAGTACACAACATTGAAAAATTGGCCACCTTGTTCATGTTTTGAGGTAGTCCATATCTGAGCAATGTGCACCATATACGATGAAACTTGCTGCATTAAAACTATAAAACCTTCCCTTTATTCTCCTCATTCCAACAAGGATCAGCTGGAGGGAGTTGATACTCACCTGGTTTCAGGCTTAAAACAAAGTCAGGCAATATGGGCGCCATCTCCATGATCCTGTTGGCAAGATGATTAGTATGATTTAGTTCTTTCCTATTATCGAAGTCCCAACTACTTAACACTGCTGGTTAGAGTCACTATACAGAAAACTAGGGATGAGAAGAAAAGTTGGAGACAAGATGAACAACAATGTAACAACCAAAGTATTAGTTTAGAATGCCCATGAGGGGCATTTTAGACATTTGCATTAGGGTTAGTGGGGTAACTCCCACTAACCACATCTTAACCACTCCCCTCCATTCTCTCCATGATGGTTGCAACACCTTTGTAAAATGAGATCATTGTACGTAAAAAACCTGGAGGAAAAACAATGGTGAAAGTTCTTGAGAGAAGAAAGAAAAATATTCTCTAGAGAGAGAATATAAAGGGTTGAGAAGAATTCCGAGTAGGGAATTTTTCTCGTCACAACGAATCGCCGGACTGAGGGTTGCGACGTCGTGGCATTGCGGTGGTGGTTCGATTAACATCGTGATCACCATCCCGACCGCGAGATCCGATCAAGGGATGCACGGTTGATTTTTTGGGCTCTACACATTCGAGGTATTTATATCCTATACCCAACCAATATTTATTTTTCCCGAAAATTATTTATGAATGCTTCCGCTGCATGTTGAATCAATTAATTCCAACATTGGTATCAGAGCGATACGTTGGATTAAAAATAATTTTCGGGTTAATTTTTGGGTATAAAAAAAAAATTTAGGGTTTAAAATTTGGGGTTCGGATCACGGATGAGTTTCGTGAATCCGAGAACACCACTGCGTTCCCCATGATCCCTAGAACACAAAAATAATTTTTTCATAATTTTCTGAGCACGTTTAGGTAAAGAAAACTCCGGTTGAAACTTTCGGCCGTGAATAGTGACCGACCACTTCAACCTTAGATTTGTCGAGTTTTAGGGCAAATCAACGCATGAAATTTATAGATCTGTAATCCTTGTTTCATGCTCTTCAATTTGATATATATATTGCATATATTTGTGGCCGGAAAATTGGGTTTCAAATTTGACCGCGGAGGGTCGGATTTTTGGATCCAAAATACGCCGAGTTTAGGGCGCAATAATTCCAAAAATCGAGTCAAGGATGCTTGGAATAAATGGAATTAGAGATTCCATAAAAAATCCGGTCAAAATAGAGCCGGAAATGGGTTTTTCTGGCTACCGGGTCGAAAGACCCGGTTGCAGGAACTGTCGGGCGAAGAAGAAAAGCTCCAGACCCGCTGGCGCGTGAGAAACACGCGCGAGGAAGGCGAGTGAAGCAGCAGGGGGTTGGAGCGTGTCCTTCACGCGCGGAAATGGAGCGTGAGAGGACTGGGTCGTCCGGGTCGGTTTTACGACCCGGACACGTGTCACCGACCCGAGACCCCACGGATCCGGACCGGATTTGGGTTCCGACCTGCATCCGGATCCGGACCGACCCGCCCGCGGGTCTCGCGCGTGAAGGTGCGTGACCTGCGCGCCTGCGCGTCAGGCGCGTGAGACGACGCGCAGAGCGCGCGTGTGAGCGCGTGCCAGACGCGCAGCGCGTCTGGCACGCGCCAGAAGAGGTTCCCGGCGCGTGGAGGCGCGTGCGGACTCGCTGCCGCTGCGAGGCGGCGCGTGGGACCACCGGCGGCGCGTCAGGTCGTCCAGAATTGAAATTTTTTCAATTTTTGAGGGTCCCACGTCCATAAAAGTGACTTTTTGTGGGTTTTTGTGCATCGAATCCTAGTCCAAATGGTGAGATGCTATCCCGGATTGTGGTGTATGGTGTCTGTTGATTCATACGCTCGTCTTGGGGTATGTATTTGAATTATTTGGGTCTTGTTGATTCGTAGGGTGCACAAAATGTAAGAATAAGCATCACAAGTCACGTCTATCTCAAAGACTGCTTCTAAAATTGTCGTATTTGATTTTTGCAAGGGGGATAAAATTGAATGGTGATAAATACGAGATTTTTCACTGGTAGATTCAATTTATCCTCGAGGAGCAAGAACTAATTAAAATTCTGAGGCATGGGATGGTGGACTCCAGGGAGGGTTCCACACCTCAGCGAGACGGGATTAGGAGACATTACGTGCATGAAAGAGGAATGATAGCCGAGTCAGGGCAATCCTCCTGAGTAGCATGCACGATGATGTGATCCCAGTCTATGAGCAATATCTTACGATTTTATCGGTTTGGCTCATCCTATAAAGAGTATTGTGGTGCTCTTACAGATCCTGAGATGAGGATACTGACTTATAAGTGTAACAACTTATAAGAAAAGGGTTGATCATATGATGATGCAACATTTGATAAAAATGTCGAGTATGATCGCCGAGTTGGGGAATGTGACCGAGCCCATTTCGGATATATTTTCTTGTACTGGATGTGATCCAATTCTTTACCTGATTCATGAGAAATCATGAAAGTCTATTTCACATACGACGAAAGTATTCGCACTTTCACTAATGTGAATAGACACAGTGAGCTCGAGTAGGAGCATCTAGAGGCGAGTAGGCCATACTCGGGTCATGCTCATGCGATGGAGTCGAGCAAGGACTCATGTGTGACTCGAGCCTCAGGTAAGAAGAAAACCATCCGAGAAAACCGATAATACTTCGCAGCTCGAGATAGGAGCGCGCTTATAAAGTTCCGTCCAGTAAGTCCTCAAGTAGGAGGATTTACGTACAGAAATGGAGTGTTTTGTTGACATCAGAGGGAGTAGCACTTGCAAGTTGGAGTTGCAAAGTTGCTAGACTCTGTATGCCCTTTACGCTCCAAAAGTTTGACGGAACTTGATTTCAGTTTAGGATATGCTCTGTTAATTTGGAAATTTTAGAATTTCCATTTATTATGACAATTCTATGATTGGTTCTATTTTTGGTCCATGAGGGACTATATGCACTGGAAATAATTCTTTTCAATGGTATTTCTTGTTGTCCTCTTAGTGTGTGAGAGGATGAACCAGTTAGCAGTGAGTGGTTTTGTAGGACCCGCTAACCAGTCTTGCCTAGACGGCAAACTTACAAGAAAACTATTCGACAATGCAATGAGAGCTGGGACTCCATTGTAGTCGGTTCACTCCAATATCTGTGGCCTTATGAACGTGAGAACCTGAAATGGTGTTGGGTATTCTATTATGTTCATAGACAATTACACGTGTTTCGGTTACATCTATCTGATCTCGCGCAAGTCTGAGGCATTGAGATGTTTCAGGAGGTTTACTAGCGAGCTTGAAAATCAGTTAGGCTTGAGAGTAGAGACTCTCAGAACCGATCGAGGGCGCGAGTATTTGTCTAAAGAGCTCTATTTCAAGAAAGGCATTACAAGAAACTGATTATTCCTTGCTACTCAGTGGAGTAGAGTAGCCGCGAGAAAGGAATAGGACTTTGTTTGAGACGGTGAGGCCAATGATGGCGCAAACCAATTTACTCGTTTCCCATTGGGGAGATGCGTTATTGGTTGCAACCTATGTTCTCAATCGTATTCTATTAAAGTCCGCAGTCAGATGTATTTACTCCATATGAGCTTTGGACAGGGAGGCAGCCTGACCTTAGCCATTCGAGATTATGGGGTTATGCATCGTATGTTCACTATTTCTCGCATTTACACAGCGAGTTAGGCTTGCGAGAAAAGAGATGTATTTCTAATGAGCATACAGATGGCACTCTTACTGAGATTGAGTCTCATGATGCCGAGATTCTTGAAAGTGATTTCCCTGTGAGAGGTGAAATCAATTGGGACTTTACCTTTCATGAGATGGATGTGCCTAGTGGTTGGCTAATCCCAGTGGCAGGATCCAAGAATCCATTACGGATCTGGGTTCTAGTGGGAACGATCCATCTAGAGGTAAAAAGGTTTCCCATCCTCTTAAGAGTAGTCGAGGATGCGTACCTAACCGTCGCTTCCCGATTGAGGGAGAGGCTCTCAGTATGACTCTTGAGAATTACGAGAAACCTTTAACTGTCCTAGAGTTTCTTGAGGGTTCCATGGAGGACCATTGATTATAGGCCATGGGTGAGAGGAGTTGATGATAATCAACAGGATCTGGGATCTAGTTGATTCATCTGAGGGAAGTAGGGCCGTTGAGAACATGTGAGTTCTCAACATCAAGAAAAGGCCAACGGATCGGTGTAGAGGTATAAGGCCTATCTGATAACCAGGGGTTACTCAGACTGAGGGCGTGTTACCTCGATCCATTTACTTTTAGCGATTGTCGTGGACATGATTTGGATCTGGAGTGAGACCAGATGAACGTTGAGACTGTTCTCCTGAGTGGGAGTTTTGGATGAGGAGATCAACAAGGAACAACCATCTGGCTTTATTCTTGTAGATCAGGATGACAAGGTCCATTGACTTCGGAAGTCGAAATATGACCTTAATCATCAATCCAGGCAGTGACGTATGAGATTTCACGAGAAGGTGATATCTTACGGTTTTGTGATGATCGGGGAGGATCATCGCGTATACCTTTTACGTTCTTTTGATCATGTCCTCATGTGAATGATATTCTGTTGACTGAGAACAACAGAGAGTATCTGATGACCACGATGACGTGGATATTGTCGAGTCTTGATGTGAAGAACATGGGTGAGACTCAGTTCTTCCTCGAAATTAAGATCCAGAGGGATCGCTCGAGACAGATGTTGACCCTTCCACAGGAGTCAAACATCAAGAGAGTTCTTGAGTACTTCGAGAAGATCGACTGCGACCTTAAAGATACTCTTATCGCTAAAAGGTTAAAGCCTAATTCTTGACATATGCCCTAAGACTCAGAAAAGGACAAGGGAAATGAGTAGGATCCCTTGTTCCAGTGCATTGAGTAGATCTGATGTACGCAGTGTCGCGTACACGTTCAAACGTTTGATTTGCAGTCACTATAGTAATTAGGTATCAAACGAATCCTAGAGGGGATCACTGGAGAGCGGTGAAAGGATTCCGAGATATCTCGAGAGAACTGCGGACCTCTTCTAGTGTTACGGAGGAGGTGATTTGCATCTTATTGGGTATTCAGATACCAACTGGGTTGGTGATCTGAACGTATGCAAATCGATATTAGATTTTACTGTCTTGGAGTAGCAAGAAGTAAACCTGTATATCTCTATCTACGATAGAGACTGAGCTTATGAGATGCTCGGCAGCAGTTCAGGAGAGTGTTTGGCTTCGGAGATTTCCGGATCACTTAGAGGTTGTGTCAGATAGTGGGAGGCCAGTGATGATTTATTGAGAAAATCAGGCCACCTTTGACCACACTTGAGACCCTAAGTATCAGTAAGTCCAAACACATTGATACCTAATACTACGTTATGAGATACATCACCGAGAAGGGTGAAGTGACTAATTAAGTACATTACTATACAGCATGTTGGCTGATCCCTTCAATAAGCCCATTGTGATCGATTCCTGTATGAGATATTGGAATCATTGGGTTTGGATACATATTGACATTTCTCATTTTGTACTGATGCTTATTGTGCTATATATATGACATGTGTGCATGATTAGGTCACTTATTTATTGCACTATTTTAATTGTCATATACTTTGTGATATGTTGTGATAAATGATATGTCAGGCAGGCGTGGTCGACTCTCTCACACGAGTGACCACCTCCAGCTCTGAGTGAGCGGAGATGAGACGGTTTCTAGTTGTAAGAGGCTTTGAGAGTGGCCCTACTAGAACATAAGTCGCCCTGATATGTGTTCAGGATGAGGTCATATGCGATATGACCGGCATGGACGTACCCACATCCATGTTGCCTGTAAGTAGCCAGGTTTGAGATCTCAGATATCACCTGCGACTAGTGATATTGTCTCTGAGATACTCTCTCTGAGATCTCTGGGTAAAGTCTTATGTGTAGACTGAGTCCCATACCTGCACAGTGTTAGAGAAATCTGACATATGCCCTTTGAGAGATGGGGGAATAACACTGTGGCACGCGTTTCATACCGCGTGTGATATGTCGACCAGGGATAGTGGGAGCATTATTTGAGACACTGATATGTTTTTGATCCCCGTTCCCACTGTGTGAGACCCGAGATTCATTGGGTGAGATCTCTAGTACCCTTATCACTTTCAGCTGTTTCTAGAGGTCTTGGCTCAGTGTTTGCTACTTTAATCTGTTTACCGATGCCCAGAAGATAAATTGAGGTATGAGGGACAAGTCTAGGAAAGCACTGAATTGAGGCTAATAGATTCGAGTTTGGGAAAAGGAAGACCAATTGACATTACATCATTGTGTTGTATTCACCGGCTAGCCTATTATGTCTGTCCATGTTGGGATGTAAGCATAATAGTGGATACACAGTCGAGCATTTATTGGGGATTACTTTCGTTGAGGAAAGTAGCTCGATGGATGTAATTAGTCTTGGATCTGGGGTGCAGCGAGTTCTTTTGATACTAACGATGGCTTCTCGATCATCCTAACAGGTGCATCGAGAGGTCTTTGCTTGCAGGTGTACTCGCAGGTCGCACGACGCCCAATCCTGTATGAAAGTCCAGCAGGGTGATGTGATCGCATGAGTTGTGATCTTGTGACGAATATTAAAATGCCCTCGCATGCAAGTGGGAGATATTAGTTTAGAATGCCCATGAGGGGCATTTTAGACATTTGCATTAGGGTTAGTGGGGTAACTCCCACTAACCACATCTTAACCACTCCCCTCCATTCTCTCCATGATGGTTGCAACACCTTTGTAAAATGAGATCATTGTACGTAAAAAACCTGGAGGAAAAACAATGGTGAAAGTTCTTGAGAGAAGAAAGAAAAATATTCTCTAGAGAGAGAATATAGAGGGTTGAGAAGAATTCCGAGTAGGGAATTTTTCTCGTCACAACGAATCGCCGGACTGAGGGTTGCGACGTCGTGGCATTGCGGTGGTGGTTCGATTAACATCGTGATCACCATCCCGACCGCGAGATCCGATCAAGGGATGCACGGTTGATTTTTTGGACTCTACACATTCGAGGTATTTATATCCTATACCCAACCAATATTTATTTTTCCCGAAAATTATTTATGAATGCTTCCGCTGCATGTTGAATCAATTAATTCCAACAAGCATGGAGAGTTCAATTATTCACCTTTTCGATGTCATAACAAAATTGATATCACAATCGACTTTGACTATCACAGACGATGCTCATTAGGCAACAATAGTTTGAATTTCAAAATCAAGTTTACCTCAAACTGATGGTCACAATTGCTTTTAACATCCCCCAACAAGTGTGGAGAAGATTAAAAATGCAAACGAAAGTGCATCCCAGTTCACTTTATCCTATTCTTGGGTTTTTTAGGAACGGTTATTAACAAAAAGGAATCCGATTCTACCTACGATTGGAGGGTTTGAGAAATCAAATCACAGTCTAAATATTTTTACTTCTAATCACCACTAAATTGGTATCTTTTTAAGAGTTTTACAAGCTTTCTATTTCAGAGAATTTTGACCAAACCTATGTAAAATGTGAACCAATTGATTAGTTATTTGTGTTAAAGGTATGCGTGTGCATACTTACAAAATTTCAATCTAATCTTTGAACAATTAATTCTTCTCTATAATTTTCGACCACAAATCCTAACTTTTCTTCTTCTAGAACACTTGCTTAGTTTTTGGCCACCATTCTTCCTATTTCTTTAAACCTTAGTGGCCTTGATTAATTCTCCATAACCCTTTTATTAAATTGGAACAATGAAGATTATAAAATATTGCTGACCATTTGTTGCAGGGTGAAATCCTCCCGGTTGTGGTTGTAGAGTCACCCATTCCATTCCCCCTACTTTCGCTAATTGAAAAGAAAAGCACACAAAATGCAAGAATTTTAAGATTCTTCTGCGAGCACTATAATTTTCAATCGAAGAGTTTCATTGGCTAAGAAGATTCCTTTTTCAGATTTTGTGTCCTTCCTCCTCTCCCATACCCCATATACGCTTTCAACCGTTCCCTCTAACTTGGGCGCGGTTTTGGAATATGTTGGGTGTATGTAAATTCAGAATCCTCGTTCTTGGTTTCAAATTAAATTTAAAAAAAAAAAAAGAAGAATCACCTTTAAAAGTCGGTGGAATGTTAAAGAGAATGAAAACCAGGAATCGAAATCAATGTTCGAATTAATAGAATCGAAATGAAGGTTTGGAAATAAAATCCCCAAAGCACAGGTTTGTAAAATCCAGGTAAAAAAAAATATGGATCAAACGGCTCCTTAATTCTCCACAATTGTAAAAAGGGCTAAAAAGGTGAATAATTGAACTCTTTCTACTTTCGTGACAGATTCTCCTCAAGTAACTGAAGACGGAGCGTCTATTCCTTAAAACAAATGATTCGTTCTGGACACTTCAAAAGTTTTAAAGAGCTTTTGACTCTTGAAACACTGTAGAACAAGTAGTTGTTCTTATTTTTTAGAAAATATAATCTGCTGGTCCGTTACCCGATCGGACCAATTAGATTGACCGGTTGGATCCAGATTTCAAAACACTGCTTTTAAATTGTCATAGGTAGTCAAGAAACCATTTTTAATGCGCTCTAAAGGTAGGAATCAAACCACTTAAGAAATCAATAACAGCGACTCTTTGTGAAGGTTGTTATGCCCACGAAGGCATTTTAAATTTAAAATAATAGAAAAGCTAAAGGGAATGGTTTCCATCCCCTTCTCTTCTCCTTCCATTCATTCCTAACGCCCAAAAAAAGAGAGACCGGGAAATTTCGATATCAAAACACTCAAATTTGGAGTGTAGTACCATGAAAATATAGTATTGATTCGATTTGTGATTAATATTTCGATTGAACCGGGAAATTTGAGAAGATATTGACTATGATTTGAGATATAAATTTTTAAATTTGGCATTATAAACTCAATATTGATATCAGAGAGCATGAGTTGGGTTTATTTATAATTATTTTTCAAATTTTTAGGTATGGTTGGATTTTTACTTTTCTCCCCAAAAATTGCAACGATGGATTTTTTTTTTATTATTATTTTCATGAGAATAGTTTTTTCATTAAATTGATCATGTGAATGCCATGATGAATAGAGAATACCCATAATTTTAGTTTTAATTTTGAATATGTTTTGGATATCAATTTTGAAAAAATAGTTTACCGTGAGAGAAAAATTTTCAATCCATACCCAAAATTGAACTCTTTTCTACAAATTCTGGTATCCTAAAACATATTATAATGCTGTTATACTGAGTTTTTCGTCTTAAAAAATGTGTATTTTTTTATGAAGGTTTTTAACATTGAGTCGATCTTTTACCATGATTTGAAACTCGATTCTTCTAAAAATTGAGCCTAAGATGATTGGATGGAAGTGAACTACAAAATCTAGTCGAAATCCTGACAAAAAATGGCACAAAAATGAGTTTTTTTCAATCGGATCAAGAACTGAGTCAGGTCAACCCAGTTGGGCGAAGAAGAAGACCTTGACCCAACCATCGCATGAGAGACATGCAAAGTGACGTGTGGAAGAGTCCGGTCCAAATTGGACCCCATGGGCTTGACCTGGTTTGATGCAACCTAGTGCATGTCCGAACCTGGGAGGCACGTGAGAAAAAAAATTGATTTTTTTTTTTTTTTTTGTGTAGAACTTTTTTATGTATGGGGTCCGCATATACATTTTATTTATATATAAATATTTTTTTTTATATGATTTTAGGTAATTAAGATGATTTTTATGTATTGCCTAAATCATGTAGGTATTTGTACTGTGAGTCTAAATATGAGACGGTGAGATGTTAAATTCGAATGGTAGTGAATAGATTTAATTTATTTGTTTGAGTTTAAAATTTATATTAAATAGTTTTGTATTTGTTGATTCAAAAAATATACAAATTTATTGAAATAATTGTAAGTATCATAAGTTACTTATATCTCTTTATATGTATCAGAAAATATAGTTACATCAAAAAATATTATAATTGATCTGAATAAGAGAGACAAGCTGAATGATGATAATTATGATATTTGGCATAAAATGTTCAGTTTATCTTTGAGAAGCAAGGGTTCATAGATATCTTGATACAAAAGATGGTAGACTCCGAGGAGGATACAACGACACAAGGAAGACGGATCAAGATATCTTCCGCACTTGAAAGAAGAAAGACGGTCGAGTTAGAGCTATTCTCATCAGTTATATGAATGATAAACTGATCCCAATGTATAAAAAGTGCCTAATAGCTAAGACTATGTGGCTCATTCTAAAGGAGTATTTTGGAGCCATTTCAACCCCAAAAGAGAGAATGCTCAGTTATAAATTTATAACTTATACGTAGCACCCAAATCATACCATGAAACTGCGTCTGATGCAAATATCTACTATGATTACTCTGTGTAAAAATGCAAGTAAGTCAATGTCAGATGAGTTTCAAGTTCTGGGAGTGATTCAATCCTTCTCTAACTTATGGAAAATCATAAAAACGTATCTAACTTATGATGATAGTATTTATATTTTTACTGATGTGAGTCATCATTGTGAGTTGAAGGAGAAATATCAAGGGGCTATCCAACCTCTCTTGGGTCACTCTTTTGTAATAGAGTCAAGCAAATCCTCTCGCAATTCTAAATGCAAATGGAAGAGGCGCAAAAATCGAGAAGAATGCAAGCGACACTTATTTGCAAATTCCAAGAATAAGGTACAGAAATGCAAGAGAAAATCTATGGATGACATTAAAGTGACGTGCTATATTTATGGCAAGTTTGGTCATTTCGCTCTAATGAGTGGAAGATATCTTATGTTTCCTTTGTACATGATTTATTTTTTATCTCATTGACAATGATGCTTACTGATTACTTCACTTTGTAGATTGTAAACTCAAAAGCCACAAACCATGTAACTCGTGGTAGGAGTATATTTGTGGAATTCTGTCACTTGAGTGACATAAGAAGGATACACGTAGGGAATTAACTGCTTTGATGATAGTGCACCTATTTTATATTATCATATTTTTGAGATATGATTTAATAAATATATGTTAGGCAGGCAAGGTCGGCTCTCTCACGCGAATGACCACATCTAATTTTAATTAAGCAAGGATGAAATAGTTTTTAAGCACAAACAATTTTGAGAGTGACCATACTTAAAACACAAGTTGCCATAATAAATGTTTATGATGAGGTCATACATTAGTATGACTGACATAAATAGACCTACAATCCATATTGTTTATAAATAACCAGGTTTGAGATCTCAAAAGTCACCTATATTTTGTGATGTTATCTCTAATGTACTCTCTTTAAGATTTCTATTCAATCTAACGTGTAAAACTTAATTTATATTTGTATGGTGTTAGAGAAATTTGGCGTATGTCATTTTTTGAAAAATGGGGGAATAATACCATTACACGTGTTTTATATCACGTGTGATAAATGAAGGTTAGTGGGAGTAATATTTTTGTAAGACGAAGATAATTTGGATTCTTGTGCCCCATTGTATAAGATCCGACACCCACGAGGTAGCCTCATGTGTGGCCTTATTATTTTTGGTTGGTTTCTAAAGTTTTGATTCAGTGTATGTTATTTTAACATGTTTACCTATAGTCTTTAAGATAAATAACATCCGCAAGACATATCTAGGAAAGCAATTGAATAAAAATAAATAAATTTAAGTAGGAAAAAGGAAAATCAATCGATATTATATCAATATTTTGAATTCATCAACTAGTCTATTGTGTTTACCTGTGTCAAAATTTGAATAAAATAGTGAATACATAATTGAACAATTAATAGAGATTACTTCAAATGAAGAAAGTAGCTCAATAGATAAAATGCATTGTGTCAGCGAGTTTTTTATACTAACAATGGTTTATTGATCACTTTAACGAGTATATCGAAAAGTTTTTACTTGCAGATATATTTGTCGATCGCATGACACTTGATTCTGTATGAAAATCCAGAAGAGTATTGTTTAAGATCACGAGTTGTGATCGTGAGATAAACATAAAATATCCATTATATGCAAATAGGAGATGAAAGTGGTTATGCTCATAAGAACATTTTGAATCTAAAATTCAAAATTTAAAATAATTGAAATATTTTGGGGAACATTAATCATCCTCCCTCTCTTCTCCTATTTTTTTTTTAATGAAAAAAGAAAAGAAAAGAAGAAAGAAAAATTAGCTTATGAAATAAAATTGAGATAGCTTCATTTTTTTATTTATTTATTTTTTTTTTGCTTCCTACAGCTTTGTCAATATGATTGAGACAATTAGCCTATGAAATTTCTGTTTTCTATAAGAACAAGAGAAAGACCTATGAATATGATAGAAGATGCAGAAATGTGTGTGCGTGTGTGTGTGTTCATTGTAAACATAAAAAGGTGGTTTCCTAGTGAAGTTGTTTGTAACATAATGATAGAGATAAATTTAGCATGATATTTATATTTTATTTTATATTATTTTTGAATAAATATTATATTAATTTTTTATATTTGATATATTAGATTTATTGGAAGACATTCACGAAGAAAAATGAAGAAATGAGCTTAATTGGTAACGCAAGAAAGAATTTGGACAGCATTATTCAATCGTTAGCATATGGGCACGCCAATTTTAAAGGATTTGGATGAAAATTGAAAATATAAATGTTGAAAATTTTATTGTTTTAATTGGATTTTAGAAATTTAGAAATCGATGATATTTTTGTAATTTTATTTAGTTTTTGGGTTGTAAAAAAATATTTAAAATTTTTTGTTTTCTTTTATTTTGATAACTTAGAATTCCAATGTTTTTACCTTTTCGGTGAAAATGTAAAATGGTGGAAATTTATTGTTTCCTTTGGAGTTGTTGACTTTTGGGAGAAGAAATATATTTGCGAAACTTTGTCACGTAAGGGAAGAGGGCAACTGTATTGGGAGACTTTTAGCTCATTTTTGAGGATTATTTTTATTCATCATTCTCTCCCTTTCGGCTGCTGCGCATTCCTGGGGAAGAAAGGAGATGGCTGCACCTTCTTCTTTGTTTCAACATTTATCTCTTTAGTAATAAAAATTTTGATCTGAGTTCTTTTTAATTTTGTTTTTATTTTAATTTATTTTTTAGTTAAAAATTAATTAAAATTTTGATTCATGACAGAGATCTAAATGTGTTTATTATTTCAACAATCTTATATATTTATTTAATTTTTACATTTCATGAATCATGATTTTCTAGAATTATTAAATAGATGACCAATATTTAATAAATTTAGAATAATCTACAACTAATTAAAATGATAAATTCATAATTATTTGTTAGTTATAATAAAATAATAAATGACACTCGTGTCATGAGAATAATATTCATGTCATATGAATAAATAATCTAATTTAAATGAACCCGACGTGTGTTTATTAATTAGAATTTGGTTTCTCTAAATTTTAATGCTGTTGAAACTTTCAATACTGAGAGTTTCTCTAAGGTTGACTCTCGATTAGAGAAATAGTTAACGAGTCTCTCTTAACTATCAACAAAATAAAAAGAAATTGATTGTTGGGTGATTGTCAATTATAACCAATTTATTTATGTGTTGTTGAATTATCAATGAATCAAGAATTAATCAATTGAATCAAAGTGGAAATGAATCTTTTAACTAGATCAACTTATCTTGATTTTTATTACTTTAATTTTGTCTCATTTTATTTTACTTATAGTTATTCTCATTTTAATTATTTATTTATTTCAATTTTGTTAGGTTATTTAATTCATTCAAAACTCTCAAATTTTTATTTTTTTATTTTATTTATTTGGAAGAGATAAATCCTCTTTTCTATAGATTCGATCCTACTTACCCTAAACTCATCTTTATAAAAATAAGTTTATTTATTTTTATTAATTTCATACTCACCAAGTAACATTAAGTTTAATGGTTATTTGGACATAATACACAAACCAACTCTTCATAAAGATCCAAGCAATATATTATCAGGAAACAATGGGGCTCATTACAAACAGATCATAATAAGACACCTAACTTTAAAAACAGAGGAAACAACGGGAACATAGCTGATGATGACAAGAATAAGATAATGAGAAACTACAAACACCCGTATCAATCTCACTATGAAAGAATAAAATCATGAGAAAGCAGTAATAAAACCATATCAATCTCACTACGAAAGAATAAAATCATGAGAAAGTAGCACCCATATCAATCTCAGTATGAAAGAATAAAAAAATGAGAAAGTGGCTATAGTCTAGGAATGGATACTAATAACACAACAAGAATCAATCGACCAACCCCATGATGATGACAAGCTCGCCTAGATACTCTCAACTTTGGTAACCCTGTGTGAATCGTGCAATCAAACTGACATCAAATCACATGCCACAATTGAGACGACAGTGATTACAAAAATGGCCCAACTTGCACACCTTAGCCACGGTGGCAGCGGAATTGTGAGAGCGAGACAGAAGGCCGCGGAGGCAAGCAAAACCCCCACGTGTGCCAAAGTTTGTGACACTCTTGGGTATTTGCCACTAAGGTAAGTAGCAGCCGTAGCAGAAGCAAAAGCCAGTAAAATTGTGAAAAATAGTAAATACAAGGAAGGTGGGTTTTGGCGTGCAATATGATAAAGCTGAGTAGCTATTTGGATGGCCGAGGCTAAACAAAATGTGGCGATTCCAACTGCCCATTTCAAATTTGGTTCAAACTGAAACTCTGCCATCTCTGCCGCCTCCTCCATATCCGCCACAACAAGGCAGCTCCTGGTTCAAACTCTCGTCTCAGTTGAGGTAGTTGAGCTATGATTTATTTCAGAACTGAAACGCTCATTGCTTTTGCCTTGTTTGTTAACCTCCATCACTATATAAGGTCAACAGATTCCAACCTTGGTGGACGAGTAATTTCTAGCTCACTTCCATACACGACCCATTTGCAATCACCAAAATTCTGCATAACAAATTGAAAGGATGAGAGCCATCCGATCCTACCAGGTGTTTATTCACAAAGTAGTTTTTTTTTTTTTTTTTAACAAAAAAATATTCAAAATATTTGAGAATCTGAGAATAATATTTGAGAGTAACAATTTAAAAATAAAATTTATTTTTATAGCAATTATTCCAAATAAATGTATTCCAATAAAAATTATATTTTCTAATTGTATGATTAAATTATGAGAAATTTTTAGCTTTAATAAATTTTTAGCTTCATTTTTATCTATTTCATTTCCTAAAAAATAAAAAGAAAATGAGGAGAAAGTAAAAGTGATTCAAAAAAATATAATTTTCCTCTTGCTACGCAATTTATTATTGCCCAAACACAAGCGGACAGCTGCTGAGGTGTCTGATTCTGTTAAGCTTAATCACAAATTGTGCGTCCATTAGGTTTGCCCAAGAGACCTATAAAATTCTTCTACCATTTGGGTGCGTTTGGCACCATAGATTTTCGTTTGTCCTAATTGTCGCGTTCTAAATCTAAAAGGGTAGAGAAACCAACAATCAAATAAACACTATTAACCAATAATCAAATCCCCTCCACCCTGTTGGAGTCTGGTTATGGTGGGACCATCGACCCGACTTTTGGACATCTCCAAAGGACCACATTCTAGGATTGCAATTATGCGACGAATGATCACAATTTTCAATGGATATCAATAATTTTGATACTATTAATTTTGATTAACCACCAAGTATGAAGAGATTTACACAAAAGCACATCTTCCCTCTTGGTGGTTGAGATTGATGTTAGCCAATATATGACCATGATCCCATTCACATAAGCGTTCTCGCCCCAGATGAGAAATTTTCTGAACCCACTTCTCTAGAGCATTTGATGGGATAGCAAGGCTTTTAGTAGAATTTTTGTAACAATGGACCACTTGTTTCATTATTATTGGTAGCTATATTTTATGGGTTTCGGCTCATATGTGGCAACTTTGTCAAAAAATGGCAAAATCAGATGTTAACCGAATCACTGGTAAAAGCTTACGAAACTTGCCAATGATCCAAATAAAGCCTCCTATTTCCATGGATTACCTCTCACCTCCGGTCAGCTAATTGCTGCTGATTATTGGCAAATGAAACCAGAATTTGACTACCTCCACTCTCGTGCATTTGTCTTTATTTGCCAAGATATTAACAAGACCGAATACGACAAAAGATGGTAGAAGTGAAAAAGCAAAATCAGTAGTGGAAATAGTTATCTTCCGAGAAGCAAGTTGGTCATTCAATATTCCAATTATGTACAGTCCACCCCCAGATTTCGAACTCATGTCACCACAAGTTTTTGCCTTTTTTTTTGGGGGGGGCGGGCGGGGGGTGTTTCACACCTACATTTTCAACTTTTTTTCTGGGACCGTAAAATCCTCTTTGCCGATTAAAACACTAAGTGGGTCATGCTCACTAGGTCCTTCTCTCTCCCACTTGTTGTTCTTGTCTGTCTATGTCTCTCCCTGTGATCAATTCTTGGGAAAGTTTTTTAATACAACTGGTAACAAGCAATTTTCAGTTTTATTATTGATTGAAATCTGTACAATACGAGCCCTTTATTGGTTTTTCCCTTTTTTTTTTTTTTTTTGTTCATATATTCTTCAAAATTGTTTCTGTGGTTAAAGGGGGGTGTTTACGAGACATGTTCGAAATTAACCCTAAACAAAACAAAATTTTTTAAAACAATCCATGAAAAATTTTCAAAAAATGAGTTAGGTTGATCTAGTTTTAAAAACTCGATCAATACTGTTCATCTTTTGATAGAAGATTGGTCGAGTTTTCAAAACTGGACCAACTTTACTGTTTATGAGTTAGTAGAGTTTTGATAAAATCAATCAATCTTCTACCACAAATAAACAGTATTGATCGAGTTTTGAAAACTCAACTAATTTATATCATTTTTTAAAAATTTTTCATGAATAAGTTATTTTAAGGAATTTTTTTTTTTTTTTTTTTTTTAAGATCCGAACATGTCTCGATGTTTATTTGCTAGTTTGGGTATCTGGGTTTCGTTGATTTTAAGTTAGCTTGCTTCTAATGTGACTTGGGTATGTGGGTCTTGTTGATATTTAGCGAAGGTTTAGTGAGTAGTAGTTTTGTAGAGATAGGATGTGGGATTTTCCAATCTGGGTATCTGGGGTTTGTTGAAATTAAGCAATCTCTTTTAGTGTGTATTGATTCAATGAGATGTTCTGCTGACACTTAAAATTTTGATGCGTTGATTTGAAGTTGATGGGGCGTATTCCAAAATCCAGTCCAAAAAAATCAACCCCCTAGGGGCCCACGAAAGAGGGGTATATCGATTAATACCTACCGACCGCAACACCAATCTACCGAAAGGTCATAGCCGCTCCGATCGATCTATCGAAATACCATAGTCGTCCCGTGTTAATCTACCGAAGGGTCATAGTCGCCCCGATCAATCTATCGAAGGGTCATAGTCGCCCAGATCTACTGAACGAAGCGGGCCTTAGTCGTCCCGTTAACCGATTGAGACTTATCATGCAGAGGCATTCATCCCGACCGATCGAACGAGAATCGGTCTCTTAATCAGTAAGTTCCGACAACCTCCTGTCGGTTAGGCCACCGATCGGTGGTAAGTATTCCAAGCGATTTTGAAGGAAGGTCAAGACTTACTTGACTCAGGTTTCCTATTTCACAACGACAAATCTCGAATCTCCTAGGTAAGGGAAAGACCTTCTCGAAGAGGAAGATTTCCCGGTATGCAAAGAACGTGATCAACTCGCAACATTGACTTCCGAGATTCCCGAATCAATCTGTTAAGGAAAGTAGGGTAAGTGTCTTTCAACGGCTCATGACTCTCACAGATATAAGAGGTCTCAAAACTCTCGACACCAAATACGCTCTCTACACCTAACACGGGGGGCACATTGATCACATGGGGAACCACTCTCCCTCTACTCTCAGTCTGTTTCTTTCAAACGAAAATCGTTCTTTACTGACTTGAGCGTCGGAGTCTCCCTGTCAGAGCACCCTCCGGCGGTTTTTGCAAGTCCATCTACCATCGACGGCCATCATTCGAGTCAACAAGGAGCTGGTATCTGAGGAGCCAAAACTCACCTCCATCAGATTGGTGTCATCTGTGAGAACAGACTAGAGAAACTTCGACAATCATGCCCCCGAGAACCAAAGCCTCCTCAAAAGTCGCCCTTCCCGTTGAGGGGCGAACCGTTAAGCTTTCTGAAGTCGTTCCTCTTGCGGCACCTGATCCAGTTACTCGCGATCAGGCAACTCTAGTGAGCCCCCTCATCAAGGATGGGCCTTACAACCTACATCCCTTGTTCAACCTATAGCAGATCCTGTTCCGGAGCAAATCGATCGCCCCCAGATGCAAAGACTGGAATCAAAACTCCAGGATGTGAGCAGACAACTGGAGGACCTTGGTCGCGCCCTCAGGCCCGACGTCCAATCCTCCGTAGGGGGATCCAGACGTCCCAAGGGACAACCGTCGCCCCCACGTGGGGAAGCATCAAAAAACTCTCGACCAGTCCCCGATGAGCTTCGCAAACAGGTCAAACAACTGGTAGCTAAGGAATTGAATCGGGCTAAACCTCACGGAGACCAGGTCCCCTCCTATTCTTATACCTCACCGTTCGACCCCAAGATCTCCTCAGAGCCTATGTCTCGCAACGTGTTTCTGCCTCCCATGGAGAAGTACAATGGGACGACGGACCCCCGAGATCATATAGCCCATTTCATAACCGTAATGATTTCCAAGGATATGCCCGACGCAGCCATGTGCAAATACTTTCCCACTACTCTCTCGGGAAATGCACTCATGTGGTTTAATTCTCTCCTACCGTTGAGTATAAAGACTTTCTCTCAGTTACGTGAGCAATTCGAGTCACACTTTGTGATAAGCAGAGGAGTCAAGAGAAAATCCACCGCCCTGCTATCGTTGCGCCAAGGCAGAGAAGAATCCTTAAGAAATTTTTTGGAAATATTCAAAGAGGAGATGATGAGGGTTCCTTCTTTAGACCACTCAATTGCATTGGCTACGTTATTAACAAGCTTGCGACCCTCTGATATGAAGGTGTCTATCACCAAGAAACCTCCTGCCACCATCTAGAAATTCTACGCTCGATCTGAAAAATACATCGTTGCCAAGGATGCTGAAGCATCCAATCATAGGAGAGATCGGGCCACTCGCAAGGAGCGGAACCCATCACCTCGGAGGTCTCCACCCAGAGAAAACCGGACGAAACCCCTCCTCCGAGGAGATACAATAATTACACCCCGCTAAGTGAAACCCCGGGCCGGGTCTTAGCCCTTATTAGGGACCGTCCATATATCTGATGGCCCCCACGATCAACTGAGGACGATCCTAATAAAGACAGAACGAAGTACTATCACTTCCATCATGACCATGGCCATACAACTGATGATTTCAAGAGGCCAAAGGACGAATTGGAATTCTTGGTGCGCGAAGGAAGACTGTGGGAGTTCGTCGCCAGGAGAGAAAGAGGTCTTCCTGCTGGCCATCAGTGTGAACCGCAGCATCGTAATCAAGAAGAAGAACGTCAAGTTGCTTGACCCCCGGCGAACCGAAGGGATCGGGTGATTCTCCAAGTCCACGATAAGCTGACAGGGAACGAGGCCAGGCGCCTAAGCATGCCGATCTTCTACTATCCAAAGACAATTCCCCCCATGCCGCAAGAAATCCTAGTAGCAAGCGCCAACAAGCAATATGGAGAAAAAAGGCCAGTCATCGGTTTTACTGACGAAGACCTCAAGGGGATCGACCCGAATCGGCACGATCACCTTGTGATAACTGCCAAAATCGGACAATTTAAGGTTCGGAGGATCTTTGTTGACCAAGGAGCTGGCTACAATCTTCTGTATTGAGACGCTTTTGGCAGAATGGGATTTACTCCCACAGATCTTCAGCCCAAGTCCGGTAAAGGGACTCTCGGGTGAGTGGATATATCCCGATGGTATTATTTCTCTCCCAATCACCCTTGGAACACCTCCTAATCATGCGACAACTCCTATCATGTTTAACGTGGTAAGTCTCCCTTCGCTCTACAATGCCATCCTGGGCAGGTCAGGACTGAACATCTTGGAAGTTCTGCCTAGCACCAAACATATGAAGATTAAGTTCAGGACATCATCGGGGATCGGAACTCTATCCTGTGAACCGGAGCCTTCTACTTCTGCTCCCAAATAATCGTCGGATTTTTATCACGAGCATTTTTTCCAAGCTGCGGGAGCATTTCTCACGTTCTTGAGATTACTTACTGACATACCTCTCACATCTCCATGTCGTAATCCCATTGCTAGGAGGGTCTCAGTCGCCCAGGATCAATCGATCAAACACGTCGTCAATAGGGGATGTAACTCCCCGGACAGATGGACGCGGCCCACGAATCTTTCCATTGCTATAAGAGTCTCAGTTGCCCAAGATCAATCGATCAAACGCGTCGTCAATAGCGGATGTAACTCCTCGGACGGGTGGATGCAGCCCACGAATCTTTCCATTGCTAGGAGGGCCCCAGTCGCCCAAAATCAATCGATCAAACGCGTCGTCAATAGAGGATGTAACTCCCCGGACGGGTGGACGCGGCCCACGAATCTTTCCATTGCTAGGAGGGTCCCTGTCGCCCAGGATCAATCGATCAAATGCGTCGTCAATAGGGGATGTAACTCTCCAGAAGGGTGGACGCGGCCCACGAATCTTTCCATTGCTAGGAGGGCCTCAGTCGCCCAGAATCAATCGATCAAATGCGTCGTCAATAGGGGATGTAACTCGCTGGATGGGTGGACGCGGCCCACGAATCTTTCCATTGCTAGGAGGGCCTTAGTCGCATAGGATCAATCGATCAAATGTATCGTTAATAGGGGATGTAACTCCCCGGACGAGTGGACGCGGACCACGAATCTTTCCATTGCTAGGAGAGCCTTAGTCGCCCAGGATCAATCAATCAAACGCGTCATCAATAGGGAATGTAACTTCCCAGATGGGTGGACGCAGCCCACGAATCTTTCCATTGCTAGAAGTGCCTCAATCGCCCAGGATCAATCGATCAAACGCGTCGTCAATAGGGGATGTAGCTCCCCGGACGGGTAGACGCGGCCCACGAATCTTTCCATTGCTAGGAGGGTCTTAGTCGTCCAGGATCAATCGATAAAACGCGTCGTCAATTGGGGATGTAACTCTTTAGATGGGTGGACGCAGCCCACGAATCTTTCCATTGCTAGGAGAGCCTCAGTCACCCAGGATCAATCGATCAAACGCGTCGTCAATAGAAGATGTAACTCCCCGGACGGGTGGACGTGACCCACGAATCTTTCCATTGTTAGGAGGGCCTCAGTCGCCCAGGATCAATTGATCAAACGAGTTGTCAATAGGGGATGTAACTCCTCGGACGGGTGGATGCGGCCCACGACTTGAAATCTTCCTATCATGAGAAAAGCCTCGGTCACCCAAGATCCATTGTTCGCACACGTTGTCAATGGGGGATGCAACTCCCCGGACGGATGGGTGCGACTTGCGACTCAAGAATTTCATATTGTTCGAGGGACCTTAGTCGCCCAATATCCGCTGTTCATTTGAGTTGAGAAATAGAGCTCCTCGAATGAGTCTATGATATCCGGATCAGCGGTTCGACCCATCTATTTGATGTTTTCCTGATCGTCCAACTTATTAGCCTAGTATTTTCTCTCGACTAGTTATTTCGGTATTCGCCAAGTCATTTGAGAACGTTTTCTATCACTCGGGGGGGCCCAGTCGCCCAGGATCCATCGCCCGCTAGAAGGGCGGACGCAGCCCAGCAATTCAAAGATGCCCTATCATTCGAAAGGTCTCGACCACTCTGCCCTTGCTACTCCTATACTTTTCTGAAGAATGATACTACTTTTCGAGCCCACGAACACAATCATGAGAAAGGGAGAAGATAATTACTATCGGGAAGAATATGAGGAATTTTCAGAAATCGCTTAATACAAAAAACCTCGGGCCAAGGTTATACAATTATGCCTCAAGTGTCAACCTCCTCTTCAACCAGAGGTAGAGCCTCACTTAAGCCTACACTATGGATAATCTCTTCGACGCACTTTAATCGCTCAGTTAATCTACGACGAGAATCCGTCTGTACGACAGCTTCCCTTGTGCGAGATTCCTCAAGCTCTGCAATCCTACGTTTCGCCACCCGAAGAGATTCCTCGCGAAGCTAAGCCAATTTCTTATGCATTAGAGCTTCCGACTTCAACCTCTCACACTGCCCTTGGCACTGCATCAACTCCGATCGAAGAGATCTCAATTCCTCTTCTTTCTGGTTAAGTAAGGCACCGGGTACGCTTTCAACGACAGAAGGTTCCCCTCCTCGAAGGGAGACTGACTCCTGCGGACGGGACAACTTAGAGAGTCGTCCCTCTAAATGATTTATCACTTGTCTCCCCTACTGTCTCTGAAACCAAGCAAAAGCCATAGTTTGCAAAGGAAACCAAGTTAGCAAGTGACAAAAGAGAAAAAAGAATTCAAAAAATGAAAAGAGAATATTACCATCAAACCTAGGGACTCAAGGGCTCCGCCGACCTGTTCATAAGACATCCTATGAAAGTCAAGCTCACAGTGGTGGAAGTCGAATTGCCCGGTGATGCGTTCTGCTTCCGCCAGATCTATGTAACTATGTTGCATATCTCCAGCACAAACAGCTACGGTTCCACTTGCGCAAAGGCCACACCTCCCATCAAAATATCGAACAGGAATAGAAGATGAAGAGGGCCATTCCTTAGGAACTTTGTGTTTCCCCTTGCGCAAAGGCCAAACCGAAACGGCGGAGGAAGGGCCCGCCATGCTGTCCCTTACAGTTTGAGGAACATCCATCCTCGCCTAGGCACCGAGCAAAGGAAGATCTCCGGCTCCCCCTAACTTGTCCACATCGACGCTTATTCCACCTGACGAATCACCTTCATCTGGGACAACTCCCTCTGCCGGTATAGTCCCCCTCGACTCAGGGCATTTAGGTAAGGCCCCCAGCACACGTGGGGCCGAGAAAGTCCCCAGCACACGTTGAAGGGGCCTTTTGGCACTGTGACGAGTCAACCTATCGACAGTGACATTTTCTAACAAGGCGTTATCAAGATGACTCAAAGAGTCGACTAGTTCAACTCTTGTCCTCTCCAACAGAAGGGGTTTATCAACCTTTTTCTTTTCCCTGAGCAAAAGGCCAGCTAGAGACAACATCTGGTCGTCCAATAAAGATTCAACCCATATACTCCGACCGATGGACTTACAATAACCGCTGACCAAGCGAATAAAGCGACCGTGTTTCGAGGCAGCAGGTGGTTTCAACCCTACATTGGGCACCCCATCAGTCTCAGGAATCCAAGGCATACAAGCCCCGTCTAAGAACTCGACAAAAAAGAACTTTTGCATCTAGTTCTTATCAATAGACTTGTTGTAGAAGAATCTCCAACAAGATTCGGGCCGAGTCTGTAGCTTGTACCACCATTTAGTAGGCCCGTTACTCCCACACCTCATCAGGATGAAAATTGAAGACAAAATGTCGAAGTCAAAGCGGAGGCGACAAAACCCTAACAAGGAAGCCGCCACGACCACTAAACGCCAGGCGCCGGGTATCAGAAGGGCTGGAAATATGTTCCACTAGCGTATAACTTCAGAAAAAAGGACCTATATATGGTACCTTCAAGCCATACCTGACCGATTGAAAGTATATCGACACACAGCCCTCTGATGGCCTGTTGGCCCTATCAACCTCTGTCGCGGACAACAGGGAATAGTCATCCCCCAACAGCATCTCAGCCTGTACCTTTTGGAGCTCTTGTATTGACATGGTGCTCGAGATATCACCAATACTCGGAAAGACTTGTGTAGTAGACATCTTTATCATCAATGAGGATTCTTTAGCAGGAGAGAGAGAAGAAAAAGGTCGGAAGAAATGAAGAAAGCTATGACGAGACAACTTCTTACAAGACGTGTGACGGATGAAGAAATAGCAGTCGTACTAAAAGACCCCTACGAGGCGTATATAAGACGATTCCAGGAAATTGAGATAGCCAATGTCAGGGGAAAAGGGGCGTCCCTTTTTGAGTCACTCATGCGCTTTTTCTTTCGAGAAGACCATGAGTCGGGGGCAAATGATGGGACGTATTCCAAGACCCAGTCCAAAAGAGTCAACCCCTAGGGGCCCATGAAAAAGGGGTCTGTCGATTAATACCTACCGACCACAACACCAATCTACCGAAGGGCCATAGCTACCCCGATCGATCTACCGAAGGGTCATAGTCATCCCGTGTTAATCTACCGAAGGGTCATAGCCGCCCCGATGAATCTATCGAAGGGCCATAGTCATCAAGGTCTACCGAACGAGACGGGTCTTAGTCACCCCATTAACTGATTGAGACTTATCATGCAGAGTCAGTCATCCCGACCGATCGAATGAGAATCTGTCTCTTAATCAGTAAGTCCCGACAGCCCCTGTCAGTTAGGCCACCAATCGGTGGTAAGTATTCCAAGCGATTCCGAAGGAAGGTCAAGGCTTACTTGACTCGGGTTTCCTATTTCACAACGATAAATCTCAAATCTCCCAGGTAAGGAAAAGACCCTTTTCGAAGAGGAAGGTTTCCCGATATGCAAGGATCGTGATCAACTCGCAATATTAACTTCTGAGATTCCCGGATCAATCTGTTAAGGAAAGTAAGGTAAGAGTTTTTCAACAGCGTACGACTCTCATAGATATAAGAGATCTCAAAACTTTCGACATCAGGTACGCTCTCTACACCTAACACAGGGAGCACATTGATCACAGAGGGAACCACTCTCCCCCTACTCTCAGTATGTTTCTTTCAAACGAAAATCACTTTTTATTGGCTTGAGTGTCGGCTCCCTATCGGAGCACTCTCCAGCGGTTTTTGTAGGTCCATCTATCATCTACGGCCATCATTCGACTCAACAAGGAGCTAATATCTGAGGAGCCAAAACCCACCCCCAGAAGTCAATTGTGAGGTGCAAGGGTCTTTAGCCAAAAAAGGGGGTTTTTGAAGTTGTTCTCAAGTTCATCGCGTGATCATTTCATGCTTGTTCAACGGCAATGGAGGAGCCTTTGGCTGGGCTATTGCTTCTTATTCAGCGTTGATCACAACTGCTTATTGTAGTATCATGAAGAACTTTCTAAAGAAGCTGCATAAAACTTTGAATCAGTCGGGTGATAATGAGGGGTCATCTACCTCTGCGAGCAGTATACTGATCGAGGGTTCTTCTCCGGATAGGCTTTCGTCCTCACGGTCCCATCATGGTTCAGAGCACAAACAATTTTCAGGGTTGTCAAATTGGTTGAATTCAGTGACTAATAGGCATAATAGTCCTCCTTCATCTTCGAATGTCATGAGAGGGGACAGGACCGAACAATATGATGCTGTGAGTAGTAGTGGTGTAGATGCTGTATCGTATGGTGTGAGGCGTGATTGGGTCTTCGAACTCCAGGGACCCTGATATAAAGGAGGAATTTCAGATTGAATGCGAGGGAGGATCCTGAAGCTGTTCAGATTGAAGCAGTTAAGCAGATTAGTTTAGGCTCGTGTCCTCCTGAAAATACTCCTCCAGAAGTTGTGGCCTACTGTTATTGGGTGAGTAATTCACATTTTAAACTTATAATGCCTGGGCAATAATCATTAATCTTGAAATGAACTTGTATCTTTCTTCTTCAGAATGGCCATTACCTTTTGTTCTATTTCCAATTACAAGTGTATTCTGAATCTGTATCTTGGGTATGTGGATGGTTTGTTGCATAAGCATAAGGTTTATTTCAAAATCATTGTCCTTGATGTGTATTGATATTGCCGATCTTAAATGATAAACACAAAGCTCATTTACTTAGGTCTACAAAAAATGTATTGGGAAATATCTTATTTTAATTCTTAACTGAGGTTGGTTTCAGCTTACAAAGTTAGCCTAGGCATACCAGAAGAATATACTATAGAACAAATCTACAAGGCTAGTGTTGCCTGCCGCCAGTTGTGGCGTCATTGGCTCTCTAACTTTGTAATGATGCAGGGGGAAATCAGAAACATATGATTGATGCGAGTTCCTCCTATATTCCAGTTATTGAGAACTAAGATAAGTGTTTAAATGGCTTGTATCATTAGCTTCACACTTCAACCTATGTTGGAGACCATCAAGATTTAGAGGGGCTTATTGTTAAAAGTTTTAAATCCACGGTTCTAAGTGTTCAGAACATATGAGAGATTGGACCCCTGCAATAGCAATTTGGAGAAAACATATCATGTTGCAGATGAGGGTAATGGGAACAAAACTGTTAGGAAATGCAGGAGCTATTTTTGTTTTCTGTGAGTCTGGTCCATAGTTTTAAGTTATTTTTTACTTAACAAACAGATAACATTAATTTTTTTTTCCTTTTGTTAGATTTATTTTACAAATCGGAAGCGTGGAATTTACAGAAATAAATAAGTTGGAATTTTTCGGGGGTACCTCGATATGTGTAGGCCTTAAAAAATCAACCAATCTGCGAATTGCGAAATCCCTCAAATAGATTGCACGGTCGGGATGATCATCACGTAATACGAACCAACACCGCAATACCATGATGCCTCAATCGTAAGTCCGATGAATCACAATGACGGGAAAATTTCCTACTCGAAATTTTCCAATCCCTCAAATGTGTTTTTCTCTCTCGGGCAATACTCTTCTTGCACGCCGTATTCTCATAATATCTTTTATTCATTTGAATTCTCTCAATTCATGTTGGAAAGGTTAATCTCCATCAATCGAGTGTTTTCCAAATTAGAGAGACTTTAGGGGAGATTAAGATAGTGGTTAACCACCCACTATCAACATGCTTGAAATTTAAATTACTTTTACTTTTGAGGTAAAATGCCCCTATGTAGACATATTTACCAACACCTTTTTTCACCGCCGGGGGGGGGGGGGAGGGGATAAAATTGAGATCCTTGATTTGTGTATTTCTTAGAGTACACTTCCTAAAAGGCTAAAGTAACATTTTAGCCTAAT
Organism: Dillenia turbinata; assembly: GCA_037126225.1. Classification (NCBI taxonomy): domain Eukaryota; kingdom Viridiplantae; phylum Streptophyta; class Magnoliopsida; order Dilleniales; family Dilleniaceae; genus Dillenia; species Dillenia turbinata. The sequence goes on along the minus strand of JBAMMX010000016.1, from coordinate 19,402,821 downwards.
AGTTCTTGTTGTACATCTCTGTATGACTGGAACAAAGTGATATCTGTTTTCATGAATATTGATTCTTAATAATTTTATTTCCCTAGCCCCATTTTTCTTTCTCAACTTTGTGTTATAGCATTGGGAATTCTGGTAATGAAGTTGTATTCAGCTTGCATGCTCTTTTTGTGTATTTACCTTTTGGAAATATAAGTTCATACTCTCAGTTTTACTAATTTTCTGTGTCAAGAAGATGCAAAATAGAGCTACAATACTTATTTGTATTGGTGGTACACATATCAAACATGCTAATTGATCTTCTCAGTAGATTCTAGTCTGTTCCTGCTTATTTCTAACCAATCTCATATCATCGGCTTATTCATGCTACAGAATTACAATGCTCTTTAGCTATGATATTGGATGGATTTTATGACCTATATGGGATACTGACCGAGGCCACTTCAGAAGGATGCTTCTCTTGTTGATCTGCAAGGAACACCATTATCTGATAGTGTCAGCTGGGAAGCAATTTTAGTTAACAGAGTGGTTGATTCTAACCTATTAAAACTTGAAGAGAAGGCCCTAGTAATGGCTGTCAAGTTAAGGTCTGACTCTATCATCTTTGCGGAGAAAGAGTTGGTACGATAGCTTGCTTCTTTAGTGGCTGATTACATGGGTCGACCTGTTGGCCATCCAGGAAAAATGTTGTGACAATGGCAAAGTCACAGTCATATTCTAAAGGCAACTCATGGGAGCATGTTGCTACCTTTAGGTTCTTTGACGATTGGTTTAGCTCCTCACCGGGCATTATCGTTCAAGGTACTTTCTCTTCTATTTTACAACCTATGTTTCCAGAATTGAATTGATGATTTTTGAGATTCCGTTTTGTTTTTGTCTTTTGTTTTTCTTTGTATTCTCTCTCTCTCTCTCTCTCTCTTTTGAGATAGAAAAGAGAGCATATAATGAAAACCACAAGATGCTGAAAAGATTATGCAACCTAAAAGACTGAAAATAAATCCCGGACCAAAGCAAAATCGTCAAAAGACGATAAGGATCTTGACATAACAAAAGGACTTAAACCTGACATCAACAAAGAGCCTAACGATTTTCCAATCCCTAAAAAATTCTCCTATTCCCCCGACCCGGTTTGTGGACACAGTGATTGTGAAGAAGGGTTGATCCCCATTTTTTTTTTTAACTTTCTCTGATTTATCTTGTTTATTATTTGTAGTCATTTATTTCATTTATGTTGGCTCATTTGCTAGTTTATTACAAAAAGTTGTTTGATATTGACTGAGGGTAAGATTTTATTGTTGCAATGGCCACAACCTGTCTTCTTGTTATTTACACACAAGTTGGCTTTGCTTTCTTAGTAAAATGGTTGCTAGTTTTTGTTAGTCTTAGTAATTTGGTGTCAAAATGCATTAATCTTATGGGGAACTGGTATGTCAGCTCCGCTGGACCAAGATTTCCTTTCCATAAGGTGATTAGGTGTAACTTGGAGCAGTTGAATGCGTGGAAAACACCTGATCTTTTCATCTCATGTGTCATAAGATACTTGGTTTTACAAGTTTTCTATTGTTTTCTGTTTTAGTTCCTTGCAAATTTGCAGTGTTTCTCCTATTTTGTTTTTGGAAGATTTGCAGTAATGGTGTGCATCAACTTGTATTCTCCTTGTCTGATTTTCTGCATTCATGATGCCCATCAATGGTCTTATGATTCTTGATTATAGAGAGACAGGATATATGATACTGCTTTGTGATGTTCTTGTATACTTGTGTCTGGCTTAGGGTTGGCTAAATAACTGTTGTCTTTAAAAAGAATTTAAAGGATCTCTTGCATATCCACTTTTATTCAATTAATTTATATCCTTATTCCATATCTTTTCTTTTGACAACTTCAACTAAAGATTGCAAATTAGGTTGGCTCTATGTATGGGTATTAGCCACGAGTTGAGCAAGAAGTGTATCTCATAATGCCTTTTAGATGAGTAATGAGTATGCTTAACGAGATCGGAAAAATTATTGATGAACCAATTTAAAATTTTCAGAATGTAATTGTTCTTCTGGGATATCAGCAATGACATTGTTCTTCCGGGATATCAACAATGGTCCTAAGACGATTCAATGTCATTTTAGACTGAAGAATGATAGGAGAATGTAGACTTCCTATTCTTTAAACTATGTCATTGTCCATTATAGAGGAATAGAGGAGAATGCTTATCATTCTCTTTGTTCTTTATATCAAATGGATAAAGGATCATGATCAGATCCTGTCTGGATGGCCAAATAGGCAGAGCTTGTATGGTTAATGATGAATTACTTGGCAAGTGTTTGTAACTATCGGGTATGAGAACACGACAAATAAAGTAACAAAAGTTTAAGCGCCTAAGATTTAATCGAAGTGAATGTCATATAAAGCAGAGAAAATGCTTGTATTAGAACAAAAATGGGAGAACTATATATATAAGGTAATGCATCAAGCAGTGTGGGGTTTTTATTTTTTATTTTTTATTTTTGTACTTTTAATTTTTATTGTTATTATATTTTTTTTCCTTAAGAAGGTGGAATCATTTTGTAGGGATTATGAGGTGATACTGTTGTAGAGATTTATCAGAAGGTAAAATATCAAGATAAAGAGAAATATTCATTGTAGTGATCATAAATGACATTAACTCGTAACAGATAGAGGCCTTTTTAGAAATACTGAACAACGAAGATGAAAATGCTGTTTCGAAGTAGGAAATTTTTGATGACTTCTATTATAGACCTTGATGACATGATTTAGAATTTTAGATGTAATCACTAAATATTAATCTAATGCTCGTATAATATACACATAATTTTGTATTAAAAATTAACATTTATAATGAATCAATATAAGGTATCAACTTGAAAGTTCACTAAGTTTTCGATAATTATCTATGATCTAAATGTTAGATTATTATAAATTTATTTTATCATAACAAAAATTCAATAAGTTTTAAATAAAAATTATTCAAATTTTAGCGATCTAAAACCTCTTACTCAAATACACAAGTTATTTAAATTATGTGATATAAAAACACATTTTTTCATATGCATACATAACCATATAAGCATGTATTTCTATCAAACTGTTAAAACCATGCATATAAAAAATATTCTCAATTCATGGTTTAAAATAGAAACTTTACATGTAATGCTCACAAGTTTCTATAAATATGATTACAGCGTATAATTAGTTATCTTTCACATGAAATAATGTAAATGAAAATATCTGTTCTCAAGATATATACATACGAGATAGCATGGTGATTATTTCTGTTGAAAGTATATTGATAGGAGTGAATCTTCTTATGACACGTGGATTAGAACTGTTTATCTTAAAGGATAATAATATTTTGATCGATATAATAATTTGGAAAAAGAAAACATAATCAAAATATTTGGAAAAGAATAAAAATATTTAGAAAACAAGAGAATTCAATTCTATTATTGATCTCGAAGTCACTGATATTAATCACTTCTGTGCAATTTTTATTTTTTTTTAGTGTAAGTCATGGGGAGTCATTAGAGGGAAAATTAAAAATATTATAATAAAGTATGGTATTGGAAATGTTAGATTTTTTCGTGACTCAACACGCAGCGGAAGCATCAAATTAATTTTTGGAATCGTAAAAGTTTAGGGTTCGCGATATACCTCAACCGGTGATGTAAAAATCGTCGGAACCGCGAACTCCCAATATGAATATCTCGTAGTCGGGATGATAGTCACGTAATCGAACTATCACTGCAATATCACAACGAACCAACCCTTAACCCGGTGATTTAACGTTGATCGGAAAATCCTCTGAATAATTATTCTACTCAACAATTATTCTAACTCTAAAAAAAAAAATGGTATAAGTCTATTTTTTTCTCTCAGAGTGAAGTACGTTGGTTTTTTCAAGAATGTTCAACCCACACACCCTTTCACACACTCACAAAAGTTTTAACTCCCGTAGGAGTCATGTAGAGAGAAAATAGGGGAGAGTGGGTAATGGGTAACTACCCATTGCCCATTAGAATTTCAAATTTATTTACTATGGTAAAAATATATTAAATGGCCCCACGTGGGCACATCTAATATCTCTCACTTGCACACGGGGGCGTTTTACTTCCGTCATTAGATCACAACTCATGCAATCTACTATATCACCCTACAAGGTTTTCATACAGGGTTGGTCGTCGTGCGACTAACGAGTACACCTGCAAACAAAGACTTCTCGATACACCTGTTAGGATGATCGAGTAGTCACCGTTAGTATCAAAAGAAAAACTCGCAGTACCCCAGATCCAAGACAGATTGCATCTATCGAGCTACTTTCCTCATCGAAAGTAATCCCCAGATATCGCTCGACTATGTATTCACTATTATGTTTAAATCCCTACATGGACGAACATAAAAGACCGGTCGGTGAATACAAAACAGTGATGCAGTGTCAATTGGTCTTCCTTTCCCAAACTTGAATCTATTGGTCTCAACTCAGCTGCTTTCCTAGACCTGTCCCTCAGACCTCAATTTATCTTCCGGGCCATCGGTAAACAGACTAAAGTAGCATACACTGAATCAAAACCTCAAGAAACAGTCGAAAGTAATAAGGGCACAAGAGATTCCACCCAATGGATCTCGGGTCTCACACAGTGGGGTTCGGGGATAAATTTCAATTTAATGTCTCAAGTAATATAGCTCCCACTATCCCAAGTCGTCTTTTCACACGTGGTATGAAACACGTGCCACAGTGTTATTCCCTCATCTCTCAAAAAGGGCATATGTCAGATTTATCTAACACTGTGCAGGTATAGGGACTCAGTCTATACATAAGACTTTACCCAGAGATCTCAGAGACTATCACAAAACGCAGGTGATATCTGATATCTCAAACCTGGCTACTCACAGGCTACATGGATGTGGGTACGTCCATGTCGGTCATATCGCATATGACCTCATCCTGAACACGTATCAGGGCGACTTATGTTCTAGTAGGGCCACTCTCAAAGCCTCTTACAGCTAGAAGCCGTCTCATCCCCGCTCACTCAGAGCTGGAGGTGGTCACTCGTGTAAGAGAGTCGACCTCGCCTGCCTGACATATCTATTATCACATCACAAAATATATATATGACAATGAAAGCAAGTACATTAAATGAAAATATAACACAAAAGTGACTGAAAATGCACTATAATCATATATATAGAAAATCAATAAGCATCAATGTCATCAATAAATACAAACTGAGAAATGTCAGAAAATACTCAAACCCAATGACTCTCTATGCCCTAGAAAGGAGTCTCTAGTAATGGGTTTGGTGAAGGGGTCAGCCACCATGCTGTGTGTCGAAATGTACTGGACGGTCACTTCACCCTTCTCGATGATGTCTCTAACATAATGGTATCTGGTGTCAATATGTTTGGTCCTACTATGAAACTTAGGGTCTCGGGTGTAAGCGATAGCGGCCTGATTATCACAGTAAATCATGACTGGCCTCCCACTATCCACTACAATCCCTAAGTCATCAAGTAGTCTACGGAGCCAAACACTCTCCTGAACTGCAACTAAGCATGCCACGAACTCAGCCTCTATCGTAGATAGAGCAACACGGGTTTGCTTTTTACTGCTCCAAGAGATGGCCCCGCCATTGAGCAAGAAAGCAAAACCTGATGTTGATTTGCGCTTATCCAAATCGCCTCCCCAGTCGGCGTCTGAATAGCCCACAAGGCGCAAATCACCTCCCCCGTAACTCAAGGAGAAGTTTGCAATTCCCTTTAGATATCGGAAAATCCTTTTCACTGCTCTCCAGTGACCCCTTCCAGGATTTGCCTGATATCTGTTCACCAAACCAACTGCACAACAAATGTCCGGTCTAGTACACAACATTGCGTACATTAAACTTCCCACTGCACTGGAGTAAGGTACTTTACGCATTTCCCTTACTTCTTCCTGAGTTTTCGGACACATTTTCAGGCTCAGGCCTTCACCTTTGGCGATCGGAGTATCTATGGGATTACAATCACTCATCCCAAAACGCTCGAGAATTTTCTTAATGTAGGTCTCTTGTGAAAGAGCTAACATTTTTCTCGAGTGATCCCTCTGGATCTGAACTCCGAGGATGAACTCAGCTTCACCCATGTCTTTCATGTCGAAGCTGGATGACAACCACGCTTTGATGGTCATTAAATACTGAATGTCGTTCCCAGCCAACATTATGTCATCCACATACAACGACAGGATCACAAAAGAGTTATCTGACCGAATTAGATAGACACAATGATCCTCATCGACCATCGTAAAACCGTAAGATATCACCTCCTCATGAAATCTTAGGTACCACCGCCTGGATGATTGCTTCAGGCCGTATATCGACTTCCGAAGTCGACAGATCTTGTTCTCCTGACCTACTAGAACGAACCCGGGGGGCTGTTCCATGTAGATCTCCTCATCCAGGCTCCCGTTAAGGAAGGCGGTCTTAACGTCCATCTGGTGTAACTCTAGATCCAGACTAGCAACAATCGCCAAAAGTAGACGGATCGAAGTAAACTTGACTACTGGGTAGAAAGTCTCCTCATAGTCAATGCCCTTAGTCTGCGTGTAACCCTTGGCTACCAGACGGGCTTTGTACCTCTCAATCGATCCGTCGGCCTTTCTTTTAATTTTGAGACCTCACTTGTTCCCAATTGCCTTTCTATCCTCAGGAAAGTCAACTAGTTCCCAGACTTCGTTGACTCTCATTGATTCCATTTCCTCATGCAAGGCCTGTAACCAATGGTCCTTTGCCGAACCCTCGAGAGCCTCCTGTATAGTTCTCGGCTCTTCGTCATCCTCGGGAGTCACGATAAGGATCTCATCCTCAATCGGGAAACGACGTCGAGGCATATGTCCTCGAGTACTCCTACGAGGAGAGAGAGCCTCCACACCTTCAGATAGACCGCTCCCACTAGGACCAAGATCCGTAATCGGCTCTTGAGTCCCGCCACTGGGATAGGCTGAGCCGCTGGCTCATCCATCTCATAGAAGGTGAAGTCTCGATCGATTTCTCCTCTCTTAGGGAAATCACTCTCGAGAAAAGTGACATCACGAGACTCTATCTCAGTGTAGGCCGTCCGTATGTTCTCCTAGGAACACATATCCCTTGGACTGTTCAGAGTATCTAATAAAGATACACTTCTTTCCTCGCGGACCTAACTTGCCGTACTGATGCGAGGAATCATGAACATACGCGGCGCAACCCCATGGCCTCAAGTGGCTAAGGTCAGGCTGTCTCCCTGTCCAAAGCTCGTATGGGGTGCTGACTACGGACTTCGTCGGAACACGGTTAAGGACGTAGGTTGCAGTCAACAACGCATCCCCCCAATGGGAGATAGGTAAGTTGGCCCGCGCCATCATCGACCTCACCATCTCCAACAGAGTCCTATTCCTTCTCTCGGCTACTCCGTTCTGCTGAGGAGTAGCAGGAATAGTCAACTGTCTAGTAATGCCCCTATCGAAACAGAGCTCTTTGAACTGCTCAGACAGATACTCGCGCCCCCGATCGGTTCTGAGAGTTTTCACCCTCATGTCTAACTGATTTTCAACCTCGCTGATAAACCTCCTGAAGCACTCTAGTGCCTCAGACTTGTGCGAGATCAGGTAGACGTAACCGAAACGCGTGTAGTCGTCTATGAACGTAATGAAATACGTTGCTCCGTTTCGGGCTCTCACATTCATGGGTCCGCAAATGTCGGAATGGACCAATTGCAATGGAGTCCCAGCTCTCATTGCTTTCCCAAATGGTTTTCTAGTGGCTTTGCCCGCAAGGCAAAACTCACACACGGGCAACTGGACCTTGGTTAGCGGACCCAACAAGCCACTCGTAGCTAACCGGGTCATCCTCTCTTGCCCTATATGGCCAAGCCTACTATGCCATACATTCACATCATCCACTGCACTATCAGATGCAAAAGCAATAGTAGAAGAATAATAAATCTCATGAAATGAAATCATATCCAGTACATAAAGTCCCTCATGGACCAAACCGGAACAAATCAAAGAACTGTCATATGAAATGGAAACTCTAGAGTTTTCCAAAAGCACAGAATATCCTAACAAATCCAAACACCGGACAGATACTAGATTCCGCCTAATCTCAGGGCACACAAAACGTCATGAAGATATAAGACTTGGTCACTTTGCAGCAACAGCTTGCAAGTGCCAATCCCTTTCACTTCAATAAATGCTCAATTCCCCACGTACAGCCTCCTTGCCTGGGGACTCAAACGGCGGAACTCTACATACGCACTCCTGTCACGAGCTACATGGTCCGTGGCTCCTGAGTTTACAATCCACAAAGGAGAAGAGTTAGCGAGCATCACACTAGATGACACGCAACTCAAACCATGTAAAGAAGAAGGACTTACCTTTCGCTCGCCACACTCGCGTGCGAAATGCCTAGTCTTGCCACACACGTAGCATTGGACCTTGCTCTTATCGAGCTCATTCTTCTTGCGTTTCTGTCCTCTGTCATCGATCCTAGTAGATTGCTTCTTCTTGCCTTGGCCCTTGGCCTTCTTCTTATGCTTGCGCCACTTGCGCTTTACTCATCGGGAGCCCTTACTCGACTCCGCAATATTAGCATGAGCATAAGAAGACCTAGCCACCTCCTGACGCTCCTCCTCGAGCTCATAATGCCTACTCACGTCCATGAAAGAACGAATACTCTCAGTGTGCGTGAGATAGGTCTTAACCACATCCCAGGAGTCAGGCAAAGACTGGATCACACCCAGTACTTGAAGCTCATCAGACATCGGCTCCCCCATACTCTTCAGAGAGGCGATCATACTCGACATATGCATTAAATGCTGCTTCATAGTATGATCGTGCCTCTTCTTGTAAGTGATGAATTTATAAGTCAACATCCTCAACTTAGGAGCTGACGGGGCGCCATAGTGCTCTCTCAGAGCATGCCAGATCGACTGTGCAGTAGGATACTGCTCATAGATGGGAATCAGCTCATCGTGCATGCTGCTAAGAAGGATCACCCTCGCTTGGCCATCCTTCTTTTTCCAAGCACGATACACCTCCTGATCCCGTCGTGCTTGTGCCGTGGTACCCTCCCCGGGGTCCACCATCTCGTTCTTAAGAACTTCCCCGAGCTCTTGTTCCTCGAAGATAAACTGAACCTTCCGGTGCCAAATATCATAGTTGTCACCATTCAGCTTGTCTCCCTTTACGAGATCTAGAACGACAGTCTTCGTTGCAGCCATGTCTCTGTCACACAGAAAAAAGAGACATTAGTGACATATTGATGCTTAGTTTACAATTTTATGTACCCTACGAATCACCAAAACCAAAATGACTCGAATACAGATCCCAAAACGAGCGTATGAGTCAACGGACACCATACACCACAATCCGTGATTGCATCTCATCATTCGGAATATGATTCAGTACATAAAAACCCACAATTAGTCACTTTTTATCACAAAACCCTCAAAAATCAGAAAATTCCAATTTTAGGACGACCTACGCGCCGCCGGGAGGGTTCACGCGCCGCCAGGCTCATGGCGGCGCGTCTCACACACCCCCACGTGCCGGGAAGGCGCCTGGGCGCGTGTAGGACGCGTTGCGCGTCAGGCACGCGCCTGCACGCGCTCTGTGCGCGTCCGCAGACGCGCCTGACGCGCGGGCGCGCGAGCGACGCGCCTACACGCGCGCGCCCGTGTCCACTGGGCCAGATCCGGACGCAGGTCCAGGTCGGGACCCGGAACCATGTCCGGCCCCCGGTTCGGGTCGGGTATAGAAACCGGGTCGGATCTGACCCACGTCAGACCCGACATCTCACGCTCCTACTCGCGCGTGAGATGCACGCGCCGAGTGCTGTGCATAGACGCGCCTTCTCGCGCATGTACTGCACTCTCCCGCCTTGCTGGCTAACACGCGCCTGCTCGCGCATGTAACGCACGCGCCTTCTTCTTCCTCGCCCGATTTCTGCAACTGCGTTTATTTTCCGACCCCATATCCGAAAATCTCAATTTCCGGTATCAAATACATGTAATATATATATCAAAATGTAGATCTAACAACAACAAACACAGATCTACCATTTTTATGCATCAATTTGACCTAAATCTCACCAAATCTGGGGTTGAAGTGTTCGGTCACTATTCACGGCCGAATGCTTCAACTGGAATTTTCATGGCCTAAACGTGCCCAAAAAATTACGAAAAAACTATTTTCGTGTTCTACGTGAGTTGGGTAACACAGTGGTATAATTGGATTTACGAAACTCATCCGTGATCCGAACCCCAAATTTTATACCCTATATTTTTATACCCAAATTTTATTCCGAAAAATTATTTAAAAAATTTTCTAACAGGCTCTGATACCAATGTTAGATTTTTTCGTGACTCAACACGCAGCGGAAGCATCAAATTAATTTTCGGAATCGTAAAAGTTTAGGGTTCGCGATATACCTCAACCGGTGATGCAAAAATCGTCGGAACCGCGAACTCCCAATATGAATATTTCGTAGTCGGGATGATAGTCACGTAATCGAACTATCACCGCAATATCACAACGAACCAACCCTTAACCCGGTGATTTAACGTTGATCGGAAAACCCTCTGAATAATTGTTCTACTCAATAATTATTCTAACCCTAAAAAAAATGGTATAAGTCTCTTTTTTTCTCTCAGAGTGAAGTACGTTGGTTTTTTCAAGAATGTTCAACCCACACACCCTTTCACACACTCACAAAAGTTTTAACTCCCGTAGGAGTCATGTAGAGAGAAAATAGGGAAGAGTGGGTAATGGGTAACTACCCATTACCCATTAGAATTTCAAATTTATTTACTATGGTAAAAATATATTAAATGGCCCCACGTGGGCACATCTAATAGGAAAATTGACTATTATAATAAAGTCATGGAAACCTTTTTCTTCATGGGTATGATACAGTAAATCAATCAAATTCACATTCAATGTAAACATATATACATAAGGGTGGGTTGCCACAGATGAAAAGGGTTTAATGCAACATATAGAATGTTTAGTTTAATGGTTATGTGGGTCGTGGACATTATACATAAACCAACTGATTAAAAGCTCTTCATAAGAAAACAATTGGAGCAAAGAAAGCCACAATAGGGAAGGTTCCTAGGAATAATAAAAAGCAAGGAGACGACAAATTTGATTCCTCTCGCCATGGTGCAATCAAACTGACATCAAATCACATGCCACAATTGAGACGAGGGTGATTACATAAACGGCCCAACTAGCACATCTTAGCCACGGTGGCAGGGGAATTGTGATGGCGAGACAGAAGGCCGCGGAGGCAAGCAAAACCCCAACATGTGTCAAAGCGTGTCACTTTTGGGTATTTGCCACTAATGTAAGCAGCAGCCGCAGAAGAAGCAAAAGCCAGAAAATTTGTGAAAAATAGTAAATACACGGTTGGTGGGTGTAAGTGTGCAATTTGATAAAGCTGAGTACCTATCTGGATGGCCGAGGCTAGACAAAATGTAACGATTCTAGCTGCCCATTTCAAATTTGGTTCAAACTGAAACTCTGCCACCACCTCTTCCGCCACTCCGCCGCCACCTCCATATCCGCCTCAGCTGAGATATTTGTGCTTTTAGTCACATTTCACTTTTTGGGTAATTCGTACACTTTGTAAGGGCACTAGGTTCGGACTTCCACATAGAAAACGACCTGGCACTAGTTTCGGAATTCCACAAAGAAAACGATCTCTACTTCCAGGAAGAAAGGGGGAATGTCTAATAGTCAAGTAAGCTGAAATACCCTGCAAAAATAGAAAGGTACCGATGGACCAATCATCTTCGAGTCAACAAAATTAAGGATCCACACGCACGGGTCGGCGAGTCAAAACATCACATTCATGTTCTAAACTGTTGGCAAAATATGTCAATAAGGGACTTTTACCGCAAGATTTAATTTAAATTTAAATTAACGGTAACGGGTGGTTAACCCATTATACTCATCTGCCCTTTAGATCTCCCACTCTCTCCCTATATGAAGGATGAATCCTCAATTTGAGTTTGAATGAAACATTCTCTACAAAAAATACAACCAACCTGTGGAGGTTGATTTTGAGAGAAACAGATAGATTTAATTTCAAGTGTGAAAAATAATTAAGGGAATTGAGAAAATTTTGAATAGAAATTTTTTTTTTCCACCATTTGCAATTCATCGGATTTAGGTTTGTAGTGTCGTGGCATAGTATAGTGATTCGATTTTGTGATCATTATCCCAATCGTGTGTTTTGTTTGAGGGATTTCGTGGTTCATAGATTTTTTGGAGACCAACACATCGAGATATTTATCTCAAAATTTCGATCTATGTATTTTCGTGATTTTTCACACTTCGGCAATGTATGAGAATAAATCTAACATTGATACCAGAACATGTTTAGATCTATAAAAAAAAAAATTTGGAATTTTTGGGATAAAAAATTGTGTAGGGTAAAATTTAATGTCTGGATCACAAATGAGTTTCATGAATCCGATGGTTCCACAAGATTACCCATGACCCAAGTGTCATGAATATGATTGTTATTTAATATTTGCAGCATGTTTAGGTCATGAAACTATAGGTCGAAGATCTCATTCATAAATAGTGACCGAACACATTAAGCTTAGATTTGTCGAGTTTAAGAACGATTTAATCTGTAAAAATGGTCTATAAATGTTCATCGTATTCTGATCTACAATTTTGATACATTAATTGTGTGATTATACTACTAGAATGTGAATTTCTCCAACAGCCGCAAAGGGACACGATGGGGATGTTTAAATCGCTGAGTTTAGGGCTTAAATTTTCCAATAAATCGAGTTTAGGATGATTTTGAAATTCAAATTACAATTCTCGGACGAAATCAACACCCAAAAAGGCTAACAAATGGGTTTTCTAATGGCCAAGTCAAGACGACCCAGTTGCAGATCCGTCGGGCGAGGAAGAACTAACCCAGAGCTAGACCCACGAGCATGTGAACAACACGTGTGCAAAGGCACACAAAGGGAGTAGATGTTGGCACATGAAACTCATGTGCTCAGAGGTGCTTGAGAGACCAAGACGGGTGTCCTGGTCGTTCTTACTAGATCCATGTTCGGACTCGTGTTCTGACCCTGGACACAGGTTGCATGTGTGTAGGTATGTGGCCGATGCGCTCCACATCCAACATGTGTACCAGCACGCAGCCAATGCGTGTAGGTGCGTGGATTGTCGCCACCGGTGCGTAACGGCATGTGGGACTCAGGCAGCGTGTTAGGCTGCTCTAGACTTGATTTTTCTATTTCTTTGAGAGTCCTATATCACTTATTGTGACTTTTTGTATGCTTTTGTGTGCCAAATCCAAGCACGGGTAGTAAGATGTAACTCCGGGTTGTGGTGGATGAGTCCGTGGATCCATTTATTCGCTTTTGGGTTTACATTTGAACTATTTCATATTTGATGATTCGAAGGATACATAAAATATGAGAATAAATATCAATAAGTCACTAACATCTCTCTTTTTGTGTATTAGAGACTCTTGAGTACTTAAAAAACTATCGTACTAGATATTTGTAAGGGGATAAATTGAATGGTAATAACTACAACATTTGGCGCCGGAAGATTCGATTTGTTCTCGAGAAATAGGATTTTTTTTGAAATTCTGATGCACGAGATGGCGAACATCGGGGAGGGTACCACACTTTAGGCTAGGCAAGACCAGGAGGCCTATTACGTGTGGAAGAAGGGTAGCAATATTTGGGCAAGCCTAATTATGCATGATGACATGATCTCTGTCTATGAGCAGTATTCTACAGTTATGTCGGTTTGGATTGCCCTAAAAGAGTATTATGGTACTCTTTTGCTCTTTTAGCTCATAAAGTGAGGATACTGACTTATAAGTTTATCACTTATAAGAAAATGGTTGATCATACGATGAAGTAATATTTGATACAAATGTCGAGCATAATCACCAAACTAAGAAATATAGATGAGCCCATTTCAGATGAGTTTCAGGTACTATGTGTGATTTAGTCATTACCTAATTCATAAGATATCATGAAGACCTATCTCATACATGGTGAGAGTATTCGTACTTTCCGTGATGTGAGCAGGCACTATAAACTCAAGGAGGAGAGTTTGGAGGCGAGTAGGTTGCACTCAGGTCATGTTTATGCAGTGCAGTCGAGTAAGGGCTCCTGTGGCATCAAATGTAGATGGAAGAAGTATAAGAAGAAAACCTGAGGTCCAAACAAGAAGAAGCCATCTGAGAAATCTAACAGCAGAGTACAAAAGTGTAGGAAGAAGCAGTTGGATAAAACCAAAATTAAGTGCTACGTATGTGACAAATTTAGTCATTTCACTCGTAAGTGTGATGAACGGAATATATGCTTTTTTTCTTTACATGGTTTGAAATTGTCTCCTCTACTATGATACTCATTGATTCTTTTCCTTTGTGGATTGTAAACTCAGGAACCACCGATCATGCAGCTCGAGATAGGAGCGCATACGAGGAGTTTTGTCGAATGAGTCCTCAGGCTAGGAGGATTTACATGGAAAATAGGGCATTTGTCATCGTTAGAAGTATTGGCATTTACAAATTGGAGTTGCAAAGTGGCCAAATTCTGTTCTACATGACATTCTTTATCTTGTAATATTCAACGGAACCTGATTTCTATACTTTGTTTAGATCGCCAGGATATGCATTGTCATTTGGAAACTCTTTGTTTCTATTTACTACGATAGTTCTTTAATTTGTTCTAATCTTGTCCACGATGAACTATATGCACCGGATGTTATTTCTTTTAATGATATATTTTTTTTTATTCTTCTTTGTCTTCACATCTGATAGCATTGATGATGATGTGAATATATGGTATCGTAGACTTGGACACATAGAGCAAGGAAGGATGAACCAGTTAGCAACAAGTGGTCTGTTGAGTTTGCTAACCAGGATTAAGTTACCCGTATGTGAGTTTTGCCTAACTAACAAATTATAAGAAAATTATTTGACAAGACAATAAGAGTTGGGACTCCATTGCAATTGGTTCACTTCGATATTTGTGACCCTATGAACATGAAAGCAAAAAATGAAGGTGTGTATTTTATTATATTTATAGACAATTATACACGTTTCGGTTATGTTTATCTAATCTCACACAATTTTGAGGCATTGGAATACTTCAGAGGATTTATTAGTAAGGTTGTGAATCAGTTAGACTTGAGAGTAAAGACTCTTTGAACTGAACGGAAGTACGAATATTTGTCTGAACAATTTAAAGAGTTCTATTTTAAAAAGGGTATTACAAGACAGTTGATTATTCTTACTACTTCTCAGCAAAATGGAGTAGCCGATAAAAAAAATCAGATTTTGCTATAGATGGTAAGGTCTATGATGACGCAGACAAATTTATCCATCTCCCACTAGGGAGATGCATTATTGACTGCAATCTATGTCCTCAATTATGTTCTATCAAAGTTCGTAGTCAATATTATACACGAATTTTGGACAGAGAGGCAGTCTAATCTCAGCCACTTAAAACCATAAAGATGTGCTGCATATGTTTATGATTACTTGCATCCACACAGCAAGTTAGACCCGTGAGAAAAGAAGTGTATCTTTATCAGATACTCAAAACACTCCAAATGGCATGTTTCCTTAGGTGAGCATATAGATGACATTATTACTAAGATTGAGTCTTGTAATACCGTATTCTTTGAGAATGATTTCCCTAAAAGAGGTAAAATCGATTGGGACTTTACTTTCTATGAGTTGGATGAATCTAGTGACTCAGTTGAATGATCCATCTAAAGGTGAAGGGGTTCCCGATTAAGGGTGAGACCCTCATTGTGACTCCTAAGAATAATGAGAAGCCTAAAACAGTCAAGGGGGCTCTTGAGAGTCATGCGTAAGACAACTAGTTGAAGGCCATGGAAAAAGAGTTAGAGTCTATGAAAATTAATAGGGTCTGAAACTTAGTTGATTTGTTTGAGAGCAAAAAGGCCATTGGGAACAAGTAAGCTCTCAAGATCAAGAGAAAGACTGATAGATCAATAGAGAGGTATAAGGTCCATCAGGTAGTTAAGGGATACACTCAGACTAAGGGTGTGAACTATGAAAGACTTTCTCCCCAATAGTTAAATTTACCTCAATTCATTTACTTTTAGCGATTGTCATGGACATTGATCTGAAATTACAGTGGATGGACGTTAAGACTGCCTTTCTGAATAGAAGTTTGGATAAGGAGATATATATGGAGTAGCTATTTGACTTTGTTCTAGTAGGTTAAGAGGATAAGATCTGTCGATTTCGGAGGTCTTTATATGGCTTTAAGCAATCATCCAGGTAGTGGTACTTTAGATACGAGGAGGTGATACCTTATGATTTCATGATAATCGAGGAGAATCATTATATTTAGCTAATACGTTCCACTGACTCTTTTGTGATAATGTCTTTGTTTGTGAATGACATTCTCTTGATTGTGAATAACAGAGAATATCTGATGATCATTAAAATATGGTTACTATCCAGTTTTGATATGAAGGACATGGATGAGTTTCAGTTCATTCTTAGAGTTAGGATCTAGAAGGATCGCTTGAGATTGGTGTTGATTCTTTTACAAGAGTCCTACATCAGGAAGATTTTTGAACACTTCAGGATTAGTGATTGCAACCCCATAGATGCTCCTATCACTAAAGGTGAAAACCTGAATCTTAACATGTGTCATAAAACTCAAGAAGAAATAAGGGAGATGAGTAAAATCCCTTATAATAGTGCAATAGGCAATTTGATGTATGCAATGTTGTGTACATGATTTGACATTTGTTTTGCAGTCGGTTTGGTGAGTAAGTATCAATGAAATCCTAGAAAAGATCACTGAAAAGCAATGAAAATAATTCTGAGATATTTCAAGGGAATTGCGGATCTCTTCTTATGTTATAGAGGAGGTGATTTGTGTCTCGTTTGATATTTAGATGCTAACTAGGGTGGTAATCTGGATGGATACAAATTGACATCAGGTTTTGCTACTTGCTCAATAACGATATTATATCTTAGAGCAGTAAGAAACTAACCTGCATATCTCACAATGGAGGCTGAGTTTATGGCGTGCTCAGTAGTAGTTCAAGAGAGTGTTTGGCTATGGAGATTCCTAAACAACTTAAGGATTGTGGCAAATAGTAGGAGGCCAATAATAATTTATTGTGACAATCATGTCGTTATTGCCTACATCCGAGATCCTAAGCATCATAGTAATACTAAACACATTGATATCAGATACTGTTTTGTAAGAGACATTATCAAAAAAAGTGAAGTGACAATAAACTATATTGCCACACACAATACGGTGGCTGACCCCTTCATCAAACGTATTATAAGAGATTCCTTTGTAGGATATAGGGAATTATTGGGTTTACGTGTTTTATGACATTTCTCATTATGTACTAGATTGATACTTTGATACTTATTATTATATATGACATACGTGCATTGTTCAGTTATTTGTTTATTGCACTTATTTGTTGTCATTTATTTTGTGACGAAATGTGATAAAAGATATGTCAGAGAGGTGAGGTCGATTCCTTCACACGAATGATTACTTCCAGCTCTAAGTGAGAGGAGAGAAAACGGTTTCTAGGCATAAGAGGCTTTGAGAGTTGCTTCGCTTGAATATAAGTCACTCTGATACATGTTCAAGATGAGGTGATATGTGATATGATCGACATGCATATACCTACATCTATGTTGCCGGTAAGTAGTTGGTTTGAGATCTAAGATATCACTGCTTTTAGTGATATTGTTTCTAAGGTACTCTCTATGAGATCTCTAGATAAAGTTTTATGTATAGATTGAGTCTCATATCTGTACAATGTTAGAAAAATTTAACATATGCCCTTTGAGAGATAGAGAAATAAAACTGTGGTACGTGTTTCATAACGTGATACATGTTCAAAATGAGGTCATATGTGATATGATCGACATTGACATACCTATATCTATGTTACCTGTAAGTAATTGATTTGAGATCCAAAATATCACTGCTTTTAGTGTTATTATCTCTTTTATGTGTAGATTGAGTTCTATATTTGTACAATTTTAGAAAAATTTAACATATGTCTTTTGAGAGATGTGAGAATAAAACTGTGATACATGTTTTATAACGTGTATGGTAAATTGACCATGGGAAAGTAAGAGCTATTTTTTGAGACGATGATATGATCTTGATCCCCGAACCCACTATGTGAAACTCGAGTCCCATTGGATGTGTCCATCAGTACCCTTATTACTTTTGGTTATTTTTTGAAGATTTGGCTCAGTATATACTATTTTAGTATGTTTACTAATAGTCTGAAAGATAATGAGGTTTGCAAGGCAGGTGTAGGAAAATAACTGAATTGAGATGGATAGATTTTAGTCAGGAAAAGGAAGACCAATTGACTTATATTATTGTATTGTATTCACCGATCGATCTGTTATATTTATTTATATTGAGATTCAAACATAATAGTAAATACACAAAATCTCGTGCGCGTGTGTGTATTTTTATTATTGTCATTCATGTCCAGTCCATTCCATATATTTTCTTTGTTATTTTCATTCATGTCCATTCTATCCGACTTTCGCATATGTTTATTTTTGAGCGCATTATTAAAATTGTACCACCCCTTTTTGGCAATCAAGAAGCGAAGAGGATTTGAATTTCAACTTATAATACTTAATAAATTTCAAAACTTCTAATTTTTTATTTTTCATTAAAAAATCGATAGATTTATTACCTTTGAACAAAATATGCACAAACTATAATCATAATTTTTAACATACCAAGAAAAAACCTACTTGTGTAAAAGCAAAACAAGATTTTCCCATTCTAACTTTGTTGAGGGGGAAAAATCTATCCTAAGCCCTCCCCGCCACTGATTGAATGAGTGTTTTTTTAACCATACTATTTGTCATGTTTCAGTGTAAGCCGTATCATGAAAGTTGATCATTTAACTCAACAAATCTCATTGACCTTGAAAGCGAGTTTTTGAACAAGTGGTTTGGAAGACAAACACTAGAAGCAAACACAAATTTGTGTCTTGAAAATTGTCAAAGAAAGCTGCAGAGAGAGGATTCAGGGTCTTGTTTCACATATGAGACATTATCAAATCAATTTTCTCAACTCTCCTAAACCTAATTCATGAGGAAAATTTGATCGAGAAGTGAAAAGAAGAAGAAAATTTTCAACTCTTTTTTTTTTTTTTTTTTTTGCCTTAGGATTCAAGTTTTTCTTTCACCCTACAATTAATTTATGTCTCTTATGTTCTTTTCCAAAAGGTGCTCTCTATGCTAATGATTGATATGATCAAGGTATTTTTTTGAAAATCTTTTAAAAGTCTTACAAATTAATATTGGATCTTAATCTATTTGTATTTTTGTACAAGAAATCTTGGCTTTACATTAACAAATTATAATTTCTTATAAGATGTTTTAAAATCACAATATTCTTAATTATTTTTGAGTTTTAAAAAAAAAAACCCTCTAGAACTCTTAATTATCCAATGTGTCCTCTAATTCAAAATCAAATAAGTTGGGTCACATAGTATTCGAATCGAATTAATTGAATAACCTTAAAAATAAAACCTGGGTACATTAAGCTGAGTGGGGAGAATTACAAATGAACCAAATCATTGTTAAACAAGTGAATCGTTTATTATTATTATTATTATTATTATTATTATTATTATTATTATTATTATTATTATTATTATTATTATTATTATTATTATTATTATTATTATTATTATTATTAAACGAATCAAATCGTTTTTTTTTAAACGAGTCAAATGAACCAAATCGGCTTATGCATTCATGCATGTTTGAACAATTTTTTTTTTCTTTGACAAGCAATCATAGAGCTCCCTCAATCAATAGCATCTGCAACAGCTAAGGGCGAGTTATATCCTATCACCATGGAAGTAACACCAATTGAGTTTTTAAGGCAGAGAAGGGACATATAATATATTTATTTTGATTATAAAATAATTATAATGTAATATGTTAATCTAGTAGTTATATTAAATACATTTATGGAGAAAATATAATTGCAAAGAAATAGATACATTTATGGAGAAAATGTCTGCTAAATTAATTTTTTACAAAAAGAAAATTCAAAAATCATTAAATTTAGAGATAATTTAAAATGGTTTAATTTTCTAGAAAGAAAATTATTGTGTTTAATTTTAGAGAAAGAAAACAAAAACTAATTTTATTTTTTTCGGAAGAGAAAACTTAAAATAAATATATTTAAAGAGAGAATGCGATTTTTTTTTTTGGGATGAGAGAAATTAATTTTTTACTTATAAAGAGAGAGAGAAACTAATTTTAATTTTTGTAGAGAGAAAACTTAGAGAAAATACAAGTTAAGTTTGCTTTTTAAATAATATATTTAGTTTTAGAGATAGAAAAACTAAATGTTGTGTTTTAAAGATATAAAATATGAATTAAATTAACTTTTTTAGAGAGAAAAATTAATGTGTTTAGTATTAGAAGTGTTTAGAGAGAAAAATATATTTAGAAGTGTTTGTAAGGTAGGCAAAAATAATGAAAAATAAAACCAAAATTATGCTGAAAAAAAAAATGGTACACAAAGTATACGAAGGCATTTAATTTTTTCTAAATACCCTCATTTTTATTGAGTAAATAGTCTACTCGATTTGGGGTTTGCATATTTTTCAGAAATGCCAACGGCTAATATGACGAACTCTGGTTCGTCATGTTCTTTTGATTTCGAGAGAGGTAATAGTTATGTTGATATTCTTGTCAAGTTAGAGGCATCGATCTCTCTTGATATTCATCAATTTTACTCTCCTGCTCGTGAGTTATACTATTTTTTAAAAATCTTATACTATTATTTTTGTCTAATTTACTATTATGAGAATATACTAAAAATAGTACTTGGTGTTGGGTAAAACGTTAATGGAGAAAATTTTAGATGGTTAAAGGACAAAAGGGGAAAGAACATAATAAAAATATACTTTTCTCTTCCTTAAATAAAACACATCAGTTTTCTCCTTACAAAAATAATTTAAATTTTTCTTTCTTTTTCTGCATTTAAAAATGTTTATTTTTCTATCTCAAAAGTTTTATTTCGTATCTTTCTCACAAGCTAAACACATTATATTTTTCCTTTTGAACTCATTGATTGTCTAAAACTAAACATATTGGTCCACTTTCCCGGTAAGATTTTATATGTTTTTGATATTATGTGAATTTTTGAAAATATGCATGAAATTTTGTGGATATTTCAATTTTCATATATATATATATATATTCAAGAATTTTTTTTTTGTGTGGATTTTTATAAAAAAAAATTATGAAAAATTTTTATTAAAGTCAACCCTCAGTTTTTATCAAAGTCGAAATCCAGTATTTAAAAAAAAAGGAAGTTTTCCTCAAAGTCGACCTTTAATTTTATTAAAGTCGACATCAAGTGTTTCAAAAAAAATATATTTAGGCAGAAAATAAGAAGATGACAAGTCTTCAAAAGGTTTAAGACTTTTGATATTTTAGAATATTTCATTTCCTTCACTTTTGGGTATTTTTTAATAAAGTTAATTTTTCTTGGGATTTTTGGAACTTTAAAAAAAAAAAAAAAGGAAGGGAGGGGAAAAATGAGCCATTTGGAAGTCAACATTTTTTTTGGGGAAATGAATCTTTACGACTTCCAAAAAAAAAGTAAGCCTTTTTTTAATAATAAATAAGAAAATTGACTTCTTTTCTTTTTGAAAGAAATATTTCAAATCTTATTTTTTCATTACATATCTTTTTTTTTGGAAAATTTCGGTTTTAAAGAGTCTTTTGGAATTTGTTTTCTTTTTTTAAGAAATTTCTGAATTTAAATATTTTTTAAAAAACTTTCAGTTTTAAAGAACATTTGAATTTTAATTTTTTAAAAAAAAATTCAGAATTTGGGAAATAAAAAAAGAAAAAAGGAAACTTCTAGATTTCTACTTTTTCTTTTTTTAAGCTTTGACTTTCTAATTTTAGAATAAAGTTTTTCAAAAAATAAAAATTAAGGAAATTTTTTGTTTTGAAAACAAAAAAAAAAAAGAAATTTTTAGATTTTAATTTTTTTTTAAAGTATAACTTCCCAATTTCAGAAAAGAAATTGCAATTAAGAAATTTTCAGTTTTGGGAAACAAAAAAGAGGAAATTTTTATTTTTTAATTTTTTTTAAAGATTTGATTTCCCAATATCATACGAAAACTTTTCAAATTTCAATAAAATAAAACTTTCCTTTTATTATAATTTCATATCACAAAAAGATCAATATATTTAAAAAAAATAATAAATGAACTTCATGGGTGATTTTGGATCCAAACAGACCCAACCCTAGGTTTAAAAGTATTGAAACTCATTAAACTCAATTAAACTCATTTTTCATCCTTATTATTCTATAATATCCCTTTTATATTCAATAATGGTCTTTTTTTTAGTATATGATAGCATGGTATGTCTAGAAAAATTCTGTCAATAAGACGGAGATAAGTTTAAGGTTAACTGATTCTTAAGCGGTTCTAAATAAACTTACAATCTATCTGGAAACTTTCCTTGTGCCCTTTGCTACAGAACGGGGATTGACCAAAATTTTGATCAGTTATCGACAAAAGGTGGAGATTTTGGTTTTATGCCGACAACGAAAGTATAAGGACGGAAAATAAAGATGAAGGAAGAATATTTGGTAATTTGAGTTTTTATAGACCCAAATTTAAGATTGATAAGATTGAGTTTTAAATAACTCAATTTTCATGAAATTGAGTCCATCAAGATAAAATTGAAAATTTTTTTAATTACGAATATAATTCAAATATGAGTATAATTTTATATATATTTCGAGATAAATTAATTGAAATAACATGTTGTCAAAGTGACTTCTATTTTGAAAATTAATTTATTTTGGGATATAAAAAGTTATGCATACAATTTATGTAAATACAGATCAGTCCAAACGAAAGTTCATACTTGACAGAATTGTATGTACACCTTGTGGTAATAAATGTGTGACAATTATTTGATTTTATATGTAACCAATTCATTAACCTAAAGGAAGATAATTGGTTGACATGTCTTTTATTATCAGCGTTTGATTACTACACTTACGGTATATATCTCGAGATGAATTAATTTAAATAACATGTTACCAAAGTGACTTCTGTCATGAAAATTAATTTATTTTGGATATAAATAGTTATGTGTATGCAATTCATGTGAGTATCGATCGGTCCAAAAGAATGTCCATATTTAACAGAATTGTGTGTATGCATTGTGATAATAAATATGTGATAATTATTCGGTTTTATAAATGACCAATTTATTGGTCCAAAATAAGATAATTGGTTGACATGTTTTTATTGTCAGCATTTGATTACTACGCCAAGATACCACTTTCAAGTTAGTTATTTTGTCCAAAGATGAAATATTAATAGAGTGACCGGTATCTTACGAAGGAGATTACTCATATTTGTATTGATTTGGTTTTAAAGTTCAATGTGAGCATATATGGATTACTATTCTCTGTTTGATGGTTAATATTATTCTCACCAACATTAATTGCCAAGTCGGTTGATTTTTAAATTGAATGGTTCAAATTTTAAGTTTGGATTTAAACCTTGCGTTAAAGACCGATTCTCCCCACCACTTACAGATAAGAGTATCTCTAAAAAGAAGGAAAAAGAAATATGAGAAATGTTGAATCGCATATGTCTAATGATGATAAAGTGGATCATCTCAAAAATATTCAAAGGCACTATATGTAAATTAGTTATGACGACTAAATCTTTTCTTACAAATATTGAGAAATGATCTGTTAAGAATGAAATAGTTACTTATATACTTTTGACAAATCCTATCTCTATACGGTATAATGGCTAAGAACCCTTGACCACTAAGAACAAAAGGAAAGAAAAGAAAAAGAAGTAGAATAAAGATACTGCAGGTACAGTATTACAAAAGAAACAACAAAATACACCGATTGAATAGGGAAATAATGATTGTTTCTTCTGTGGTGCTGAAAGGGTATAAGAAAAAGAGAATGTACTAACTACCACACTTGGCGTGATAAGAAAGGTATATTCCTTAGTTTGGTTTGTTCTGATATTAATTTAACATGGTAATATTATGCACTTGGTGGTCAGATTCTGTTGTTACTATTCACATTAGTGTGCATGTAGGGTTTCCTAAATTGTCGATCATTAATTGATAGTGAAAAATACATCTACGTGGGTAATGACAATGAAGTTTTAATTGTAGTGATAGAAAGATTTAGATTATCATTGAAAACCGATTTCTATTTTGATTTTAATGAACCTTTTGTTGTTCGTCTTTTAGATGGAATTTGATTTTCATTTTTTGTGTTAGACAGATCAGCTTTTACCTATTCTTTCGGAAATGGAAAAGTTGGCTGGTGTCTTAAGTCCAAATAGGTTGATTCTGATTATCTATTAGGATTGATAATCTATATTATTTTGATACTATTATTTCATTTAATGAATTCCTGCAATATAGTATTCAAAGTATACAGTTTAAGTTAATCACTAAGAATTTCTCTCCATTATTACACAAGAGATTGGATAATATGTCACACCCCAACCCTTGGATCTGATCACGTGATAATCATTGTGTGATATAAAAATACGTGCAATCACCAACATGCACCCCAAGATTCCGCAAAGCTATGATACTAACATTTTCAAGTTAAGAAAATCCGGTACATAAAATACTAGAATTCAAAATATTTAAGAAGCAAGTAAATATTTATCATTTCAAAATATAATTTATAAAATATAAATTTAGATTTTTGATAAACATGTATATAAAATATTATACAAAAAGAGTTTAGAAATACCCTTCAATGGATCCGTCTATATGCCTCCAAAAATTTCATAACTAGGATGGAGTAATACTAACAGTTGGTCCTGCACAGTTCTTCTCTTCAGCTAGATCTAGTTACCGATGAGACAGCTTTTATCTCTATACTTTAGCTAAAAAATAGTAAGAAGATGGAGGAGTGAATATTGAAATACCAAGTAAATGGAGTGCAATGGAATGACAGTGTAAGTGAGTGAATGGTGAATATGAAAGTGTCAAACAATAATTTCAAAATATATTTATGTTCGAACAAAATATCAAATAGTCATCCAAACAGTTTACAACAAAAGTCATGATTTTCAGAACACAAATCATCATTTAGTATACACTTTTCCAAATCCAAAGGGTTTGCCTAAAAAATCCTTCCACCAAAAGTTTGACCCGGACCGAAGGTTTTTTTTCCCATTATCATCGGTCATAAAATATCAATCCCAACCTTTGTAACACCGACACTACGGTGTTCGTATATTATTTCCGTTTTTGAATTTAATAAAATGATCCTCAATATATATATGGAAAAATATTTAAATTTTATTGATTTTCGATTTTGGGGTTTTTAATTTAAATTTTTGGTATATTTACAATGTCGTTCCTGCGATTCGTAAAATAAAGTGAGTATCAAAAATATATATATATCTATTTCCTTTATTAATTAAATTATTTATTTACTAATTCAAATGTTTATAAATCTATTTTTATAAAAAATATATATATATATTAATAAATAATAATAATAAAAATAATAATAATAAAAATCCGAATTAGGGCTAAAAGCCCTAATTCTTTTCTCTTCTCTCTCTCTCTCTCCCTCTTTCTCTCTTCGCCTCTTCATCTTCCCGCGGCCATCTCCCCTTGCCGCCACTGCGTCCGCCGCTGCCATCCGCCACGGCCGTCACCACCACCCGCAGCTACCACCACCTCTTTCTCTATCTCTCTCTTTCTCTCTCTCTCGGTTTCTCTCTCTCACTCTCTCCCTTTCGCGATCGCCTTCACCGCGACTTTCACTCTCTTCCTCTCGTGGTTTTCCGCCGCGACTCGGCGCAACCACCGCCACCCGCAACCACTGCGACCCACCACGGGTCGCCACCTATCTTGCACTCACTGTCCCTCAGTCTCCCTGTCTCTCTCCCTACGTGCGCGCCGCGCGCGACAGTTTCTTGCACGCGCGTGACCTGCCACGCACACGCGGCCGCCCGCGGTGAGCCGATGCCCTACGCGAGAGTGACCCCGCGCACGATTTCCCTGCACGCCCGATTGCAGCGCGCGACAGCCCCTACCCCAGCGCGCGACTGCTGTGCTGCTTTGCCCTTGCTCGCTCGCTCGAGCAGTCTGCACTCCTTCGAGAGCCCACTGCAACCCCTTCACTGCATAGGTAAGGGTTGGTCACTCATTAACCCTAAAGTTTAATTCTTTAGGTGATTTAGTCTAACGGGTAGAATTTGTTTCAATTGGAAATACTACAGGTTCCAGAATGAGCTGAATGGCGCACGGAAGGTAGATCTGCGAACGGTGAAAACCCTAGGTGAGGGATTTCTAATTGATTCAGTTAATTGAATGCATTTATGGTGAAATTAGCATAAGGAAGTGTTGTATAGGTTTAGGATGTATGTTAGATTCGATTAGAATACATTGTTTGACATTTTATGTTATTATTTAGGTTAAGAATAGAATTTTATACGAAATTGAGCTATTTCGGATGATAGAATTGAGTTAAATTGATTTAAATGGTTGCACTTAGAGTTTAATTTGACGAATGCATGAAAACAGTCAAAATTTGGGATTTTGAGCTTAAGGATTGATGCGTTGTTTTACATTATAGTTGATGTTGCACATAGGTAAGTCAAATACAATCTCTATATTATGAAAATAGGTTTCAATACCTTTAAAATGAGACATGGTTTGAAGAAATCGGATGAGAATTGAAAAGTGTATGAATTTTCAAAGATTTTTATAATTTATAGGGAATTTATGTATTTAGACGTGTTTTCGATTTTAAACGATTTTAGGTTTGAATTTAACTTGATTTTGATTTAGTTATTTACTTATAAATGGAATGACAATTGATTACATTGAAGTTTATTCATAAATTGGAGAATTAAGGTTTGTATAAACTTAGGGAAAATGATAAACCCTAACAATAATTGGAAATTTGATGATTTTTGTGATAATTTGATTAGGTTGACTTTCTTGGAGATTCGAGGAGTCGATTGGTTTGATTTTGAAATATAGGGAGTGATCACCCTCCCTAGAATGTGAGTGGGACCCTAATCTATTGCATGAAATAGTGAAACCTGATTTTATCTTGTTTTTAAACAAAACATGCTTTGATATGCATTGATTCGACGTGTGATATTAAATCTCAAATCTGTTTTATGACTATTGGAGTGTCGTACTTATGCTTTCTACGATTATGCATCCATATTTGAAATGAAATGAAATTGTGCCATGATTTGAGAAATGGAATGTTTTCTATTCTACCACTGCATCGGTTGATGATTTGAAATGATTTTGATGAAATGTATTAGGCACACAGATTTGAAATGTTTTGATGAACTGTGAGGGCACCGGGATGCCCACTTGTGATGAGATTACTGTGATGATGACATTGATGATTCCGTAGCTACGAAGGACGTTTGTAGAAGCATGAGTTGCCCAGATACACTTCTGCAGGAGGTATCCGCAAACGTCGTGATTGTGATATATATGGGCCCGGTTGAACCAGGTATTGGGGAGGTCCGTCAGAATAGGCGGTCTTGTACCGGGAGTTACTTGTACATGATTGTGATGTTCCGTATGGAGCCAGTTGAACCGAAAGGGGAGGACCGTCAGAATAGGCGGTCTAGCACTGGGAGTTGCTTGTACATGCCAACGTCGGGGTAGAGAGCTACTTTTGAAATACTTTGTATATTAAAACCCCCCATACGCCTGTCCTTGGTCATGGTTGACCCTTGCCAGGATTCTTTCGGCTAGCTCTATGTTATACTTGATTTTTAAATGGATGCATATATGTGTGATATCGTGTGACTGAATAAATGAGTTCATTGTATTGAACATATCATGATTTATTGCGAAACTTGAGTTATTGGTTACGAATGATATTATTTGACACTCCAATTTTCACCTGCACTATTAGTACTTGAGATTATCCCCTCACTCACTGAGTATTCTTCCCCGAGTACTCACCCCTCATCTTTCCCTCCCCAGACAGGAATTTTCGTGCTGGAGTGACACTTCAGAGTATAGAGTTTGGGTGTACTTGGTGTTCAGGAAGGTGAGATTAAGTTTTAAATTGAAAATATGAATTTCGTACTTTATGTCGACCCTGCGTGGTCTTGATATTGAGGTCCGTAGTTGACCGTGTACATAATTTGGGATGACTATATAATTTTTAGACTTTTGTTTGCGAAACTCTCATATTTCACTTGCATTGAGGCATTTGTAAATATTTAAAGTGTTAACTTGGGAATTTGTAATATATTTGTATAAATTTAGGCTCGCTCGATAGAGTGACTGTTCATGCTCTAGTTAGGCATGACAGTAGAGGTCTGTGGCTAGGACTGTTGTTGATTTGTTAGCCTTGCGTTGTCTGGATGTCGGTTGTGAGATTTGGTGGATTGTTTTGGAGAGGCCGGGATGGCCATTGGTTTAATTTACAGGATGATTTTCATTTATACAGGTATATAGGTTTAATTGTACATGGGAGACCTCCGATTTATGGGGAGGTTCTGCCCGATTTTCTGTAGAAATACAGCCGGTATTCAGGGCAACGGGTGGCTGTTCACGATTCCCGATTCGGGGTGTGACAGTTCGGTTGGTATCAGAGCTCTAGGTTGAGAGCTGTATTTGATAAAATAGTTAGAAAATATTCCCAAGTATGATTTAAAGTCCTCAATGCGTATGAGAGTTTCATTACCATTATGAGATCCCAGTACATGGTTTTAGGCATATGAGTTATTCTTTTTAGGGGGTTAGATACGGTGCGTATCTAACCTAGCATATCATTTCCATCGGTTTTTAAACCGGTAACTTTATTCATTTTAGGGTGTTAGTTATTTCGCAACTAACCCTAATCTTTGAATCATATCTGATTTAAGTTCTTTCTTTGAAAGATTTTGATTATTAGACGAGGTACTAGATTTGTATCTGAAACATCTAAAATACTTGAGGATGTTTCCTCGTCGGGTGTACCCTTCTAGCACTCTCTCAGCCGGCTATTATAGTCACGTTTCCATTACCATCATTTGAGGCATTTATGCAGGTGTATGAGTGATACACCTCCCACTGGATTCGAATATCTTGATTCCTAACTCAAATTCTTTTAGGGGGTTAATTACTCCGTAACTAACCCTAATCCTTGATTTCCACTTAATGAAAAGGTACTCTATTTGCATAACTATGCTACCTAGATGTAGTAGGCGCGGTGCACCACTTGAGTCTCTCAGTGTCTGATGCACTTGTGGCACTCGAGACTTCACGAGTACCAGAGGATACTTCCTCTACTCACGCACCTTCACTACTGCCACCCTCAGCACCTCCACCGGTTGTTACAGCTGAGATTCCTCCACCACCACTCGATGCCTTGAGATAGTGGCAGGAGTGGTACAATAGATATGGGGTGCAGATGCCCCCACCTCCACTACAGACTTCAGCGACCGCACCTGCGGCCGTACCTACTCCTACGGCACCGGTTACTCCTCCGGTGGCCGGTCCTTATGTTTTTGCTTCGACCGATGAGATTTCGGTTACTTTGAGGTGCATCCATGAGCTTACTCAGTTGGTGACAGAGTTACGACAGCTCAGATACACAGACTTTTCAGGATCTAGTGATGCCGTAGCGGCGAAGCACTGGATCTATAGGATTCGCAGGATCCTTACTGATGTGGGATTGTCAGAGGAGCTCAGATTGAGAGTTGTTGAGAGACTTCTCAACGGTGATGCCCTCACTTGGTGGGAGGCTAATTGTGACGAGGCTATTGACTCACTGTGGTAGGAGGACTTCTTGAGGGAGTTCGACCGCAGATATTTTACGGAGTCCTAGTAGGACCATAGAGGGTTGAGACCCAGACGAGCCAGAGCTCGAAGTGGGGTAGGACTTCTAACTTTTAAGGAAGCCCCTCTCACTTTACACCAGCAAAGTTTGAATAAGGACCATGTCCCTAGGTGTTTAGAGTACAAGCCCTTAGTGCCTCTAGCTAGTCCATAGCACAGCACCATCCTATTTGCCGCGATTGCGGCTGATGTCATTTTGGAGCTTGCGGAGCTCCCTTTAGATGCTTCTAATATGGGAAGCAAGGACATATTTGTAGCTCTTGTCCTGACCTAGGTTTCAGAGGTCAGGTGTCACAGACAGACATGGGTGGACCATGGACAGGTCAGCAAGGAGCACCTGCACACTCAGTACACACCGCTCCATGGACTGCAGCTGGGAGCAACACTGCACTAGGCCCTTCACTATAGGAGCCGAGGGCACAGGCCCACGTGTATGTTACGACGCAGGAGGACGCACAGGCGAACCTGGATGTTGTTATGGGTAATCCTCCCGCAGACCCCTTAGTGTAGTACTTTAGTTATGTTGTCTCTATGAGATTTTGTATATCATGGTATTGATGTACAGTTTTGACTAGTTAATGCTTCAGAAGCTTAACTAGTTTGATATATATATATATGTTTTCATTTAGTTGCTTCGCATTTCAATATCTTTAATTTTTCCTATTCCTCACATTCAGGGATCATGAGGATATTTGGAATCGATGCCCGTGTTTTTATTGACACTGGTTCAGATTATTCTTACGTGAGAGTATTATTTCGCTCGACCGCATTAGAGAGATTTAGGGAGTAAATGAGGAGCTCCAAGGTGTTCTTGATAGATCTGTAGAGATGATGACAGAGAGTTCCGAGTCCGTGATAACGGACTAGTAGTATATCGATAGCGGGTTTGTACTCTCGCCGATAGTGAATCTTCGTAGAGATATTCTAGAGGAATCTCATTCCTCCATTTACGTTATGTATTTGAGAGGTACAAAAATGTACCTAACTATCCGAGATAGTTATTAGTGGTCTAGAATAAAGAGAGAGTTCGCTTGCTTGATGCCTAGTTTGTTAGCAGATGATGGCCAAGCATCAGTGACCCATAGGCGCTTCGCAGCCTTTTCCTATTTGTTTCGGTAAGGCCTTCTTTCAGTTTCGAGGACGAAACTTGTTTTTAGGGGGTTAGAAAATGTAACACCAACACTACGGTGTTCGTATATTATTTCTGTTTTTGAATTTAATAAAATGATCCTCAATATATATATGGAAAAATATTTAAATTTTATTGATTTTCGATTTTGGGGTTTTTAATTTAAATTTTTGGTATATTTACAATGTCGTTCCTGCGATTCGTAAAATAAAGTGAGTATAAAAAATATATATATATCTATTTCCTTTATTAATTAAATTATTTATTTACTCATTTAAATGTTTATAAATCTATTTTTATAAAAAAATATATATATTAATAAATAATAATAATAATAAATAAATAAAAAATCCGAATTAGGGCTAAAAGCCCTAATTCTTTTCTCTTCTCTCTCTCTCTCTCCCTCTTTCTCTCTCCGCCTCTTCATCTTCCCGCGGCCATCTCCCCTCGCCGCCGCTACGTCCGCCGCTGCCATCCGCCACGGCCGTCACCACCACCCGTAGCTACCACCACCTCTTTCTCTATCTCTCTCTTTCTCTCTCTCTCGGTTTCTCTCTCTCACTCTCTCCCTTTCGCGATCGCCTTCACCGTGACTTTCACTCTCTTCCTCTCGCGGTTCTCCACCGCGACTCGGCGCAACCACCACCACCCGCAGCCACTGCGACCCACCACAGGTCGCCACCTATCTCGCACTCATTGTCCCCCAGTCTCCCTGTCTCTCTCCCTACGCGCGCGTCGCGCGAGACAGTTCCTTGCACGTGCGCGACTGCTCGCGCGCTGACAATCCCTACTCGCGCGTGACCCCGCGTGCGATTTCCCTACACACCCGATTGCAGCGCGCGATAGCCCCAGCCCCAGCGTGCGACTGCTGTGCTGCTTTGCCCTTGCTCACTCGCTCGAGCAGTCTGCACTCCTTTGAGAGCCCACTGCGACCCCTTCACTGCATAGGTAAGGGTTGGTCACTCATTAACCCTAAAGTTTAATTCTTTAGGTGATTTAGTCTAATGGGTAGAATTTGTTTCAATTGGAAATACTACAGGTTCCAGAATGTGCTGAATGGCGCACGGAAGGTAGATCTACGAACGGTGAAAACCCTAGGTGAGGGATTTCTAACTGATTCAGTTAATTGAATGCATTTAGGGTGAAATTAGCATAAAGAAGTGTTGTATAGGTTTAGGATGTATGTTAGATTCGATTAGAATACATTGTTTGACATTTTATGTTATTATTTAGGTTAAGAATAGAATTTTATACGAAATTGAGCTATTTCGGATGATAGAATTGAGTTAAATTGATTTAAATGGTTGCACTTAAAGTTTAATTTGACGAATGCATGAAAATAGTCAAAATTTGGGATTTTGAGCCTAAGGATTGATGCGTTGTTTTACATTATAGTTGATGTTGCATATAGGTAAGTCAAATACAATCTCTACATTATGAAAATAGGTTTCAATACCTTTAAAATGAGACATGGTTTGAAGAGATCGGATGAGAATTGAAAAGTGTATGAATTTTCAAAGATTTTTCTAATTTATAGGGAATTTATGTATTTAGACGTGTTTTCGATTTTGAACGATTTTAGGTTTGAATTTAACTTGATTTTGATTTGGTTATTTACTTATAAATGGAATGATAATTGATTACATTGGAGTTTATTCATAAATTGGAGAATTAAGGTTTGTATAAACTTAGGAAAAATGATAAACCCTAAGAATAATTGAAAATTTGATGATTTTTGTGATAATTTGATTAGGTTGACTTTCTTGGAGATTCGAGGAGTCGATTGGTTTGATTTTGGAATATAGGGAGTGATCACCCTCCCTAGAATGTGAGTGAGACCCTAATCTCTTGCATGAAATAGTGAAACCTGATTTTATCTTGTTTTTAAACAAAACATGCTTTGATATGCATTGATTCGACGTGTGATATTAAATCTCAAATCTGTTTTGTGACTATTGGAGTATCGTACTTATGCTTTCTACGATTATGCATCCATGTTTAAAATGAAATGAAATTGTGCCATAATTTGAGAAATGGAATGTTTTCTATTCTACCATTGCATCGGTTGTTGATTTGAAATGATTTTGATGAAATGTATTTGGCACACAGATTTGGAATGTTTTGATGAACTGTGAGGACACCGGGATGCCCACTTGTGATGAGATTATTGTGATGATGACATTGATGATTCCGTAGCTACGAAGGGCATTTGTAGAGGCATGAGTTGCCCGGATACGCTTCTGCAGGAGGTATCCGCAAACGTCGTGATTGTGATATGTATGGGCCCGGTTGAACCAGGTATTGGGGAGGTCCGTCAGAATAGGCGGTCTAGTACCCGGAGTTGCTTGTACATGATTGTGATGTTCCGTATGGGTTCAGTTGAACCGAAAGGGCAGGACCGTCAGAATAGGCGGTCTAGCACGGGAGTTGCTTGTACGTGCCAACGTCGGGGTAGAGAGCTACTTTTGAAATACTTTGCATATTAAAACCCCCGATGCGCCTATCCTTGGTCATGGTTGACCCATGCCAGGATTCTTTCGACTAGCTCTATGTTATACTTGATTTTTAAATGGATGCATATATGTGTGACATCGTGTGACTGCATAAATGAGTTCATTATATTGAACATATCATGATTTATTGCGAAACTTGACTTATTGTTTACGAATGATATTATTTGACACTCCAATTTTTACCTACACTATTA
The DNA here is from genome assembly GCA_037126225.1 of Dillenia turbinata. Lineage (NCBI taxonomy): Eukaryota > Viridiplantae > Streptophyta > Magnoliopsida > Dilleniales > Dilleniaceae > Dillenia > Dillenia turbinata. The sequence goes on along the minus strand of JBAMMX010000016.1, from coordinate 19,369,049 downwards.
GTACTTGAGATTATCCCCCCTCTCACTGAGTATTTTTTCCCGAGTACTCACCCCTCCTCTTTACCTCCCCAGACAAGAATTTTGGTGCTGGAGCGACACTTCATAGTATAGAGTTTGGGTGTACTTGTTGTTCAGGAAGGTGAGATTAAGTTTTAAATTGAAAATATGAATTTCGTACTTTATGTCGACCCTGCGTGGTCTTGATATTAAGGTCTGTAGTTGACCGTGTACATAATTTGGGATGACTGTATAATTTTTAGACTTTTGTTTGCGAAACTCTCATATTTCACTTGCATTGAGGCATTTGTAAATATTTAAAGTGTTAACTTGGGAATTTGTAATATATTTGTATAAATTTAGGCCCGCTCGGTGTGGCGGCTGTTCATGCTCTAGTTGGGCATGACAGTAGAGGTCTTGTGGCGAGGACTGTTGTTGATTTGTTAGTCTTGCGTTGTCTGGATGTCGGTTGTGAGATTTGGTGGATTGTTTTGGAGAGACCGGGTGGCCATTGGTTTAATTTACAGGATGATTTTCATTTATATAGGTATACAGGTTTAATTGTATATGGGAGACCTCCGATTTATAGGGAGGTTCTGCCCGATTTTCTGTAGAAATACAGCCGACATCCAGGGCAACGGGTGGCTGTTCACGATTCGCGGTTCGGGGCGTGACAACCTTGCGTTAACTCGCAGCCTTTTCGGAGGTGTAGCCGAATAGCCCCGAATGGGACAGAAGAGGTGTCTCTCGGTCCGACCACCTCCCTGCCTAACAACAGCAACAATGCCCTCACCACGTTGCCTCGTCGGCCTACACTGTGTAGGGAATGACTGTAGCCATTTGGCGATTCAGGCTCATACCCAAGCCAATGCATACACCATGGGAGTTCAGGCTCATACCCCAAAACCAATACATAAACCATAGGGGTTCAGACTCATATTTCTAACTTATTTTCCATGCAGTGTACTTTTACTTCAACTTTCCTTGCTCATCGGTAAAATACCACAATCTCAGTAAAATATAACTGCAAGCACTTAAACTTATTTGGGTGACCATCCCATTGACCCAAGGGGACATATTGGGCATTTGTGCGATTTAAGAGTATAAGAGGACCACTAAACAATTATAGAAAATGACCAACCAGGTGCATGACCGATCAGGGGGATTAACAATTTGCAAGCATGACTGACCAGATGAAATGTTATGAAAGGTGGCAAATCAACGTCCAATGCAAGTGGAGAAATGAAAACGTCTAATGAGAGGTGGCAAATGCTAGAAGCTCATGGAAAAATGAAAATGTACCAAACAGTAAAAGCTCTCAATAGTGGAAAGTTGTTCTTGTTTATTGGTTCATCGACAGGAAGAAAATAGAGACCGTAAGTATGTGTGGAATCGATAGATAAATGTGCCGATAAGTTATATTGAATTTTCAATTGCAAGTGGGTTCAAGTCTTCTCAAGTTTAAGTGACGTGAGGAATTGAAAAAGTTGCAAAACAAGCCAAGGAAATGAAATTCACAAATCTCACATTACCAATGGTGTACTTTCACAAGTCTCACATTACTGATGGGTGACAAGATAACTAATAGGAACTTGGGAACTTTATACCAACAAAGAGATAGTGCACTGAGGAGGTTATTGTGATTGCCCCAATACCGAGGGGAATATGGAAATTTGTAGAACATAATTGATATAATGACTCCTTATTTACAAAGTAATAGACAATAACCTATATCGAGAGGTGTATGGGTATACGTGAAAAATGTACCGACAGGGGCAAATCATCAGAATGCACGGATAGATTATGAGTTCCACAGTATACTGACAGACTATCACTTTACAATACACCGATAGTATTTTCATTTGTAAAATAGCAAATGGTCACTCTCGACTACCTACTAGAAAATCAAAATTTGAAGATTGCTTACTGATTACCAAACCTTTGCCAAACAGCTAAATCCTACTAAGTACCGAACACCAAACACTCAAGCAACTAATGACTCTGATGATCGGGAACTTAAAATTTTAAGAATCTATTGACTAAGTGTCTAAAAGATTTCTAGTCAGTCTAAATAGTAAAAATTCACATTTTTATTCAAAATAATTATTCTTCTATATTTTCATAAATATAAAAATTTTAAATAACCCTTTTTGTGTAAACATTACAATCCGGATTTGTTCGGTGTTCAATTCCTACCCCCTAAAAGAAAATTTTGTTCTCAAAATTTCAGTATAAAATCATTCTTCACATAGCTGGAGGTTTTGTTAACTCATAACTACTTTAGACTTCCAAGTCATTTCTCCTGTATAGTTATTCTTGCACCTTAACAATTTGAATTTGTTTATTTTTCAAGTTCTTCACTTACTAGCCTTCGATGACTATTAGTCAAACTCCAAAATTTAAATTTTTCTTCAATTCAATTGGAGACTCCAAGGATCAAACTATCTCAATTTTATATCTCATGTGGTGTAAGATTTCCCAAGTTCCCAAAATTTTCCTATAATACCAAGTGCTCTGGAATGGCAAAATATGTTCAAACCATTAGCTAGAAAATAAAATCTTTTTAATTATTCAATCACTTCTCTTATTTGTTTCCTAAAATATCCCCAATTGGTTGCCAACTAATTGGATTTATTAAAGAAAATAATTACCTGGAATGAATAACTATTATAATTTGGGTATTTTGCTAGTCCTTGTTATTTCGTCTAAATGTTTACAACTTCTAGCCACATATACTATGCAATCCTATTCATTCGCATCTTCTTCAACTACCTATATATTACAATTTCTATACTTCTATTTAGCTACTTACCGAAGGGTCAAGGGGCAATCAGCATATCTAGCAAAGCGCGCATGTATTAATCACCAAAGATTTTTATCATACCTATTAATATAACTGCCAAGTGATTTATTAGCCAAACCTTTTAATACACCTTTCATACATACTTCATATAATATGGCATCCAATCATGGACATCAACCAATTCTGATTATTCTCCTAGAAAAGTCATCAATACCTTTAACATCATGCAACTTGCTCAACAACATTCACATTTTCATCACATAGCAACACTATCAATCACCACAATTCATTATATAAAGTCTATGCTCAAGTTTCATTCATTAATTTATCTCTACCGTACAATGATTCAATGCTACTAGCAAAACTCAAAGATCAGGTAACACCAATAACATGCTTTTCCAATCAATAACTTATACTTAATCAAATTTACCTATGGCAATATCAGAGTTGTTCAATGCCTCTTCATTGGTCATTACATAGATGCTAGTTTGGATTCATGATTGGGAACATTGGGGATTGGTAGCCATGGTGTTGCTACCGGTCCTCATCCTTAGAGTATTGTGGGATGTGTTAGTTGGTCCATACTGGGAGCCACTAGGAAAACCTAGGTCTTGTTGACTCCCTTGCCCTTTCAAATCCAATTTGGGATAAATATTTCAGAGATGACCCTCCTTCCTACAATGGTATCACCTTTTAGGCTTATTGTAAGGTTTGAGGTGAAATTTCTTATAGTTTCAACAATGATTCTTCTTGCTGTCCACTGTCCTGCTTCTGGACATGGCACTAGTATTTGGTGCTGCCACATTCAAAAATTTTTGGCCATGCGAAAAACCAACAAATCCCGTGCCGGAGATACCACCATAAGAACTTGTGTCCTTACTTTTCTTAAAACTTTGATCTGAGGTGTATTTGGATCTCCTTTTTTTCCTATAACTCTTTCCAACCTTTTCTCTTTCTTCAATTATCTTCTTAGCCCTCAAGGCTAGCTGTAAAACATCCTTAAAAGTGTGGACCTGGGTAACCGACATCTTTTCATTAATGTTCAAGTTCAGTCCTTCCTCAAATTTGGAGCACAAATATTCTTCAGAAGCCATAAACTCCAGAACAAATAATGATAACTCCCTCAACTCAATCTTATATTCTACCACTGATTTGTTTCCTTGTCTAAGGTGGAAGAATTCCTTTTTCTTTAAATCCCAATAAAATTTAGTATAATAAGTCTCATCAAATTCTCTAAGGAATTCACTCTATGAGATAGGAGTAGAGAATCTCCTCTTCAAGTTCTCCCACCACGTCCGAGCACTCTTGTCAAGCAACCTCACAGTTACCATAAGTTTCGTTTCATCTTCCAGCCTCATGTCAGTCATAGTTTCTTGAACTCTACTAATCCAATCTTTTGCTACCGTAGCATCATTAGTATCTAACAAAGTCTTACAACCTAGTTGTCTTGCTTCCTTGATCAACTTGGATAGCTCTATGGTTGGACAGGTAAATGATACAACTACCGGTAGAGGAGGAGTTTGCATTTGAGTTTGGGTTTGAGTTTGGAATTGAATGCCAAACTTGCTCCAGTATTCCATACACTGTTGGAATGCAACAAGTCTTAGTGGAGAAATCTCAGATAGTGCAACCGAAGGTTCGGGTGCACTAACAGGAGCATGGGAAGATGATGCAGTCTCGTGCTCAGAACGAGAGATTTCAGTAAAAATCCTTGTTTTCTGATGGGAAGCCATTGGATTCTACAAGAAAGTAAACTAACCTTAACTCACTAAATTAGATAAACTAATAATCGTGCTCATGCCTAACGTGACTCCATTTCCTAGGACCCAAGGGGGCTTTTGAATCATTTCAAAACATTTAAAAACATGGAATCCTTTAACAACATTTGTAAATATTTGAAAACATTTAAAATTATTTGGAACATTTGGAAATATTTGAAAACATTTAACAACTCCAAAACCTTTGCTCTGATACAAATATATCTGTCACGCCCCGATCCTTGGGTCTGAGCATGTGACAATTGTCGCGTGATCTATGTAGTCACAAACATGTACCCCAAGATCCCGCAAGACTATGATACTAACACTTCCAAGTTAAGAAAATCTGGCATATAAAATACTTAAACTCAAAATATTTAAAAAACAAGTAAACATTTATCATTTCAAAATATAACTTACAAAATATAAATTTAGATTTTTAATAAATATGTATATAAAATATTGTATAAAAAGAGTTTAGAAATGCCCTTCGATAAATCCATCTACATGCCTCCAAAAATTTCATAACTAAGATGGATCAATACTAACAGTTGGTCCTAGATAGCTCTTCTCTTTGGCTGGATCTACCTATCGATAAGACAGTTTTTATCTCTACATTTCCTCTGAAAAAGAGTAAGAGGATGGAGGGGTGAGTATACAAATATTCTGTGAGTGGAGTACAATAGCATAGTTGTATAAGTGAGTGAGTGGTGAGTAAGGAAATGTCAAACAATAATTTAAAAACATATTTATGCTCCAATAAAATATCAAGTAGTCATCCAAACAATTTACATCGAGAACCATGATTTTCAGAACACAAATGAGTATTCAGTGTACACTTTTCCAAATCCAAGAAATTTGCCTAAAAAATCTTTCCACAAAAATTTTGGCCCAAACCGACGGTGGAACCAGGGTCTTTTTTTTCCATTATCATCGGTCATAAAACATTAATCTCAACCTTGGTGTTAGCTCACAGCCTCTTTGTAGATCCAACCGAATAGCCTGAATGGGACAAAAGAGGTGTCTCCTGCTCCGACAACCTCTCTGTCTAACAACAACAACAATGCCCTCACCATGTTGCCCCGTTGGGCCATACCGTGTAGGGAATGACTATAGCCATTTGGGGGTTTAAACTTATACCCCTAGCCAATACATGTACCATGGGGGCTCGTACTCATACCCTAAAGACAATACATAAACTATGGAAGTTCAGAGTCATACCCCAAAGCCAATATATAAACCATTTTACAAATATTATATTATGTGCCATATAAATCATCAAAGTTTTCAGTTCAAGAGTAAAGCAAAACAACATTCTCAAAAATTTTAGCATGGCACAAAATAATACTAGCAGGTGCATAAAATCTCATGACTCAAATTAAAACATTTTTAGGAACATTCCACAATTACAAAACATTTCACAAATCAAGTAAGAAAAACATTTTTTAGAAAATAATGAAAACGATTTCTCATTCACAAATACAACAAACCATCAACTCATAATTTTTAGGGAGGATAGTCACTTGTAGATCTATCCATGATAAATGGTCTAACTTTGATCAGCTCAGTCGAGTCCCTAATAAATATCATCAAGTAACTAATAACATCAATATCCATCAATCCATGTACACTGAGAACCCTAACATTAAAAACCTATTTTTCTCTTACTTTGTGTGACTTTAAATCTCCCCAATCCAAATAGACAAAGAGGAAGTCAGAGTCAAGATCTGAATAGAAAAATCACAATATCTTAATCGTCTCCAAAGATTTCTTTTGATTCGGGTTACACTAAAACCCTTGATTCTCCCCTTTTGTGACAACACTATATTCTCAAACATTTCCTAAATCAACACTATATTCTGACTTTGAGGAGTCAAATAAGTAGTTTGGAACCTTAGACTTTTGAGTTTTATTGATGGATCGATCAAATTTAGAAGAGGAGAGAATAGTCTGGAAAGAGAAATAAGATATAGGTTTCATAGGTTCTGGAACTCTACTTCTCCTTTTATTATCAAACTCATTTTCAATAATTGCTTAGTGGTCCTCTTATATTCTTAAATTTCACAAATGGCTAATATGTCCCCTTGGGTCAATGTGATGGTCATCCAAATGAATTTAACTGTTTGAAGTTACATTTTACTGAGACTGTGATATTTTGTCAATAAGCAAGAAAAGTTGAAGTAAAAGTATAATGTATGGAAAATAAGATAGAAATATAAAAGATTTAAAATATTTAGGAATATAGAATATAATATAAATTTAACATAATATAATTGAAAAGTTTGGATGACTTGGTGATAATATGTCTTTTTGGAAGAACTTAAGTACATGGGTTCAAATCTCTACAAGAACAAATGCAACGACAAGAGTTGGAAAGAACTTTGCAATTCAAGGCTATGTATGTGTACCAAAGAGAAATGCAAGCGACCAACAAGAATTGGAGAAGAAATTAGAAGAATACAAGTGAGCTGTTCAATGGCAAGTGACAACAAGAATTTGAAGAAGTTGCAAGTCATGACCAACGGATGAATTTGCAACATGACCGACCAGGTGCATGACCGATCAAGAAGAATAACAATTTGCAAGCATGACCAACCAGATGAAATGTTATGAGAGGTGACAAATCAACGTCTAATGCAAGTGGAGAAATGAAAACGTCCAATGAGTTGTGGCAAATCCGTGAAGCTCGTGGAAAAATGAAAATGTACCAAATAGTAAAAGTTCTCAATAGTGCAAGGTTGTTCTCATTCGGTGGTTCACCGACAGGAAGAAATAGAGACCGAATAGGTATGTGAGGTACCGATAGACAAATGTGTCGGCGAGTTATATAATATCTTCAAATAGAGTATAGGGAGACTTGTGTAAGAAGAAATTCTTGATTCTTTTGATTTCACAAATTTTTTATTTTTGTGTTACTTGTAAAAAGGGAAAACAAACAAACAAAATGTGATTGAAGCCAATAGGACTTCAGACATTTTAAAACTGATATATACAGACTTTTATGGATCATTCCTTTTGGTTCTTGGAATGGTTAAAAATGTTTTATTATGTTTATAGACAATTATTCATGATATGACTCAATCAAGATTGCAGCATACATCTTGAATAAGATTTCCCACTAAGACAACTACCGAAACCCCGTACGAACTTTGGACAAGCACATGTCTTAATCTAAAGTATCTATGGGGTTGTCCAGTTGAAGTTAGTTCTATTAGGCCTAATGAAAGAAAATTGAACATTAGGATGGTAAGTTGTTATTTGATAGGGTACTCTAAAAGGTCCAAGGGGTATAAATTTTAGTCAGAAAATGTCTGAATCTTTGAAAACGTTGAGTTTGCAGGGAGAGATATGGTTAGAGACATTGTCTTTCAAGAGAAATATATAGATATTCCCATTGGTGTTATTGAATAATGTTGGAAAACCCTCCATTTAGAAAGAACAAACTCAACAACCTCTAAAACCGATGTTGTAAAAGAAGAGTTTAAATTCATGCAAGTATCCCCATAGTGATACTACAAATTTAATCAAATCTTTATCTCATTAAGTTTTGAAATGGATTTAGTTGATGATTATATATATATCACAGGTTCTGTGAAAGCATGTATATTTTTCTAGTTTTATATGTCAAAATGAGTCTCAAAAGATATGATCTACGAAATTATAAATTAGGAGATACCACTATGATTAAAGGAGACAACTTTAGTCTCAACTAGTGGCTTAAGAATGATTTTAAATATAGGAAATACACAAGATTCCTAAAGCATCAGCAGTATGGAGTCTAATGCATGTTTAGGTCTATACACATTCAAATATTGCGTATATTACAAAAATATTAGATAAAAATTTAAACAACTTGGGAATAAAGTATTGGAAAGTAGTCAAATGAGTCTTGCAATAATTACAAAGAGCAAAATGACATATGCTCACGTATCGGAAGTCAAATTAGTTTGAGATCATTCGGTATATTGACTCCGATTTTATGAAATACCAAGTTAGCATGAAAGTTACAACATACTGTATGCTAGCAAGAGAAGTCATTTTTGGAAGTGTGTTAAACAATCTCATATAGTCTCTTCCATCATGGCGGCGGAATTCATAGCGTGTTATGAGATATTCAATTATAGAATATGACTATGAAATTTTGTTACAGAATTGCGGATGATGGATGGCATTGATAGGCTATTCAGATTATTATGTGACAATAGTTTGACAGTTTTATATTCCAATGATTCAAAGTGGACAGTTGTTTATAAAGTTCATTAGTACAAACTCTAAAATAACAGATCCATTTATTAAGAGATTATCACTCAAAAGGTTCATATACACACTATTCATATGGGTGGTATATCATTTGAAAACATTCAATTTTAGTGAGAGTTTGTGATTTTAGATGCTAATTTAATATAGACATTTTCGATTATTTCGGTTTAAAGTATTTTGAAATTATTTTTCGTGAAAATAAGAATTCAGTTTTGAATCACCCTCTGATATTAAGTATGGTTGATCTCACTAAAGAGAATCAGTTGAAAATAGGCATGTTGAAGATCATATTGTATGGCATTTCTATATTACACATCTACATCATGATCCATATCATTCGGTTATATCAATTGACGTGACCGTTGAGGGTTGAATTACGAAAAAATGTAACAAAAACCATATTGATTCTAAGTTGATATGATTGATAGTCGGGATTGTTTGGAGATACATTTCAGTACTAACAGAAAAGTTGAGTTCATTCGGTTATATTACAATTACATAATTGTAAGGTTTTTCACATATAGCCCAAATGAGACATTGTTGAATCATTAATCTAGCATTGGGTTTATATGTTAAAATAATTATGTAATGTATACTATCATTTAAGATGGGTGCATATGAAAGTAATCTGTTAAGTTTGAAAATTTGACATTTTGGATTTAAGTATTTCATAGGATATAAAAATAAATAAATATATAGATACCAATAGACATTTGTTATTAATGATGGGTTAAATAGAAAATGTCGAATGATAACTTAAGAATAATTGGAAAGTTATCTAAATTCATATGAATTCAGTAAGATAACTGGAATAAGCTAAACAGACAAGTTTTGTTATGAATTTAGAAGTAAAATCATCTCTACAGCTATAAATAGGGTTATGATCACCGCATCAATGCATCACTCTTCTTCCTAATACCCCCATCATATAGAAAAAATTTGTGAAGAAGCATTTGATCTGGAAGACCGTACCCAGGATTTTGCTCCGATGAAAGCCGAACTCAAGATTTTGTCCGAATTAAGATTTCACTCTATTCAATTTCCAACTATAGAATTAGATATATTTTGATCTGATCTAAGTTTACAATTTCAATTTATTAAGATTTTAAGTTTGATAATTTAACACGATATTTAGTATAATTTTGCATCAAGATATTTTTCCCAACATAGATCACATGGTCATCTATTCATAGGTGTTATTTGGGACAGTATGGATGTAAAACACAATAGGAATAATATTCTTGATGTTTGATCATTATTAGGATTTTCTGAATACTTAAAAGTTTAATTTTAACCATTTCAAATCAATTTCTCATCAATCTTGGCTAGCTGAAGTCTCGGATGCCACAACTTGTTATTTTGTGTATTTAAGGTCGGAGTATCAAATGTCTAGGATGCTCCAAGGTACCTTTCTGTTTTCTTATTATCCTTCTTTCACCCCAAATGTCTGCCATTGGTACAGTGAAAGAGATCACCACATATTTCCCAGAATACTGAAAAAGGGTAATCGGCCTAACAGGGGCAATTACCCATCTAAAATTTTGATTTCCCTTTTTCTTTGACTTCCAAAATTATCTACACTCCCCCCACCCACCTTCCCAAAATATAAAAAAATAAATAAACTTTGGAGCAGTTTCTTTTTTACTAACTTACCACCAGAGCTTGTTTTCCGAAACTAAGCTGGTTTTTACAGGGATCAAGTTTCAAGAAGCTTTCGGATTTGAGTGATCAGCTCGATTATTGATGTGGTTGACACAGCCAGTGATAGGGATCAAGTTTTAAGGGCAGAATGTGTTGAGTCAAAGTAGTTGTTTCTATTTAATATGATAGGAGATTACTGATCACTCCACTATTTTATTTAATACAGGAAATCTCACTACCTTTCTGTTCTGCTTTAGTGTCTGGTATTTAGGAAGTTGTTTCTATTTTTATTTAATACCATAGGAGTGAATCCGGGGAATATTTAGAAATTTCTAAATTTGAGTCCAAGTAATTGTTTCGATTTTCTTAAGGTTACTGGTCCATTCAAATGCTTTTAACTATTTACATGATTGAATAAGAATTTCAGTTTTCAAGCAAAACCCAGAGTTCTCTCAGATTTAGCAAATTGCGATGCTTTCTTGTCCTACGCAGGATGCCTCCTTTTTTGTGGTTTTTCCACTTTTCACAGCTGCTCTTTCCACACCTCTGGATATCTAGTGGGAATCGTCGCCCATTTTCTTATTTTTTGATTATACAGTTGAAACTACTAGAGTGATGCCAGTGAACCAATCCTCTTTCTTATAATCTATTGTTGTTTTTTCTTTCAATTTAAGTTATTGAATCTCTATTGCACTGAAACCCACTGATTAATTATTAAAATCAGCCTGTTAAACAGGCCAAAAACCTAAAACCTTTTGCCATAAAATCGTCCACATCAGCCAGCCTTGTCATGTAGATCAACATTGGAGGGGCAAAATTGCACCCCCAGTGCCTGAACTATTACGGAATTCTAAATAAGCACTTGAGCCATATTCTAAATAAGTACTTGAACCACAAATTGATGACTGCTGTCATATATCCATTTGGAGAAAGTGGGCAATAAATAAAGCACGACAAAGTATAATATTTGCATAGAAACAGGTGAATGAAAAGATTCGGTGCAAAAATCCTCAGCAACCAGTTAACAGACCATGGGCTAAATGAGCCATCTCGATGTGCAACAGTGCCATATCCGCCTCCATTAGTGCCACATTGGACAATCCAAACGAGTTCTTGATGGAAAGTGGTTGTAGATATTAATGTGTCCAAATTGAAGTTTAGGTACCCAAAGAGTTTGAAACAAAGTTCAGATATTTACCGAAAATCCAGACTAATAGATTAGGTAATGTGAGTGTAATTTTGCCTATTGGAGTTCATGACAGACAATTGTACTTTCATCAGAATGCTTTTGACAGCCGTCTAAAATATTTACTAGACTCTCCAATGGTACAGTGAGCTACAGAATACTCCATTTTCTTAATTATAATTTTTATATACGAGATATAAAAAAATCAATCCCTTAACAAATTTTATAATATTTAAATTAAATTAATTAAATAATACTCGATTATCAATTAATTATAAAAAAAAATCCACTTTATCATAAAAAAATATATATCTACCTATAGAAATTACCATAAACCATACATGTGTACATCCGGCATTCCCCTATCGTGGGGAAGAAGTTCTGCAGACACCAACCCTAGGCCCTAGACTTGTGATGACAAGACTGGAAGATAATATATGGGCTAGAAGCACATTTTTTTTTTTTTTTTTTTATTTCATGAGATTTGATCGCTTTCTCTAGTAGGATGCAGCAGGTTCCTAGAGCTGCATCAAGTGCTGTCCAGCAGGATCACATTTAATGAATGAGATCCAAAAACTGTTCTTTAAGGGTAAACTTCAAGAATAGATAATCCACTAATTCTTGAATGCTAATATATGATTAGAGGTCAGATTTTCTAATTTAATAAATTCATATGTTAATCTCACTTTAATTTTTGAAAATGGGTACTTAATTAACTCAAAATTTAATTAATGCCCTTCACACACTTCTGAGGGAAATCCCAACTCTTAGGAGAAATTTGCTTGAAAATTAATAATCTCCGGCAATTATTAGATGATAAGAAATTGTTTTTATAAGAAGCATTATGGCAAATTCTCTGATTCATTAAACTAATAAATAATACTATTTTATCGATGAGAATCGGTTTAATAAATTAAGATTTTAAATTTCTTAATCAAATCTCGATTTCAAATTTTAAAAATAAAAAATCATCTTCTAAATAATATTTTTACAAATACTCTTATTAAATTAATTAAAATATAATTTTAAATACCTATAATAAAAAAATTAATACTATTTTAATTAATTGATAACCCTACTATGATGAGTTACTCGTCTAGGCGTAGAATGTAGATAAACTCTCTCTCTCCCTTCCTTGCTTGTACCAAAACTTCTTTGATTTAGTGTTTTGAAACTCGGACAAATTCGGCCGGATTGACCGGTCTGATGGGAACCGGTTCAGGTTTCTTAACAGATTAATCGTTCAAAATTAATCAAAATCTGAATTAAACCGAGAACCGTATTGAGCCGCCAACCCTTTTTTTGGTTTATTACCTGCTATTGTTCGTACGCCTGGAAAAATTGTCCCTACTTCAAATAAACCCAAAAAATCGAATTCACGCTCTGAGGTTAAATTGACCTCAGAGAGCAGAAAAGTAGGAGTTCTGAGCTTTAATTTGAAGCCTTGACAGTGTTCTGACGGAAAAGCTTATAGCCACCATCAATGGCGGAGAGAAGCTAACATTGTTGAAAATCAAAAACTGAGCCTCTATTATGTTCGAAAATGACGTTCAAAAACTTTGGGAAGACTCGGGGGCTTAAAAAAAGTTAGTAATCGTCCCTCAATTGAAGAAAATCGAAGCTTACCACCAACGTCAATGGCGGACTGCCGGCAGTTTTCCCTTTTTTTGTTTCATCTACTTTTTTGAAAATCATGAACCTTTTGTGTCGATTTGGGGCATATGGGTCATGTTGCTTGCTATTTTGACGCATTGTCTTGCAACTTCAAAGCGTAATATGGTATTACACCGCTAGTTGGTGCAAGTATTTTAAATCACCATGCAATCTCTGTTCCATTTCTAAATCGATTGTGCCATCTCTATTGACATTCTAATTAAATTATCTTTTTTATTGTTGTAAAAATTTGTAGTGTAATTGTTTAAAAATTGAAAATATTTTATTGTTGTTCCGTTTCCATGATTAATTTCTCTCCCTCGTGTACTCTCTCTCCCCCCTTTATCACTCACTATCATCTTACACATTAAAGATGTGTATATGCATGAAGCCCAACCAATAGAGCGAGAAAACACTACAAAATTAAAGCAATATATAGATGGTGAATTTTATTATCGGTGAATTTTAGTGACGATTTTTTATGATCTTTAGAGACACTTTCAACAAAATCGTTAGGAAATGTATATATTTTCTGATGATATGAAATTATCAGTCAGAAAAAGTTTATCAACTGTTAGTAAAGTAATAAAATCGTCTATAAAAACTGATGTTCAATTTTGACGACTATTAGTTGTGGTCCTTAAATATAGCAGTGTATAGAGATAATTTAAAAACAATCACTATATAACTCTTTTTTTCTATCACTTAATAATACCGTTTTTATAAATTCTTTATATATACTGACTAATATATTTTACCGTTTGTAAATGTCATCTATTATTCAGATGGTTATCATTTGTCATCGACAAATGTAACAATTTTTAGTGATGATTTGGAAAAACTTACTGTATGAGTTTTTTTAGTAACGGTTAAATCATATCATTGATATAAATCTATACTTATACTAACCTAATTAATGCACCGTTTGTAAAAGGGATTTTCAATTAAAACAATTATTAATTGTCGTCAACACTATAGGTAGAGGTAACATTGTAATTTTATAATAAATTATGTTCATAACTAGTAGTAATACAGTAGTAACTAAAACTGTGATAAGTTTAGGATAACTAATAGTAATATAGTAGTAATTTAAATTGTATTAAGTTTATGTTAAATAATAATAATATAGTGACAACTAATAGTAATATAGTAGTAATTTTAATTTTGTTAAGTTTTTCATAATTAGTAATAATATAGTTGTAACTAATAGTAATCAGTGGTAAGTTAAATTGTGATATAATATAATCAGCAGTAATATAGTGATAATTAATAGTAATATAATGGCAGCTAATAGTAATATAATGGTAAATTAAATGTAATTAGTAGTAATATAGTGATCATTAATGATAACTATGGTAATTTAAATTGTGGATAAGTTTACGAAAATTAATATTAAAAATATAGTGGTAATTAGTAATAAAATGTAGTAAGTTTATAATAACTAATGTATAGTTGTAACTAGTAGTAATATATATTGATAATTTAATTGTTCTTACCCGCCTTCAATTCCTGTTTCCCGCCTTCGATTCCCGCTTCCCGCCTTCGATTTCCTCTTAAATTGTCACACAATTCTTTTTTTTTTTTGAAAACATAACTTTTGGTTCAATTCCCTCTTCTCTTTCAAAACCTAACTTTCCTACATAATTTTTCGCTCTTCATAACTTTTCGCCTTTAATCCCCTCCAATTCTAATTCATCCTATTGTTTACCCTAAATGTCCATTTAAGAGTTCGTTCTAATTACCTCCCAACCATTGGATAAAAAACAGAGAGTTTGTCCACCCTTCGGTTGAAATGAGATTTATACAATTTAGAATTAATACCTGGACAAGAGAAAGGAACTAATTTGGGTTATTTTTGTAGTATACTAAAGTACCATTAACGTAATATGAATTTACATTACTACATTATTATATGTAATGCTATTTAAGATAAACTCAATAATGTCGTGCCATTGTGGAGCACTATTATAATATGAAATCATGTAATTAATTAATACATAATATATAGCCTTATTTTGATAATTCTTACATAATTTATTAATAAATTAGATATTATTAATTTAAATAATAGTACATGATATTCAATATTAGTAATTAGATAAAATTAGTAATGAGAATTAATATTAGTAGTATTAGTAATTTAAATAATACTATATAATTATATAAATTAGTAATTATCAATATTATATAATCTAATAATCAATATCCAATATCCAATATCCATCCATTTTAAAGTTTGGTTAAGGCAATAAAATGCGATTTATCTGATTGGAATTTATCAAACTAGTTAGCGTAGTTGTTGGTATAAAATAGTTTACTTCTTCCTCGAGATACATTATAATATCTCTTCACTTGGATTAATTTTTTATATGATTAGTTATTGTTATGTTATATTATAAATTTTCTGATTTTATTTAATCAAATATATTATTATTACTCTTATGAATAATATTATATATGTTAAGAAATAAAAAAAGAAATTATTATTGGTAATGCGGGTGCCTGTGCACCCTCGCGAGCACCACGTGCTAATGGTAAGTAGTGATAATTTATGATAAGTAGTGGTGTAGTAGTGGTAAATAGTGATAATTAGTAGTAAATAGTGGTAATTCAGCCATCTAGGTAGTAAATAGTGATAACTAGCAATACGTAGTGGTAATGCAGTAACCATGTGGTATCAGTAAGCAATAACTATGGTGGTAAGTAGTGGTAATGTCATCTCCACTACTCTTGTGTTTTTAATAATCATTAAAAACAAAAAAAAAGTAAATTCTAAAAATTAATTATATGATATAATTTTATATAAATTTCAATAAAAATAACAAATAGAAAAATGAAAATATTATGTAATTTTATATAAAATCCAAAACTAATCTATCAATATAATTAATTAAACTAATATAATTAAATAATATTAAATATCATGTAGTTAATTATACTCACATAATTAATTACACTATTACATTCTCATACCCGATCAAAAAGAAACAAAAGAAACAAATATATTAGTATAACTATTATATTAATATATATTTTTATATATTACTAATATATTAGTATAACTACATGTTATTATATTATATATTAATATATTATATTATAACAAATATTATTATATTAATATTATATACATAGAATTATATTTTATATTATTGTATTACATATTATTATATTATATTTTAACACATTAGTATTAGATTATATACTACTACTAAAAAAAATCAGCTCTATTTTGTTTTTGATTATTCTGTCTTTATCTCAGTGAACAGATTAAATTCTGAATCTATTTATTTTTCTGGTATCAAATCCGATTGGAATATAGAATATCATAATAATGGTAGAAATTGAATCACTTTTGTTTTGTAATATATTTTATAAATTACTTATTAAATTATAATATAATTTTAATTATATTATATGTTCTGCAAAGATTTAATATTTCATTTTTTGTGACAAAACAATTAAAAAAATAAAATAATAAAAAGAAAAAAAAAACAAAGTGGGCAGGCGTTGGCGCCCACCCTCTGTTTTTTGCAAAGGGGTGGGCGCCCGCCCCTGTCTGTTTGTTTTTTTTTTTAATCTAATCTAAACTACTAAATAATTATATTTAATTACATAAATTAATTATTTTTAATTGTTTTAGCTTTAATTCATTTGTTAATAATTATTATATTTAAACAATTATTGTATGACATAGTATTATATTTAAGCAATTATTATTATATAATTAACTAATAATTATTTATCTTTAATTATATATTATTTTATATATAATTTTTTAAAATTAAAATTTGGAAATAATAAAAGAAAAAAAAAGAGGGCGGACGCCTGCCCTGGGCTGCCGAGCGCCCACCCTTCACTATATATATATATATATATATTTTACATATATTATTATACTATATATATATGTATAATTAATATATAATTCTAAAATATACATAGCATTATATTATATATTGTTGTATTATATATTAGTATAATATTTAAACTAGGCAAGATTATCAATATTATGTAGTTTATATGAAAAAAATCTAATTCTAAAATTAATTATCATTATTATTTTATTTTGTATAAATTTTAAAAAATAACTAACAATAATAATTTTAATTAATAATTTTTCAACACAAAAATTCGCGCCAAAAATATATTTTACTTTTTTAATTTTTATTTATTTGCTATTAATTTTTTGAGATAATATTTTACACAAATATTACAAATTTGGTAACATATAGTAACCAATGATATATCCTGGTGATCGAGCCTGGTGACCGTCCCAATACGCGGGCGCCAGCCTAATAAGGGGCCTGGCGCCCGCGCCCTATAAGCGGGCGCCTGCCATAGGGGGGTCATGGCGCCCGCGTCCACACACGGGCGCCCGCCCTTGTCATTTGCAAAACACAAAGGGCAGGCACCAGGCAACCCTTTCCTGGAGCCCGCCCTGTTTGTTTTTTTTTGTTTTATTTTTTTTTACATCTAATCTAATCACAATATAAATAATTATATTAGTATTGTTACTCTATAATATATATTAATTCAATATATTTTTAAAGGTAAAATAGTTAAGTAAATAATTATATTTAATTGCATAAATTAATTATTTTTAGTTGTTTTACCTTTAAAGATAATTATTATATTTAAACAATTATTATACAATATAGTATTACATAATTAACTAATAATTATTTACCAAAATAATCCATTAGCTATGGTAGATGAAAATAACCTAATTATAAATGTTAAATTCTAATATAGTAAAAATTGAAAAAATTATATGACTCGTAAAAGAAAGAGCGGATAAAAAATATGAAAAAATGGGAAAAAAAAATAGCGGATTTTGAAATTGATAACTTCAAAACTTTTCTTTTTTATAAAACTTTTCTCTCAATACTCTTCTCAAAACCCTCAATTTAATACAAAATTTTCAAAACTCTGGGATAAACTTAATATTGAATGCGCATTGATATGAGTATTTATAAGTATTGTAGTAACAAGTGATAAAAGTATAGTAACAAATGATATGTGCCAAATACTAAAATTGCATTATATGAAATATTACATGAAATGTAAAAATATATAATTTAGATAATGATATATTATTAATTTGAATATTATATAATATAATTTAGTTAATATTAATTATTAATGAAAAATTAAAAAAAAATTCACCAGGCGCCCTCACGCACATAGGTGCTTGGCGCCCGTGCACACGGGTGCCTGGCGCCCACCCCCATTGGCGGGCGCCCATCCATACTAGCCCTATATATATATATATATATATATTGTTACAATCTATTATATTATTATATTATATTATATATTACTATATTAATAATATATATTTGCATTATACAACTATTAGCATATACATTAATATAGTATAATGATATATATTTTTTTAATTAGAATTAGTATATAATATACATTACTATTATCATTATATCGATATTTTGATAATTGTAATATTAATTATCATTAAAAAAATGTGAATGAGAAAACATATTTTATGATATGAATCTTTCAAGAAAAAATATTGTATATTATATAAATTCCTAGAAATATACAAGAGAAAAGATAAATGAGAATATATAGTAATTTTGTGATAATAAATGATAATAAGTTATAAGTTCGTGATAACATGCAATAATTTTATGATAAAAAATAGTAAGTTCTGATAAATAAATTGATAATATGTAATAATTTTGCGATAAAAAGTTGTAAGTTATGATAATTAATGATAATTTGTAGTAATTTTGAAGAATGTAAATATAAATTATATTTAATTTTAAATCCAAATCTCTCCATGGTCATATTGTAGAACTGATAGTTTTTTTTTGTAACCACTCATCACCAACCTTACCTTCTCATATTGTACAAGAAAATATTGTTAATAGATACATATGTTTATAAACATTGAATTGTCAAATTCCTCTCTTCTCCCTCCCTTCCTCCTCTCTTCACAACAAGACCTTTCATAACAAAACTTTTAACTTGGTACACCTCCTAACCTTTAAATATTCACATACACACCTATGCCACCATAGTTTATTATTGGGCGAAACCACAAAGCCTCCAATTCAGTTCATCTTCCCACCCATTTCACCAAAGGAAATGTAATGTAGTAAGTGATATTTTTGAATAATTTAAATATATAGTATTGAGTAAAAATATGAAAAAAAAAAGTCAAGAACAACATAGTAAAAAAAAACAGTAAAAGAGTAAAAATGTGAAAAAAATGGTAAAGAGTAAAATTATGAAAAAAAGTGGGGAAAAATGCGGAATTTTGAAATTTTATACGTGAAAGTGGCAGCTTCTGCTTCCCTCCAAAAACCCTCCTCTCAAAATCTATAAAAAGTTGTAACTTGACTAAAGTTTTTCTTCTCATAACCCATCTAAACCTCTCACTCAACCTTTACCTGCAACAAATCTACAATACCAACAACTTTGCAAAATTTTACAAAAAGGTAATCACCTTTTTTTTTTAAAAAAAAAAAATAGTTATTCTGGGTTCTACTACATTTTACTATATTCTTCTTATAAAAAAATTTGAATTTTTCTAGTTATGATTATGAGATGAAATAAACGAAAAAATCACAACCATGAAGAATCACAACCATGAAGAATCACAATTATCTATTTTTAGGTTTCTTCAATACCTGGGAGTGCACATAAAAGGCAACCATCATCAACACCATCTAAATCCATCCAAAAGATAATATTTTTATTTACAACCATTTCTTATAATGTACACATAATTATATTCATTTCACTATTAATTTTTACTAATTTTTATTAACAGATTGACATGAAGGATTAAGACTTGTGAATAAAGTTGGTCACCTGCATAGATTTGATGCTGTTGAAATTATGCCTTCAAATTGTGGGACATGCAATCTTTTTTTTTGTCTTATATGTATTCCTCGTTCTACTTAATATATCAATCATTCTTGTATATCAATACACATTTATATTATTTTTGTAATTTTGTTATTTTATGGTCTCTATACTATTTAAAAAAAAGAACCTATTCTATTAAAATATTTCATATGTGGTGACATACAGAAACTGATATTTTTTGTAATTTTTTTTATTTTATGGTCTTTATTCTATTTTTCTTTTAAAAAAAAACCTATTTTATTAAAATATTTCATATGTGGTCATATAGAGATTGAGCCATTTGATATGTGGTGATATACAGAGAGACTAGCCTGGCGCGTGTTCCCATCGCGGGCGCCCGCCAAGGGGGGCCTGGTGCCCGCCTCCATACGCAGGCGCCCGCCAAGGGGGGTCCTGGCGCCCGTCCCCATATACGGGCGCCCACCCCCACACAGATCAATAGATCAACACGTAACCGACGATAAAATAGTAACATCTCGTAATATATAATAACAAATGATAAAATCAGTAATTTTTCCTAACTCAATAATAACCGATGATAAAAGTAGGAATATCTCGTAACACATGATAAGCGATGATAAAATTAGTGATATTTCCTTATAATTGACGATAAAAGTAGTAACATTTCATAACATATAACATATGGTAAAATGATTTTTCCTAACACAATCATAACCGACAATAAAAGTAGTAACATTTTGTAATACATGATAACCGATGATAATATTAGTGATATTTCATAACTCAATCGTAACTGACGATAATAGTAACATATGATAATATATGATAACCGATGATAAATCAGTACATTTCCTAACTTAAGGGTAACTGATGATGGAAGTAGTGATTTTTCCTAACATGATGGTAACGACGATATAAATAGTCACTTATGATAACTGATGATAAAAGAATAACCTTTCCTAAATCAATATATCCGATGATAAAAATAGTAACATTTCGTAACATATGGTAACCGATAATAAAATGATTGATTTTTCTTCGCATTATGATAACAGATGGTAAAAGTAGTAACATTTTGTAACATATGGTAATCGATAATAAAAATCTTACTATTTCCTAACAACCTATTACCTGACGATAAAAAACTACTTTTACCGACACTTTTTAAAAATGTCACAATACATCCAACATGCTACAACGGTTACACAAACTATCAGAATACCCCTATCCCGACTGGTGCATACTCCACTGATATTTCATCCGTTGGAGAAAGTATTAGCGACACTTTTTAAATCTTTTGCTGACGGTTTTTGACCGTCAACATAGTGCTCTTATTTTGTAGTGACAAGAGGAAGACCTAGCTATGAATATGATAGAAGACGCGACAATATATATATATATATATATATATATATATTCAATGTAAACATAAAAGGGTGGGCTGCCAACGCAGTTGTTTGCAACATAATGTTGAGTTTAATGGTTATGTGGACATAATACATAATACATAAACGAATCGGAGCCGAAGGAGATAGTTGATCCACCATCGTTGATCGGAGAGATCTGAAGGAATTGTCATGATCGGACACCAGATCCATGATCAGCAGCATCCGATGTCCCTTCGCCGGCAATCGTCTTCGTCTGACAGTGAGCTCAACGGATTGGACGGTGGAGGAGTGGTTGCGTTGGTACCGTAACTAATTAGGGTTTTTTCCCAAAAAACAAAAAATTGGTTAATATTCACAGTAACCTTGGTTACTATGCAGTAGGCAAAAAGAGCATCCCTTTTGTTCTCTTATTTGCAGATGGAGGAAGGTATAGGTGTCGGGAGCCGTCCTCTTTCACCAAAGGCTTATGCTTTAGCGTTGGGAGGAGGGGTGAAGGCTCCATTGGAGAAAAGAGACTTTTAAAAGTCTGTATTACTTGAGAGGCTGAATCCGGATACCGAGAGTAGTAAGCTATCTGTTCTCTCACCTTTAGTTGCTGATGGGACTCGCCCTTACCACTTTTGCTTGATTGGGAATCTCATTGGGCGATGGTTGTCGTACAAAGAAGTAAAGCGCATTGCTATACTAATGTGGGGTAAATGAGGTCTATCTGATGTGGCTGTAGTTGGATCTGACTGTTTTATGTTGAGATTTAGCTCTGATGATCATTTTGAGGATATCATAGACAGGAGTCATTGGCAGATCTGTGGTATACCATTCATTATACGTAGATATACTATGGGTATGAGTATGATGGAATTTGAACCCACGAGAATTCCTCTATGGGTTAAGTTGCAAAATGTTCCATTCTGCTTGTATAACAGGGCAGGGTTGAGTTTTGTTGCCTCTGCTTTTGGGAGGCCATTGACTATGGATGGTATTACGGCGTCGGGTTCTAGACTTGGTTATGTCAGAGTATCCGTTGAGATTGAGGCAGGAAGTCTCATTAGGAGGGAGGCAGTGTTTTTTTTTCCAGATGAGACTAAGACTACTGTGAAGGCAGAGTATTCATACAATCCTCCTCATTGTGATACTTGCACAGTTTTTGGGTATAGCCAGGCTAAGTGCCCGAAAAACCCTCCCACACAGGATAGCCCGTTGCCTTCTGTTTCGAGGACGAATGATGAGGGTTTCCAAATGGTTAGTAGGAAACAGAGACTTCGGGGGAAAAAATGGCAGAAAGAAATGTAAAGAATGAGCAGCAGGTTGACGACCCTGAGGAAGATGTAAAGCAAGACCCAATTACTCCATAGGAGGAGATGATCCGAGAGGATGTTGATAGGGTATCTGTGGCTCCTCAGATGGATAGTCTAGCATTAGTTGTTCGGGAGGACACAGCGCGATCACCGGTGATTGATGATAGTCGAGTTCCGAAGGTTGAGGCTAGTCGAGCTCTGACGATTAGAGAGAAGACCCCAGCATGTTTGACGGCTATTCAGAAGCTATAGATCACATTAGTATTCTGAGTGTGAGTATGGGTCATGGTGCTTTGGTTAACACTGCGGAGATTAGTCCTGTTCTCGACGATTGTTCTTTGTCTTCTTCCCCTCACGTTCTTCCTTCACCCAGTCCTCCTTGGACTAGGAACAACAAGAAGGGGAGGAATAGGCATCTTTGAGCTGAGGGGTGTACCCCTCGTATTGCGTTCCAAATGATAGGATGTTGGAACGTAAGAGGTTTGAATGACCCTATTCATATCAGGGCTGCGAAGGATTTTGTTATACAAAATCGGTTGTAGCTGGCTAGCTTTATTAAAACTCGGGTGAGAACTACTAATGAGGTACATATTTAACAATCTTTATTACCTCACTGGCACTTTACTGTAGCTTATGCGCATAATTCTACTGGTCGTATTTAGTTGTGTTGGGATTCGATGAAAATTAGGGTGGATGTTTTGGCCTATGAGATGTAGTGGATTCATTGTAGGGTCCAGTCTATCCATTTTGCTTTTCGATGACAGATTACTATCGTATATGGGTCTAATATGGTAAGAGATCAGTGTATACTTTGGGATTTCTTGAGATCTGTGGGTAAGAGGATAGATACCCCATAGTGTGTTCTCGGAGATTTTAACGCGGTTAAATGTCCATCTGAGAGGAGTGGAGGTACAGTTGGATGGCCTATTACTAATCGTGCACTAGACGAGTATATGAACCAGGCGGAATTGGAGGATTTGAGATTCACTTGGGCCTTTTTCACTTGGTGGAATAGACAGGCTACAAATCCAATCAGGAGAAAATTGGATAGGGTGTTGGTAAATGCTAATTGGTTGAGTTCTTATCCTTTTTCTAAGGTTGTTTTTCTTCCGCTTCGTGACTCTGATCATTCCCCGTATGTGGTTGGAATTCAAAAGGTGCAGTGTCGTCGGGTGCCCTTTAAGTTCTTTGAGTTCTGGATAGAGCATCCTCATTATTGAGAGATAGTATCGGAGGCTTGGGAGGATATGTATTATGGAATCCCGATGTATCGCCTCTATAGGAAGCTGAAGGGGTTGAGACGGAGATTGAAACAGCTAAACCGTCGGGAGTTTAGCGATTTGTCTGTCAGAACATAGGAGGCCCGAGAAAAACTCCTTCAGATTCAGAGGGAGTTGTTAGCGGATGGTCAGGAGGATGTTTAGGGGAGGAGGAGAGGTCTGCTACTTCTCACTATCATAGGTTAGCTCATATGGAGGAGACTATGTTCAGACAGAAGGCTAGGATCCGATGGCTTTAGTTAGGAGATCGGAACACTGCATTCTTCTTTGGTATGGTTAGCTGCAGGCAAAATTAGAACTCCATTTGCTCCTTAGTCCGAGAGGATGGCACTTGGATTTCTGATTCGGGTGAAATTAGACGAGAGGCTGTCAGATATTTTAGGGGTTTGTTTACGAGCAGGTCTAGGGTGGGACAGTTGGATGCTAGATTTATTGCTTCCAGTATTACAGGTACTCTCTTGAAAGTACAGATTCAGGCTTTAGAGACTCTGGTTATGGTGGATGAGGTGAGGGAGGCATAAGGCTCCGGGTCTAGATGGGTATAGTGCGAAGTTCTTCTGAGATAGTTGGGACACAGTGGGACTGGATGTTTCGAGGGCAGTCATGGATTTCTTTACTCATGGGAGCTTTTTGAAGGAGGTGAATGGTACCATCATTTCACATATCTTGAAGAAGGATGATCTAACCTTGTTGATAGATTTTATATCGATATCTTGCTACAATATGGTGTATAAGTGCATTTCCAGGGTTATTGCAGCGAGTGTGAGTCAAGTATTGCTGAGCATCATTGGTAGTGAGCAGTCTGCTTTTGTGAGAGGTAGGAGGATTGGGGACAATATTCTCCTGGCTCACGAGCTTCTTCATGGTTATCACCTGGATCGTGGTTCTCCTCATTGCGCGATCAAGGTTGACATCATGAAGGTGTATGATTCTGTTGAGTGAGATTTTCTAAAACTAGTTCTGAAGTGTATTGGCTTTCCTTCCTGGTTTGTTGATAGGATTATGATGTGTATCTACAGCGAGTTTTGCTATATCTATTAATGGGGAGTTGTTAGAGTTTTTTCAGAGTTCGAGAGGGTTTCGGTAGGGGGATCCGTTGTCGCCCATGATTTTTGTGATAGTTATGGAGGTTTTCTCGGGTATAATGTGAAGGGCCACTAAGGGTCCGACTTTTGAGTATCACTGGAGATGCCAGGAGGTAACTTTATCCTATATTTGCTTTATAGATGATTTGATGTTATTCTCTTAAGTAGTTTAGTCTTATTGCAGTGTATTTTGGATGTCTTGACTCATTTTGGTTCTCTTTCTGGACTACGAATGAACTCTCAGAAGAGTGAAATCTTCTTTGGAGCGGTTGATCAGATTCTGTGGGAGGACATTTTGAGGGTGTCGGGGTTCTGTCTGGATCATCTTCCTGCCAGATACTTAGGCGTTCCCCTTTTATCGACCAGGCTCTCTGTTGTGGAGTGTACTTAGCTTGTTCAGCGGGTGGTGGCTCGGATTCAATATTGGACGAGTCGTCATTTATCATACGCCGGTCGGCTGCAGTGGACTAGTTCTGTGCTCTTCTCCATTCAGACTTATTGGTCTCCTATGTTTCTCCTTCTGAAGGCGGTTTGCAAGGAGTTAGAATAGGTTATGTCTCCGTTTTTGTGGGCTGATGCATCCCTAGACCGCCATAGAGCCAAGGTAGCCTGGTCCCTTGTTTGTCGCACTAAGAAAGAGGGAGGTTTAGGGTTGAAAAGGGTAATCGTGTGGAACAGGGCAGCTTAGATCAAGCATATCTGGTAGCTTCTTTCAGACCCTGAGGATAATGTGTGTAGTCAATAGGTGAGAACGTATATTCTTCAAGGTCATAGTTTTTGGTATGTTCGGATTCCGAATAGATGCTCTTGGATTTGGAGGAAACTCTTTTCTCTTCGTCACTTAGTTCGGGAGCTTGTGGCTTGGAGGATGGTTGATGATGGTCGTATTTCCTTTTGGGTACGACTCTTGGTTATCTATAGGGCCTTTGATAGAGGTTCTGGGGAGACAGGTTATGGAGAAGTTTCGGTTTATTGATACCTGCTCTATTTATGATGTATTTTCCAGCTCCTATTGGTTGCAGTATATTTAGGGGTAGCAGATTTCGAGATCAATGCGAGGCTTCTTTGATATTATCCGAGACTATACCTTGGAATATGATATTCCTTCCATTGGTTATGACAGGATTGTGTGGGCAATCACTTTTAGTTGGGAGTTTTCCATTGCTTCAGTATGGAGGCACCTCAGATGTTCCTATGCCGATATCTCTTGGTATGATTTAGTTTGGTTTCCAGGAGCGATTCCTCGTTTTGCTTTCTTTATTTGGCTTGTTTTTATGGAGAGATGGCAGACAAGCGATCATTTATTCAGGATTGGAGTTGCGACTTCTTCAACTTGTCATTTATGCTCCTGTCGGAGAGAGACTCTTGATCATCTCTTCTTTCACTGTACGTTCTCGAGAGAGGTCTAGCGATTGACGATGACACAGTATATGCCAAATAACTTTCCTATCTCTTGGTCTGGAATTCGTGGGATTCTGCTTTCTCCAGCGAGGCACTCCCTCCAAAGGAATAGGGTTTTCAAATGTCTCCTTAGCGCTTGTGTGTACTATATTCGGATGGAAAGAAATAAGAGAAGGGTAGGAGAGCACAGATTATCTCCACGTATTATTGCGGCCTTTGTTAGCATAGTCCATTCGAGAGCTACGAATAGGACCTAGTTTATTGCTTGTAAGGCCATCTTAACCTGTTGTTCTTTCAGGTATCTCAAGACATATCTTGGAACCTATGTAGTTTTTTCTTTTTTTAGTATATATTTTTTTCTTAAAAAAAAAAAGAAAAGAAAAAAAAAAGCTTCTCATAAGGATCCTAGCAATATATTATTAGGAAACAAGGAGAAAGAATAAGTCTGAAAGAGGCTACAAAAATATTTGAAATTCATCATGATTGCACGGTAACCAAGGTGTTAACCAGACTGAAATTCATCATGATTTATCCTTCTTTTTTATCCAAAGATGATTGAACCGTATAAAGGTGGTGGCTCAACAGTAAACTCCCAATCCATTCTAAAAGCAGGAACATGTCACATGTATCCATGGCATGAGAACAGAAGACTTTACCAACTGAACTCATTTGCACTTTCATACTTCTTTCAATTATGGGCATATCTATGAATTCAAACAACATTTGAAAGCACAATATAAAACTTCTGCAACAGAAAAGCTGATAATGATCGATCAGTCTCGCTAAAGCTCCCCACATGCAACCGTATGTAGACTAAACAGGAGCAGTTTGGCATCGGAGCTGCATTCACTCACAGCATTCTTCCTCAGACCCCTCTAAGATACCGTGTTCCAGGAAACACAAGAAAAAGTGGAATCATGGGATAGAATAACGGGTAAAGTGTTAGATTTCTTAATCAATTTATAAGTATAAAATTTATGAATATAAAAAATTATGTTGAAAGAGTTTTTCTAAATTAAGTTCGACAATATTCAAATCAGATTAATTAAAATATAATTATGGATACCGACTGATTTAAAAAAAAAAAAAAACCTTGGGAGCTAAGAATCGCATGATAGGGAAGTTTAATGCGGGAAAGATAGAAGAAAAAAGTAACATGGTTTGAAAGAGAAAACTCTAAACTCTCAAAAGAGAAATATCACTTTTAAAGAAAATATTATTAATCATGAATGTCAAAATAATGAAACACTATAAGTATTTATAGGGAATGCAAACCTTATAAATTAGGAAACTATAAAAATAAAGAAACTAAAGAAATTAAGAAACTAGTAAAATTAAAAAACTAGAAACTAAAAAAATTAGAAAACTAAAAAAACTAAGAAATTTTAAATATTAGGAAATTATAAAAATTAGAAACTAACTAAATTAACGGATTCCTTTCCCTTTTCTTAAGCCTCCCGAATACTTATTGGAAATTTGTCCCACATCAGTTTTTCCTTCCTGAAAAGAACTCGCCCTCGAGTGATACTTCCTATGACTTATAACCATAGTTTCACTTCTCTCCTTTGGTTTTCTTGCCCAAAACATTCGTTAAGCACAATAGATATTAAAACAACTGAAGTTACAAGTTCACTCAATTTAAAAAAAAAAATTGAGTCCCTAATAACTTTAAGAAAATCTAGACGCTTTTGAAACTCTAAAACAGTAACATCTTCACCATCGGTATAAATCCAATCTTATACCTTAACTAACTCATCATTTAAATCAGTTTCATCAAATCTTTTGATGAGAGATTGCTTTTCCTGACTAATCAAAACCTTTACTAATACTTCGAATGGATCAAACTTGTCTTTAATAACATATATGTATCATTCTAAATTGTTTTTTAACTCAATAGTTCTCTCTCTCTACATCCTTTTTATTTTGTGCTTCTGGTTTGCCTGTTGTTTCAACAAAGAAATCATCCGAAATAGGCATTCCTAGAACCACCGTCTTCTCAGCTATCGCCAGAGTCTACACATTTTCACTCGAAAATTCATTCTCGTTGGTTTGAACCCTATGAGATTGTTGTGATAATATAGAATTGACGTGTGGACCTTGAGCAATTCACCTGACGCCACCTTCAATTCCTCTATTACCTTGGCTTGACCGCAATATCTGCAATTCCGTTTCTACCTGCTCCGTTTGTGATTCTATCCGTTCTGTTCGTGATTCTACCCGCTCTATTTGATGCTCTATTCGAACATACAGAATTTGAAATGCAGTTTTCATGGCTCGCAAATATCTGGACACGTCAGAAAGAGTAATATCTTCACCGGCTTGGTTGGCTATCGCAAGGAAAAGTCTTGACTTTGATACCACCTAACACGGAGAGATAGAAGAAAAAAAGTAACAGAGTTTGAAAAAAAAAACTCTAAACTCTCAAAAAGAGAAATATCACTCTCAAAGAAAATATTATTAATCATGAATACCAAAATAATGAAATACTATAAGTATTTATAGGGAATGCAAATCTCATAAATTAGAAAACTATAAAAATAAAAAAACTAAAGAAATTAAGAAACTAGTAAAATTAAGAAACTAGAAAAATTAGAAAATTAAAAAAATTAAAAAATTTTAAATGTTAAAGAAATTATAAAAATTAGAAACTAATTAAATTAATGTATATCTTTTTTTTTTCTTGAATCATATCAATAATTATTAAAAATTTATCCCAAATCAAAATTCCCAAGAATAATAATAAAAACAAGGAGAATAAAAAAGTATGATAGAGGCCGGGAAAAAAGATCCGAAACTTATCATGATTGCCCGGTAATCAATGTGTCAACTTGGCTCAAGTCAATTCAGTTGCTAAGGTGATACTTGTCTCTGTTTTTTGTTTTCTTTTTTCTTTCTTCTTTTGAGGGGTAAATTCCTCGTTATATTTTTGGCAAGCAGGAACATATCCCATGCATCTGCGGTATGAGAACTGAAAACTTGACCATAGCGTCCACACGGCATTCGCACTCGTCGTCTCCCTCTCTCCAATATTCCTAAACAAAACCTTGTAAAATTCAGAAAACATAAACAAAAATATTGTCACTCCAAAACGCAACATTAACTCTATCGGCCGTCGAGGTCTAATCTGTCACTTCGCCTACATCACGCCTTTCATCCACGAGCTCCACTCTCCTCCGAAGCAAATCATGCATATCCTGTATGAAGACTGTAATGGCTTCTCCTTTGCAAGGCGAAGTTTTTCTAGGCCCTTGGGCCCTTTTTTTCCTTTCCTCCTCCACCTCAAAAAATCAAAAAAAAAAAAAAAGAAGAAAAAATCCAAACAAACTAGGCCTTGCTTGGAAGCCTTCATTTTTATGGGGGCCGGTGAGAAGATTTGTTTAATATTCTTAATATGTTTGCACGTGAGTGGTATTTTTCAATTTAAGGTTCAGTACAATTATTGAGAGACACCTAACTATAAAAACAGAGGAAACAACGGGAACAGGGCTGATGATGACGAGAATAAGATAATGAGAAAGTACAAACACCCATATCTATCTCAATATGAAAGTATAAAATCATGAGAAAGTAGCAACAGTATTGGAATGGATACTAATAAGACCACAAGAATCAATCAACCACCCCAAGATGATGACAAGCTGGCCAACAGACTCTCAACTTTGGAAACCCAACGTGCATGGTGCAATCAAATTGACATCAAATCACATGCAACAATTGAGACGACGGTGATTACAAAAATGGCCCAACTAGCACACCTGAGGAACGGTGGCAGCGGAATTGTGACAGTGAGACAGAAGGCCGTGGAGGCAAGCAAAACCCCCACATGTGCCAAAGCGTGTGACACTCGGGTATTTGCCACTAATGTAAGTAGCACCCGCAGTAGAAGCAAAAGCTGGAAAAATCGCGAAGAATAATAAATACAAGGTTGATGGATGTAGGTGTGCAATTTTATCAAGTTGAGTAGCTATTTGGATGGCTGAGGCTAAACAAAATGGAACGATTCCAATTGCCCTTTTCAAATTAGGTTCAAACTGAAACTCTGCCACCTCTGCCGCCACCTCCATATCCGCCACAAGAGGCAGCTCTAGGTTCAAACTCCGTCTCAGTTGAGATAGCAGAGCTATGATTGGTTTCAAAACCGAAATGCTCATTGCTTTTCCCTTGTTTCTTAATCCTGTTCACCGTATACCCCAATTTATGGTAACATTTGTAATTAAAGGTCACCAATTTCAAACATTGGCAGACAAGGGTAATTTCTAGCTTACTTCCCAGATTCCAAATTTGTTTCCTTTGGCATCAACTTTTGCGATTTAATCGTCACAGAGTAAACTTTTTTATAGAAGGGTATAAGAAATTAATCACAGCATGATGTGTCCCAAAAGACCTCTAAAATTCAAGAAAAAGGGTATAAGAAAATGAGGAAACCGATTCATCATGGTCGGACACACCGTCCTGGCTGCCAAATCATCACGCGGTTGCCGATCAAGTAAAATCTTTGTATATTATCGACTCTAAACCTGACTACAAAATAATAAACTTTTCTAATCAAAATTTTAAATTTAAATTTTGAATATAAAAAAATAAATTTTAAAAGAGTCGACCTCTAAATTGAACTTTACTATTATTCAACTAAATTGATCAAATTTTCAAGTAAAAAAAAAATTATAAATTTTTATACCATTTGTTGTATCAAAGATGAACAAGTTATATGTATTTCATTCATAATCAAAGCAAGCAATGAAATAATAATCATCAAATAAAAAATAATACATTTAAAAGAAAGATTATATGAAATAAAATAGAAATTACTGATCATAATGTAATCATTCATCTCCATGTTACATGTAAGTGCTTTAATTAGTTTTAAAGGCTAAACTAGAGATTTAATTGGTTTGAAAACAAACTAAATTAAATAATATAAATAAAAAACAAAATTCCTAGAGTATATACATTTTAAAATTATAAAACCAATTATCATACTTTTCAAAATTTACAAAACAACCCCAATAATTATTGTAATTATAAAATAGGATAAATAATTTTAAAAATTATAAAATAGAATAGACATTTTTGAAATTACAAATCAGAATAACAAATTTTTGAAATTACAGACTGGATCTACAATTTTCTAAAAAATAAAACAGTCTTGCCATATACTTCTCTCTCTACGTTATTTTTTATTTTTAATTAACTTAATAAAAAAAGTAAATTCATACGAGTAAATAATAAATACTAATTGAGATTTTAGAGTAGGGGTATTAGTTTAAAATGCCCACGAGGGGCATTTTAGACATTTGCAATAGGGTTAGTGGGGTAACTCCCACTAACCACTTCCCATGATACTCTCCATGTAGGTAGCATCACATTTTGAGTGCGTACAAGAGACAAAATCTCTCTTTACTCTCTTATGGAATTCACCATTGATGACCTTGTTTTTGAGAGTATGTGAAAAGAGACAAAAATAGAATTCTCTAGAGAGAGAATTTTATTTGAGGGTTTGAGAAATTTTCGAGTAGGAAAAATTTCTCCCGTCACGATGATCGCCGGATTGAGGGTTGCGGCGTTGTGACATTGCGGTGGTGATTCGATTAACATCGTGATCACCATCCCGACCGCGAGATCCGATTGAGGGACGCACGGTCGATTTTTGGGCTCTGCATATTCGAGGTATTTATATCCTATACCCAATCTTTATTTATTTTTCCTGAAAATTATTTATGAATGCTTC
Organism: Dillenia turbinata; assembly: GCA_037126225.1. Classification (NCBI taxonomy): domain Eukaryota; kingdom Viridiplantae; phylum Streptophyta; class Magnoliopsida; order Dilleniales; family Dilleniaceae; genus Dillenia; species Dillenia turbinata. The sequence goes on along the minus strand of JBAMMX010000016.1, from coordinate 19,336,717 downwards.
CGCTGCATGTTGAATCAATTAATTCCAACATTGGTATCAGAGCGATACATTGGATTAAAAATAATTTTTCGGGTTAATTTTTTGGGTATAAAAAATATTGGGTTTAAAATTTGGGGTTCGGATCACGGATGAGTTTCGTGAATCCGAGAAAACCACTGCGTTCCTCATGATCCCTAGAACACGAAAATAATTTTTTCGTAATTTTCTGAGCACGATTAGGCGAAGAAAATTCCGGTTGAATGTTTCGGCCGTGAATAGTGACCGACCACTTCAACCTTAGATTTGTCGAGTTTTAGGGCAAATCAATGCATGAAATTTATAGATCTGTAAACCTTGTTTCATGCTCTTCAATTTGCTATATATATTGCATATGATTGTGGCCGGAAAATTGGGTTTCAAATTTGACCGCGGAGGGTCGGATTTTTGGATCCAAAATACGCCGAGTTTAGGGCGCAAAAATTCCAAAAATCGAGTCAAAGATGCTTAGAATAAATGGAATTAGAGATTCCATGAAAAATCCGGTCAAAATGATACCGGAAATGGGGTTTTCCGGCAACCGGGTCGAAAGACCCGGTTACAGAAACCATCGGGCGAAGACGAAGACATCCAGACCCGCGGGCGCGTGCGCTACACGCGCGAGGCAGGCGCGTGAGCAGCAGGGGAAGGGGAGCGTGTACTTCACGCGCGAACAGGGGCGTGAAACGCTGGGTCGTCCGGGTCGGGTTACGACCCGGACACGTGTCCCCGACCGCGTAACCACGGATCCGGACCGGATTCGGTTGCGACCCGCATCCGGATCCGGAACCGAACCCCGCCCGCGGGTCGCGCGCGTGAAGGCGCGTGACCTGCGCTCCTGCGCGTCAGGCGCGTGAGCCGACGCGCAGAACGCACGTGTGAGCGCGTGCAAGACGCGCAGCGCGTCTGGCACGCACCAGAATCTGTTCCTGGAGCGTGGAGGCGCGTGGGGACGCACCGCCGATGAGTGGCGGCGCGTGGGACTGGCGGCGGTGCGTCAGGTCGTCTAGAATTGAAATTTTTCCAATTTTGGATAGGGAGACAGCCTGACTTTAGCCATTTGAGATTATTAGGTTGTGTCGTGTATGTTCACTATTTCTCGCATTTACACGGCGAGTTAGGCCTGCGAGAAAAGATATATATTTTTATGTAACTCAGAACACTCCAGGGGGTTGTGTTCTAATGAGCATTCAGACGACACCCTTATTGAGATTGAGTCTCATGATGCCGAGATTCTTGAAAGTGATTTCCCTATTAGAGGTGAAATCAATTGGGACTTTGTCTTTCATGAGATGGATGAGCCTAGTGATTGGCTAATCCCAGTGGCAGGATCCAAGAATCCATTACGGATCTGGGTTCTAGTGGGAGCGATCCATCTAGAGGTAAAAAGGTTTCCCATCCTCTTAAGAGTAGTCGAGGATGCGTACCTAACCGTCGCTTCCCGATTGAGGGAGAGGCTCTCAGTATGACTCTTGAGGATTACGAGAAACCTTTAACTGTCCTAGAGTTTCTTGAGGGTTCCATGGAGGACCATTGATTATAGGCCATGGGTGAGAGAAGTTGATGAGAATCAACGGGATCTGGGATCTAGTTGATTTACCTGAGGGTAATAGGGCCGTTGAGAATATGTGACTTCTCAACATCAAGAAAAAGGCCGACGGATCGGTGTAGAGGTATAAGGCCTATCTGATAACCAGGGATTACTCAGACTGAGGGCAAGATTACCTCGATCCGTTTACTTTTAGCGATTGTCGTGGACATGATATGGATCCAGAGCGAGGCCAGATGAACGTTAAGACTGTTCTCCTGAGTGGAAGTTTGGATGAGGATCTATAAGGAATGACCATCTGGCTTTATTCTTGTAGATCAGGATGACAAGGTCCATTGACTTCGGAAGTCGACATGCGACCTTAATCATCAATCCAGGCAGTAGCGCTTGAGATTTCACGAGGAGGTGACATCTCATGGTTTCGTGATGATCGATGAGGATCATCACGTATACTTTTTACGTTCTTGTGATCATGTCCTCATGTGAATGACATTCTGTTGACTGGGAATAACAGAGAGTATCTAATGACCACGATGACGTGGACATTGTCGAGTCTTGATGTGAAGAACATGGGTGAGACTCATTTCTTCCTCGAAGTTAAGATCCAGAGGGATCGCTCGAGACAGGTATTGACCCTTCCACAGGAGTCAAACATCAAGAGAGTTCTCGAGTACTTTGAGAAGATCGACTACGACCTTAAAGATACTCTTATCGTTAAAAGGTTAAAGCCTAATTCTTGACATATGCCCTAAGACTCAGAAAATGACAAGGGAAATGAGTAGAATCCCTTGTTCCAGTGCACTGAGTGATCTGATGTACGCAGTGTCGTGTACACGTTCAGACATTTGATTTGCAGTCACTATGGTAATTAGGTATCGATCGAATCCTAGAGGGGATCACTGGAGAGCAAAGGAAAGGATTCCGAGATATCTCGAGAGAACTGCGGACCTCCTCTAGTGTTACGGAGGAGGTGATTTACATATTATTGGGTATTCAGATACCAACTGGGTTGGTGATCTGAACGTATGCAAATCGATATTAGGTTTTACTATCTTGGAGTAGCAAGAAGTAAACCTGTATATCTCTATCTACGATAGAGACTGAGCTTATGAGATGCTCAGCGGCAGTTCAGGAGAGTGTTTGGCTCCGGAGATTTCCGGATCACTTAGGGGTTGTGTCAAATAGTGGGAGGTCAGTGATGATTTATTGAGAAAATCAGGCCGCCTTTGACCACACTTGAGACCCTAAGTATCAGTAAGTCCAAACATATTGATACCTAATACTATGTTATGAGAGACATCACCGAGAAGGGTGAAGTGACAAATTAAGTACATTACTATACAGCATGTTGGCTGATCCCTTCAATAAACCCATTGTAATAGATTCCTGTATGAGATATTGGAATCATTGGGTTTGGATACATATTGACATTTCTCATTTTGTACTGATGTTTATTATGTTATATATATGACATGTGTGCATGATTGGGTCACTTATTTATTGCACTATTTTAATTGTCATATATTTTGTGATATGTTGTGATAAATGATATGTCAGGCAGGCGTGGTTGACTCTCTCACACGAGTGACCACCTCCAGCTCTGAGTGAGCGGAGATGAGACGGTTTCTAGTTGTAAGAGGCTTTGAGAGTGGCCCTACTAGAACATAAGTCGCCCTGATATGTGTTCAGGATGAGGTCATATGCGATATGACCGGCATGGACGTACCCACATCCATGTTGCCTGTAAGTAGCCAGGTTTGAGATCTCAGATATCACCTGCGACTAGTGATATTGTCTCTGAGATACTCTCTCTGAGATCTCTGGGTAAAGTCTTATGTAGACCGAGTCCCATACCCGCACGTGTTAGAGAAATCGACATATGCCCTTTGAGAGACGGGGGGAATAACACTGTGGCACGCGTTTCATACCACGTGTGATATGTCGACCAGGGATAGTGGGAGCATTATTTGAGACATTGATATGATTTTGATCCCCGTTCCCACTGTGTGAGACCCGAGATCCATTGGGTGGGATCTCTAGTACCCTTATCACTTTCGGCTGTTTCTAGAAGTCTTGGCTCAGTGTTGCTACTTTAGTCTGTTTTACCGATGGCCCGGAAGATAAATTGAGGTCTGAGGGACAGGTCTAGGAAAGCAGCTGAATTGAGGCTAATAGATTCAAGTTTGGGAAAAGGAAGACCGATTGACATTACATCATTGTGTTGTATTCACCGGCTAGCCTATTATGTCTGTCCATATTGGGATGTAAGCATAATAGTGGATACACAGTCGAGCATTTATTGGGGATTACTTTCGTTGAGGAAAGTAGCTCGATGGATGTAATTAGTCTTGGATCTGGGGTGCAACGAGTTCTTTTGATACTAACGATGACTTCTCGATCATCCTAACAGGTGTTTCGAGATGTCTTTGCTTGCAGGTGTACTCGCAGGTCGCACGACGCCCAATCCTGTATGAAAGTCCAGTAGGGTGATGTGATCGCATGAGTTGTGATTTTGTAACAAATATTAAAATACCCTCGCGTGCAAGTAGAAGATATTAGTTTAAAATGCCCACGAAGGGCATTTTAGACATTTGCAATAGGGTTAGTGGGGTAACTCCCACTAACCACTTCCCATGATACTCTCCATGTAGGTAGCATCACATTTTGAGTGCGTACAGGAGACAAAATCTCTCTTTACTCTCTTATGGAATTCACCATTGATGACCTTGTTTTTGAGAGTATGTGAAAAGAGACAAAAATAGAATTCTCTAGAGAGAGAATTTTATTTGAGGGTTTGAGAAATTTTCGCGTAGGAAAATTTCTCCCATCACGATGATCGCCGGATTGAGAGTTGCGGCGTTGTGACATTGCGGTGGTGTTTTGATTAACATCGTGATCACCATCCCGATCGCGAGATCCGATTGAGGGACGCACGGTCGATTTTTGGGCTCTGCATATTCGAGGTATTTATATCCTATACCCAATCTTTATTTATTTTTCCCGAAAATTATTTATGAATGCTTCCGCCGCATGTTGACTCAATTAATTCCAACAAGGGGAAAGGATAATATATTTATTTTGATTCCAAATAATTATAATGTAATATGTTAATCTAGTAGTTATATTAAAATTATTTTAACTATAATTAATTTCATTAAATAATTAAAACTGCATTTCAAAATAAATATTAAATTATTTATAGAACTCAATAAATAAATATCTATTATTTTTGTCCTTAACTTGTATGTTTTTTTATATGTTGTCTTCTATATAACGTCGTAACTAAGGGCTTACAAATTTTATAAATAAATGTAGTATTGCTTTCTCAATTACTTAATACTCTTAAGTCTCTCATTCAAAATAGATGATATTCAAGATTTTTAATTTGTTTTTCATTGACCGATAGAGTTCGACAAATTTTAAAAACATCCAATATAATACAAAATCTAATCCTCGGATCCAGATCCAAAATAGTTGACTATGGTGATTAAAGAGAACCACTTTTTGTATAGTTGGTATAAATTCTCTATTTTGCATGCATGTTTTAATAAACAAACATCGTATACTCAACATACAAATCTCTTGATCTATAAGAAATTTCACTCATAATATATCAAAATACATAAACCTAACTTCATGTATTCATCCATGTACACACAAGATTAAAAGCGTCTAAATTATATATGTTACAAGGTACTAATTTCTATTTATAGGACAATATACGAAATAACTCGTAAGTCGTATTCAGACAATACTGCACTAATTATTATTGAGTTGAGATCGTATCCAATAATCAACGTAAATCATCCCTAATAGTTAAAAAATTTGCAAACTATAACTTAAATTTTGATGAAATATCCGGTTTTATCAATCATTTATAAACTATTTATTTTAACTTAATATAGCCATGACTTGTACCTTCTATATGGCGGGAAGAAATAGGAATGTAAGAGTTTTTCAACATCAACTGGTATAAAACAAAACTTTACTAACCTGGGGTCAAGGCTAGGCGCTTGTGCTCACCTTTAGTAAAGGCACCGAGGGAAATATTTGGCTCGTTGAAATATACTAGAAAAGACTAAAAAGAAAACTTAAAGACAACCTTCAGCAGTATGTTTGGCAATTAACAATGGCCATGAATTTTTAATCACTTTCAAAAGTCGTTGATCATGCACTGCTTGGGTTGAACGTCAAAATGGGCAAGGTATATGATGGGACATAGTCCTAAACCCAATTTAAAAGGATCAGTATCAACAGGGCCCATACACGAAGCCCACATCTAATGTTTTGTATGACTATCTACCGAAAGATTTTAGTCGCTCAAATCTCCTAAACGATAGGCTTTCAGTCACCCCGCCTACCGAACGAGATTTATCAAGCGAGAGTGACCTCCCCGATCGGGTACTCAATTATTGGTCCATTGAATGAACGAACCCTGAAAACCTTTCATCGGCCAAATGACCGATTGATAGCCAATGGCTCTAACAATTCTAAAGGAAGTCAAAACACTCTATGGTTTAGGTTTTCTGCCTAAGAATGACATTTTTAGGTTCTTCCAGTTGAGGAAAGGATCTCCCCCAGAAACGAAAGTTCCCATATGTTAAAGATCACGATCAATTTGTAATATTAAACTCCTGAGATTTTCGAATCAACTCGATAAGGAAGGTATGGTTGAAACACCCCAAGGGCATACGACTCTCACAGGTATAAGATATCCTAAAACCCTCCAAGACAGTGCACGCCCTGAAGCTAACACATTGGGTACTCTAATCACAGGAAATCTCTCCCTCTTTGAGCTCTCAGTCTGTTTATTTTATATTCGAAAATCACTATTTATGACTTGAGCGTCGAAACCTCCCCCGTAGGAGCACCCACTGACGGTTTTTTCAGGTTTCACATCCCGTCGACGGAAACCATTCGAGTCAACAAGAAGTTGGTGTCTGTGGAGCCGTAACCCACCTCTAACAGATTAGCGCCGTCTGTGAGAACAGACTAGAGCAACTTTCGCGAGTCTAACAATTATGTCTCCAAGAACCAAAGCACCCTCGAGGGCCGCCCCTACTGTAGAAGGGTGCAACCTTATACCCACCGAATCTATTTTTCTTCTGGCTCCCGATCACTCAATTCATGATCATGTGTTTTCTCCTCGACCATCCCATTAAGAGCAAGTTTTACAACCTGCGGCTCAAGAACGACTGGGACAGGCCCCGCCGAACAGGCGAGCCAGCCCTAGATGGAAAAACTTGAGTCAAAACTTCAAAAAATGAGCAAACAACTGGAGGGGCTCAGCTGAGCCCTTGAGCCGGATAGCCACTCATTCACAGCGGACTCCGAATATAAACGACCACCGAGGCGAGTACTTCCTACGAATTATAAACCAACGGTGACTTCCCGACACAATCCTGAGGATCTAAAAAAGCAAATCAAACAGTTTGTAGCCTCCGAGCTTAAAAGGGCAGGTACGAAGAAGGGGGAAGATCTCCTCCACCCTCTAGGAGAATCGCCCTTCGATCCGAAGATTTTCTCAGAACCAATGCCAAGAGATGTTCTTCTGTCTCCCATGGAGCGATATGATGGAACAATTGACTCCCGTGACCACGCTACCTATTTCATAATAGTTATGGTCTCCGAGACATCGGATGTAGCGATGTGCAAACACTTCCTCACCGCTCTCAAGGACAATGACCTGACATGGTTTAACTCTCTCCCTGTCATTCGGTCTCAAGAGTTTCACCCAATTCCAATAACAGTTTGAAACTCACTTTATAATCAGTCGAGGACCCAAACGAAAGTCCACGTCCTTGCTATCGTTGCGGCAACGGGAAGACGAGTTTCTAAGAGATTTCCTGGAGAGATTTAAAACTGAGATGTTAAAGGTCCCCGTTTTGGACCATTCTATCGCATTAGCTGCTCTCTTAACGGGTTTGGGCTCATATGACATGAAGGTCTCCATTACGAAGAAACTCCCTGCAACCATTCAGGAATTTTACTCACGAGCCGAGAATTACATTACGACAGAAGAAGTAGAGGCGTTCGATCAACAAAGAAATCGTCCTAACAAAAAGGAACGTAGTCGATCGTCTCGCTAGCCTTCTCCGAGTAAGCCAGGGGCTCTGCCCTCTCGAAGGTTCAATGTCTACACTCCGCTGAACGATTATATCAAATCAAAAACAAATCGTACGTCAGATGGCTTCCTCATCTTATAGAGGAAGATCTGAAGAAAGATAAGTTCAAGTACTATCACTTCCATCGGAACCACGATCACATGATTGATGAGTGCAAGAGCTAAGAGAAGAGTTGGAATTTCTGATTCACAGTGGTAAATTACAGAGATTCATCAGTACGGAAGGAAGGAATCTACCTTCCCCTAATAGACATAGTGCACCATGGGAGAATGAGCCATCTAACCTACCGGATCCGAGGCCGTCACATAATAAATAGGAGGGGTGATCCTCCAGATCTGAGGCGAGGACATCTGGCATGAGCCCTATATTCCCACTAGCGTTTGTCCGGCATATGATTAGGAGTTTCCCGCGCTTTTTCCTTGAAAGAGATTTCGGCACTCTTCCATTACTTAGTAATTATTCCTGTGGTGGTTCGCAACATGAGATCCTCAGTGGTTTACAGAGAAATCACCTCATAACATCAAAAGTTTCCCATCGTATGTCGAACCTTAAATGCCCTGATCCAACCGAACGAACGTGTCATCAAAATGGGATGGAACTCTCCGAACGGGTAGACACGACCCTAACCTCAAAAGTTTCCCATCGTATGTCGGGCCTTAGATGCCCTGGTCCTACTGATCGAACGTATCATCAAAACAAAATGAAACTCCTCGAACGGGTGGACACGGCCCTAACCTCTAAAGTTCCCCATCGTATGTCGGGCTTTAGATGTCTTGATCCTTCCGATCGAACGTGTCATCAAAATGGGATAAAACTCTCTGAACGGGTGGACTCGACCCTAACTCAAAAGTTTCTCATCGTATGTCGGGCCTTAAATGCACTAGTCCTTCTGATCGAACGTGTCATCAAAACGGGGTGGAACTCCCCGAATGGGTGGACACGGTCCTAACCTCTAAAGTTTCTTATCGTATGTCGGGCCTTAGATACCCTGGTCTTACCGATCGAATGTGTCATCAAAATGGGATGGAACTCCCCGAACGGGTGGATGTGGCCCTAACCTCTAAAGTTTCTCATCATATGTCAGGCCTTAAATGCCCTGGTCCTTCCGATCGAACATGTCATCAAAATGGGATGAAACTCCCCGAACCGGTGAATACGGCCCTAACCTCTAAAGTTTCCCATCGTATGTCGGGCCTTAGACGCCCTGATCCTTCTGATCGAATGTGTCGTCAAAATGGGATGGAACTTCAGAATGGATGGACACGGCCTTAACATCTAAAGTTTCCAATTGTACGTCGGGTCTTAGACGCCCTGACCTACCGATCGAACGTGTCATCAAAATAGGGTAGAATTCCCCGAACGGCTAGATACGACCTTAGTATCTAAAGTTCCTTACTATATGATGGGTCTAAGTCACCTGACCTTATCAAGCGAATGGGATAAAGCATTCTAAAGGTTTTCTTTTACCGAGAATCATTACACCTCGGTGGAGCATGGGACAAATGGCTCGACACACTCAATGGAGAAAACCTTTTCATTATCAGAACAATATGAGATTACAAGGGGGTGGAAGGAACAATAGAGGTCACTAGGGCGGAATCCTGATCCGCTATCACTCTCTCAATTGACCCCTCAAGAAGAGGCAGAGCCTCATATCGGCCAACTTGTCTAAAAATCTCCTCGGCGCATCTCAAACGCTCGAGCAACCTGTGCTAAAAAAGCTGGAGGTTAGCAGTATCTTTGACAACAGACGCCTTGAGGTCAGTCATCTCCCGCTCAACATTTTGAAGGGATTCCCCCCGAAGATCAGCTAACATCTCAGCAGCTACTAATCTCGCTTCTCACATGTGCACCTCAGCTTCTAACTTTTCACAACACTTTCGGGCCAGAGTCAAGTCCACCTGAAAATGTTCGATCTGCTTGTCTTTCCCCTATTCAGTGTCTTTTTCTTTATTCTCCAGAGCGTCCTTCAGAGCTAGCACTTGGTTACTCAAACGGACGAATTGCCCATCACGCTCTTTTCTCCATTACTTTTGGAGTTCGGTCAAGACCGCAGTCTGGAATGGAATACTTTTGACAGTCAGAGTTATATAATAACAAATGTGGACAAAACCCGGGCAAGGAGAATGCTTACCGTAAGGCAAAGAGAGTGGATAACCTTATCAATGTGATCAGGAGGCATCATCCAATATGCGAGCTTTGGGGGAAATTTGAACTGTTTTCCCAGCTGTAGTGCTTCTCATGAATCAATGAAGTTATACTGGCGGCCCCCCACACAGACTGCTACTAATCCTTCTTCAAAATCTTCCTCTTCTCTGTTGAGTGTCTCAACCAAAATAGGAGGTGGAATGCAAACCTCATCATTTACATCTTATAGGAGACATTGGGATGTCTGAGGAGATCGTTCGGGTGTTTCACCCAAAACAGGAGCAAAAACGTGTGTCAGTGGAGTCTCTGCTTGCCGCTGTGGATCCGAAACCAGAGTGCTCCCAGTCGTCTCGAGGACTTCCTCATTCGGAATGTCCCCCTCCCCGTCTCTAAGGGGTGCACCAACGCTCATCAGATGAGCGATCGATTGGCCCTCTTTCGTTTCGACATGTTCTTAAGGAGACCCATGTTCTCCCATTTCTGCTAGTCCCTCCTCGCTAACGAGCCAGCCGTACGATCGAATCCTTGATCTTTTCGATTAGATCTTAGGGGAAATATCAGCCGCCTTCCTCTTTGCATTCGGTCGTACTTCTCGCTTAATGGAGACATCCCCAAGAAGGGAAGTATTTACAAATGGCAGAGAATCAACCAACTTCTTTTGTTGCTTCAGTAAGAGAGGCTTTGTGATCTGCCTTGTCTTGTCTACTAGCAAGCCAAACAATAGCAACTTTTGTTCCTCTATTAAAAAATCTACCCAAATGCTCCGATAGGTAGACTCACAATAGCGGCCGACAAACCGCAAAAGACGAGAATGGCGAAGAAGGTTCGGGATCTTCATGTTTAAGAAGGGTACTTGGATAGCATTTGGAAGTATTGGGAGAAGATCCTGGTTCAGAAATCTCACATAGAAGAACTTCTGCCTCCAACGCTTGTCCTGAGATTCATTGTAAAAGAATTTCCAGCGAGACTCCTGACGGGTTTGGAGTTTATACCAACCATGAGTAGAACCTTTGGTACTACACCGCATCAAGGAAAAGAGGGCCCCAAAAATCTCCAAGTTGAAGTGAACACGAAAAAACCCTAGCAGGGAAATCAGGGTAATCATGAAATGCCAAGCACTCAGGATAAGCAGGGAAGGGTGGATATTCCAATATCTCAAAACCTCCGCCAGTGGACCTATGTATGGGATTCTCAAACCGTACTTTACACACTGTTTGTATATTGGAACGCAACCTTCGGGGGCATGATTCGCTCTGTCCCCTTCACCAGGCAACACTAGTTCAAAGTCACTTCCGAGTGACATATCCCTTCGGACTTTCACTAGTTCCTCTTCAGTCATTGTACTTCGTATACTGCCTACACCTCATGATGAAGAAGAATCCTTCGACATTTTGTCTGTAGAAAAAAGTTTCTTCAAAGAAGGATTAAGAGAGCAGCAGCAAGAATGCTAGCGTATGCGATCCCCTGACGAATGTGAATCCTTATAAAGTGTATAGAAGACGATTCTCAAAAATCGAATCGACAAAAGTCATGCTAAAAAGCTCTGTGCCTTTTACGATAGTCATAACTATTGCCGCCTTTCCCGAGAAAAAGCGCCATGAGTCGGTAACAAATGATGAGACATAGTTCTAGGCCCAATTTGAAGGGGCCAGTGCCAACAGCTCCCACACACAAGGCCCACATCCAATGTTCTCCGTTACTATCTATCGAAGGGCCTTAACCGCCCAGATCTCCCGAACGATAGGGTTTCAGTCACCCCACCTACCGAACGAGATTCATCAAGTGAGAGTAACCTCCCCGATCGGATACTCAATTATTAGTCTATCGAATGAACAAATCCCGAAGACCTTTCATCGGCCAAATGACCGATCGATAGCCAGCGGCTCTAATAATTCTAAAGAAAGATCAAAACACCCTACGGCTTTGATTTCCTACCTAAGAAAGACATCTTTAGGATCTTTCAGTTAAGAAAATGATCTCCCCCGAAAATGAAAGTTCCCATATGATAAAGATCACGATCAATTCAGAATATTGAACTCCTAAGATTTCCGGATCAGCTCGATAAGGAAGGTAGGGTTGAAACGCCCCAAGGGCATATGACTCTCATAAGTATAAGATATCCTAAAACCCTCCAAACTGGATACGCTCCCTGAGCCTAACACATTGGATACTCTAATCACAGGAAACCTTTCCCTCTTTGAGCTCTCAGTCTATTTCTTTTATATTCAAAAACCGCTCTTTCTAACTTTAACGTCGAAGCCTCCCCCATCGGAGCACCCTTCGGTGGTTTTTGCTGGTTTCACATCCCATCGACAACAACCATTCGAGTCAACAAGGAGTCGATATCTGTGGAATCGTAATCCACCTCCAACAGCATAGATTAGTCATGGTCAGATATATCGCAGGCAGAAATGAGAGTGGTTATGCCCCAGAAGAAGTGACTTGGAGTTAACAAAGGAGGAAAAAAAAACAGATTCTGGCTCGGCACTTCCTGTTGGGTGATAAGCCAAGAAAAATTACAAGCGACTTTTGGAGTAACTCATAATTTATTGATTTATTTTTCTCAGATATTCATTCTTCTTTGAATTTATAAGACTCATTTATGATTGAATTGTATTATTCTAGATTTATTTGGATATGAAAAAACAACTCACTTACCGATATGACTTTCTAACTAATATATTTAAAATCAAATCAGTAAACAATTTGATCAACCTATTAATTCATTGGTTCATTGATCAGACTAGTCATACCGTTTTATGAATTAGATGACATCATCATGATATTGTATATATAATTTATATATTATATACTTTAAAATAAAATAAAATTCAAATATCTCTTTTGATTGGTTTGAATTGTTTAACAGTTTTGATTGGATTTGATTTCATCCGATTTAACAGTGAAAATCACATCGGACTATAAAACGATTCTCGATTTAACTAGTGAATCAGCCAGTTCGGTCTGATTTTAAAATATTATTTTTAACTTATTCATAGTTATTAAGCACATTCCTCAATATTTTCTCCCTTAATGTGCCATTCTTGATTTCCTAGCATCTCTAAAAAATAGTTAAACTTGTCTCTTGGAAGTATTTTGGTAAAAAGGTCATCAACTTGTTCATCGCTCTTGTAGAATTTTAACTCAACTTCACCATCTCCAATTGCATCATGAATGAAGTGGTGTTTGATAGCAATGTGACGAATTCTACTATGATAGATTTTGATGGAGCATAGCTCAAAGGCCTATCATCATGAGATTCGAGATCCTTTGCTCCCATAGTTCAACAGGTCAAAGTACATGCATGCCTCCCCGATCGAGTAAATATAACTCACCCTCTCGCACCTATCGACCAAACCCTCCTCGGGCAGTCAGCTAACCAACTCGGCACCTTTTCGATGCTCAGTATTACTATTTGACTAACTAAAGTAATGTTCTCTTTTCCCTAAATTGCGGGAACAATCTCCCATAACTAAGAAGGAGATATCTAGTTGTTGCTGATAAGAAAATGAATCTCCATGACAATCCAAATTTTATAACTAGAAGAATTTTAAATCTTTGGAAATCCTTCACAACAATCCCTTGAGTCTCGGGATGCTTTCACAAGAAAGTTAGAGTTTTTGAACCCTGATAGTATATGGGACTTACCGTGCATGCAGACTATATAAACATCATGAAGGCCGCCATCCGGTATATTCTCTCAACTCAAAGCACTTTTAGCACACAAAAGCATAGCAAACTTCTCTCTTTTCAGTCTGTATTTACACTCAAAAATCGCTCGGGCTCCACGGCTCTATAGAAGACTAAACAGATGTCTCGCCCATAGGCATAATAGGAACGTGTGACCCTACTGATGGACCCTCTCTTATTAATGGGACAGTTGCATTCGTAGGGTACCTCTCGCTTCAAGAGCTTCTTCTACCGGGACACACTCTTCGGCACCCTCTGCTGAGGAAGACACACCAAGCGGCCAACTACTTGCCCCCTCCATTTCCACTCTCACGAACGTGGAGTGATTCCATACAGCAAGAGACCTATGCTCTTCTGCTCCCCCATGATCCCTTTCTTCTTCTGAACACCTCGATGAAACCGGGATGTGTGCTCTGTGGCCTCTTCACGAAACTCCACCCTCTCGGGAGATTTAGGCACTGGATTTTTCTTTTCTTTGATTTCGATGACCCCCGCTAGGAGGCCTCTCAGCGTGCTCACGTTGCCTCTTAGAATTCGGTGCACTTCCTTTTCGGTCGAGATCACATCCAAGAAGAAATGATCCATTAACTTCATATCATCGATAAGCTCTTTCTCCCTCTATTCCAGGAAGATGGGCCTGACAATTTTTCTTCTCTCATCAATTAGTAAGCCCATCAAAAGCAACATCCGATCATCTACCAGTGAGTCCACCCAAATGTTCCGATGAGTGGACTCACAATAGTGTCTTATAGATCTAAAAAATTGAGAATGGTGAGTGGAAAGTGGAGGCTTTCCCTTCAACAAGGGTTCTTAATCGATATTCAGGAATACAGGCAAAAAGATCCCTATTTAAGAACCACATGAAGAAATACTTTTACGCCTATAACTTGTCCTTTGATTCACTATAGTAGAACTTCCAGTTAGAATCCGGATGACTCTATAGTCAATTCCAACCATAGGTGGAACCTTGATCCTTACACCATGTTAGCGAAAACGAGATCGCTAAATTCTTCACGTCAAAATGAAGATGACAAAACCTTAATAGGGAAATTATCGCAACCATGAAACACCAAACGCTAGAAATAAGAAATGTGGGGAAAACCCTCTCGTACTGCATCACCTCAACCAAGTGGATCCGTATATGGGATCTTTTACGCTGTATTTCACAACTTGCCTATACATGGGGACACAATTGTTGGGCGCCTGCTCGCCCTATCTCTCGTCGGTGGGCAATACCAGTGCAAATCATTCCCAGAGTCATGTTAGATCGTATCTTGTTAAGTTCTTTCTTCGTCATTGTGTTTTGAATCTTGCTAATACTTTGGTGAGAAGAAGAAGAACCCTTTGACATTTTCCAACAAAAAAACTTGCACCAAACGAGAAAACAATTCGTAGACAAAAATGCAAAGTACACGATACGCTTAAGCGCTTGGCTTTTAAAGGAATACTAAAGACGGTTCACAAAAGTAGAAAGGACACTCGTCACATTAAAAGTTTAGCGCCTTTTCAATAAAGTCATTACTTATGGCACCTTTCTCATGAAACGACACTATGAGTCGGGGGTAAATAATAGAACTCTATTCAAAAAGGTTCAACACAAAAGACGTCCAATAGTCAACATAAGGCCTATGATTCGATATATTTAAGTACAAATGGGTCTCTCACACCCTACTCTACCGATGGGATGTAACTCTCGGAGGGGCCATGTCTCCCGACCGCTAAGAGGATCCGTCATTCGATGTTCAACTAACTCCCGACGAGGCCTACGCCATCGATCCATAAGTGCCTTCGGTTAGATCAAACGGTAGTCCCATTCCATCCGACCAATAACTACCGAATACTCAGGGAACCAACCACTTCGACTCCTGAATGGTAATACTTAATCGAATATCACCTTGACGGGTTTCCTATCTCAAGAGAAACATATCTCCCGAATAAGGAAGGAAATGCCGAGAATCTAATCGATCAAGAAAAGAATCACATCGTATAATTAAACTTCCTAAATGATAATGATTTCGAATCTCCGACATTTAGAATCTGAAATCTTCTGATCTCCTTGTAAGGAAACTAGGGTTGTGACACCCCGAATGCACATGGCCTTCATAATATTCCCTATAAAAAGCTTTCGGTACATCGCAATTAGGTAAGTCCCCTGGAACTCTTCACAGGCCACATGAATCACAGGAGATCTATCATCCCTCCTTTTTCTCTTAGTCCGTTTTTATTTCTATTGAAAACGTTCTTTTTGACTTAAGCGTCGAAATCTCTCCAGTCGAGCACCATCCGGTGGTCTTTTACAAGTTTCAAACCTCTTCATCAAGTACCCGTTTGAGTCACAAAGGGCCGGATCGTGGAGTTAAAACCCACCTCTAACAAGTATAAATATAAAAAAACAAATAGATAAACATGGTTGTGTTACCATATTAGAGATGAAGAGTAATATAATAATATAAAATCTAATACTCAATTATTTTAATAAATTATTATAACAAATTGGATTTATTAAAAAAAATCATTGCTACAAATATGGAAACAGATTGTTACAAGTATAAAAAATCAAATATGTATTCAAATCAAATCAATTATTGTTTTGATTTTTGTATATAATATATTTTCTAATAAATAAATTCACATTTTCTCTTTTTAAAAACATTTTCTCTAAAAATCAAATTTATTTTTCCTCGTCAAGCTAAAAATTAAATTATTTTAAATCCCGCTCTCTAAATACATTAATTTTAGATTTTTTTCTCTCGCTAAAATATTCAAATTTTCACAATTATTTTTCTTTCTTTAAAAGAATCAATTTAGTTAAATTTATTCTCTGTATGTATTTGTTTTGAGAAAGGACCAAATTTAGTTTTTTTTTTTCCGCTAAAACTATTCATTTCATTTTGTTTATTATTTTAATTTTGAAAGAGAGCAAAATACTTTTAACAAGTTAGAGAATGTGAACGCTTTAACCTCTCATTTTTTAGCATGTAATTTGAAGGTATTATTGTTCCCTCTATATCATCTCATCAAAAACTTAAATATAGAAGATATAGTAAAATGTAAAAATAGATCGTTGAAAACTTGGATGCAGTGATCCGTAAAGATATGGTAATTAAGGGTTTAGACTTAAAAGATGGTCTTAGATAGGATATAATAGAGAAGGAGAATACGCACAAATTAAACTAATTTTTTTTTTTAAAAAAAATTATTTTTATTTATATTTTTTATTATTTATTTATTTATTTATTTATTTATTATTATTATTATTATTATTATTATTATTATTATTATTATTATTATTTAAATATTTTCCATATTTGTCTCTCAAAGGCCGACCCCAAGTAATGGAATTAAGGATTAGGTTGTCATTGTAGTATTCCAAAAATAAGAGACAATGGTAAAAGGTTAATCAGATAACCTTTAGATCCTTGTTGTATACCAAATGCTATCCTAATGCTTAATATTTCATATAATTCTTAATCATTCGCTGGTCGCTAAACTTGTTTTCTACTGACTAGAAGGCATATTTAGTCCAAATAAATAAAGACATAAATGAAGATAGAGATAAGCCTTAATATTTTTGTACTATTCCTTTAGAAGAATATAAAGAAAAGAAAGCAGGGGCAATTGAAACCTTATCAACCTCAACAATATATTTAAGATTGGCAAGAGGAGAAACTTGGTGGTCGAATCCAAAATCAGCACCATTTTCACCAATCCCAAATGTGGAGGAACTAGTACCCTTCTCTTGCCTCCACTCTAAAAAGACCTCAACACATATTCTATTCCTTCACACATTCCCTTAGTACATGGCCTAGACCCCATCACCATGCAACGGCTTCTTGTCAGCTTCAAATGCATCAACAAACACTTCACCATGGCCCTCCACGGTCCCTTCAGATCGATAACAATCAAGTCTCCTGTCCCTGGAGATGGGCCTCATCCAACTCTCAGTTCATAGTACCTTTATCCAAAACTTCGACTAATTGTAAGCAAGTATTGATCAAAAGAAATAAAGTTGGGAAAAGAAATGTTAGGACATTGAGACATTGTACCTTATGCGACTAGCAACACCACCTCTTCTAGTTTTCCAACATCCTCGTGGAGGAAAGACGTTGTGCCTTATGCTATTGATAAGGTAGAGAGGTCTGGGATTTAATCAATATAAAAACTTTGAAATGAAATGACAACAAAATAGAATCAGAAATGGTCTAGTGTACCTTGTATTTCCTTCTTCTCGGGAGACTTCAAGGCGGGTTTGATTTGTTCAGAGACTACACCAGGAGTAAGAAAGGCAGCCTAGTAAGACCAGCACCGAGTCCGAACTGTCTAGTCAAGAAGGAAGCAATCCACAAGGACTCAACTATGGTGGTTTCCCTTAGTAGTCTTTTGTTGTCTGTACTTGAACCGAGGCTGGACTTGGCTGCGAAGAAGCTACAATTAGAGGTGGAGATGGACATTGTGGCCAGGTAGAGGCCGAGTTGGCTGCGTGGTGGGGTGGAGGAGGGTTTGTGAAGATGAAGAGAGGTGAGGAGTTCTTGTAATTGGGTGAGAAAGAAATGGTGGAGATCCAAAGAAAGTAGCCATATTTTGGGATAATATGTTGGTCAAGATATTTAGGGGTAAATATGATATTTTTAGTGAACTCAATCACAATGGAGCATACATAATAATTTTCGAAAAAATAAAATAGATTAGGTATAGGAAAACATCAAGTGTCGAGTCTCCAAAACAATTGATCCGTATGTCCCTCGATCTGATCTCACTAACGATGGTGATCACGAGTGTTAATCAAACTACTACCAGCACACCACGATGCCGCAAGTATCAGTCCGACGATCGTTATGACGGGAAAAATTCCCATGCGAAATTTTTCTCATGCTCTCATTTTTATTCTCTCTCCTCTAGGAGAATATTATTTCTCACTCATTCATCATGAAGATACAACGTACACGGACAATTCCATCGAGATCCAAGGAGAAGATTACCATTATTCTCTCAATAGTGGTCATATCTATTCTCTCGAGAGAGAAGGAGTTATTGAGGTGCTTATCGGGTTAGATGTGGTAAAACCCACTAACCCATTAATTTAAATTTCAAAATTTAAAATGTCACATGGGTATCACCCATAACCAACATCTCCAACTTGCACACGAGGGCATTTTGAGGTCCCACACAAGATCACAACTCATGTGATCTTTCACACATCACCCGCCGGACTTTCATACAAAATTGGGTATCGTGAGACCCCGGAGTATACTCCGTAAAGTAAAAACCTATCGACGCACCTGCTAGGATAATCGAGAAGCTATCGTTAATATCAAAAGAACTCGTTGCACCCCGGATCCAAGACTAACTACATCCATCGAAATTTTACTTTCCCCACCGAAAGTAATCCCTAATAACGCTCGACTGCGGAGCTAGCTATTATGCTTACATCCCACAGGATAGGCATAATAGACATGCCGAAGAATACAACACAATGATGTAATGTCAATTGTTCTTCCTTTTCCCAAACTCGAATCTATTAGCCTCAATTCACCGTGCCTAGACCGTCACTCAACTCTCAATTTATCTTCCGAGCCATCGGTGAAACAAACTAAAGTAACAACACCGAGCCAAGACTTCTAGAAACAAATTCGAAAGTGATAAGGGTATAAGAGATCCCACCTAACGGATTTCTGGTCACAGACAGGGGAACGATGGATCAAAATAACATCAATGTCTCAAATAATGCTCCCATCATCCCTTGTCATCATATCACACGCGTATAAAACGCCGCGTCATAGTTACTCCCTCATCTCTGAAAGCGGCATACGCCGATTTCTAATAAAGGTGAGGTACGGGACTGAATCACACACAAGATTTTACCCGAGATCTCAATATAATATCCTCGTAGATAATATCACTAGCTGCGGATATCCGAGATCTCAAACCTAGTTACTTACAAGCAAAATGGACGTGGGTACGTCCATGCCGATCATATCGCATACGACCTCATCCCGAACACATATCGGGTAAGGACTTACGTTCTAGTAGGGTCACCTCAAGCTTGCTACAACTAGAAACCGTCTCATCTCCGGGCCACTCAAAGCTAAAAAGGTGGTCACCTGTGGTGAGAGAGTCGACTACATCTCTTCGATATATCATTTATCACAACAAATCACAAAATATATGACAATTAAAATAGTGCAATAAATAAGGACACAATCATGCACATATATCACATATATAACACAATAAGCATCAGGACAAGGTGAGAAATGTCAATATACACGCAAACCCAATGATTCATATATCTCATACGTGAATATCTTACAAAGGGTTTAGTCAAGGGATCAACTAACACGCACGGATAATAATATACTTAATTTGTCACTTCACCCTTCCTAAGTTATTTCTCATAATGTAGTATTGGGTATCAATGTGTTTAGACTCTCGATACTTAGGATCTCAAGTGTGGTCAAGGGCGACATGATTTTCTCAATAAATCATCACCGGTCTCCCACCGTTTGCCACAACCCCTAAGTGATCTAGCACCAAACTAAACACTCTCCCGAACCGCCACCGAGCATCTCATAAGCTCAAATCTCATCGTAGATGAGATATATATAGGTTTGCTTCGCTACTTCAAAACAACAAAACTCGATATCGATTTGTATACATCTCGACGCTAACCCGGGCCCAGACCGAATACCCATCAAAACGCAAATCATCTCCTCCGTAACACAAGGAGAGGTCTACAAGCCTTCGAAATATCTCGAAATCCTTTCACCGTTTCCAAGAATCCCCCCTCTGTGATTCAATCGATACCTCCACTACCACAGCCGACCGTAAAGCAAACGTTTGATCGTGTACGTACATCGCATACATCAAATTATTCAAATACGCTGAACAAAGGATTCTACTCATTTTCCTTGTCCTTTTCTCGAGTCTTAGGACATAAGTCAAGAATTAGGTTTTAACCTT